>VZRX01003994.1:0-162775 GCA_013398075.1 Notiomystis cincta | reverse complement strand
GCCGCCGCCCGTCCCCGGCGAGGAGAGCGGCCGCGGGCGCTGAGCGGGGCTGCCCGGGGCGGCATGCGGAGCCGCCAAGGATGAGCAGCCAGCGCCGCTCGGCCAAGGCGCAGCTCCGGAGGTCGCTGAGCGAGCAGCTGCGGGACTCCACCGCCAAAGCCTGGGACTTGCTGTGGAGGAATGTCCGGGAGCGGCGGCTCGCAGGTCAGTCCCCGCCGCGCCGCGGCCGCCCGAGGGGACACCCCGGGGGACGTCCTGGCCCCAGCGGCGCGGAGGGGTCCCGCTCAGGGGGACGTCTAGGGAGGCACCAGCTCCGCTGCCGCCGGCGGAGCGAGGAGACCCTGCAGCTTCGGCCCGGGTGGGACTCCGGGGAGCTGCCGGCAGGAACGCGGTCGGCAGTGCCCGGGCGGGTCGGGCTGCGGGCAAGAGCCGGGTGCAGGCAGGTCGGACCCCCCAGCCCGTGCAGACAGCGCCTGGCCCGGTGCTGGCGGGCAGCGCGGGGGTGCTCACACAAGCAGTCGAGCTCGGGGCTAAGCCTCGCCGTCGCTCCGTGTCGGAGGCACTTTCTGAGCATCTCCGAAATGAAGAGGGTTGGCTTTGCCTCCGGGAAGCAGGCTCACCTGCTTCTCTGATCAGTTTTCTAAGTCTAACCAACCAGACTCGTTCCTTACAGGGTTTGCATGTGAGAAGTACAACTCCAAAAGAAATATGGTCTATTTTAGGCTCATATATAGCTTCAGGTCATCTACCTGCTCTGGAAAACCAGCCTCCTGCAGCTTTTCCATCCCCAGGTGGGGACCAGAAGGACACAGAGCAGGGCAGGTGCTCCAGGAGGTCGAGTCTCATTTAGAGCACTGCTATTGCAGGAGCATAGTCGCTTAATGCACACAAGCATACATCATCCAATGTGTATTTGTAAAATACTCTGTGAATTACAAGATCTAGAGGGTACATGCAAGTGCAAGGTAGAGTTATTATACTGGAAAACAATTAATCAAGATTTATGAGCAGGATCATGCATAATGAAGTCTAATTTGTAAAGATGGATTCCTCTGCCACATCCTACAGCATTGTTAGGAGTTTGGTGACCTTGCTTAGGGCACTGTGACATGCTGATATTGTATAATACAGAGGTAAATGATGCAGGTTTTCAGACTGTCTGCAGCACATTAGTTCTTATGTACATACAATTAAAGTAATAGATAAAAACTGCGTAGTAGTTTTTTGAAAAATTCGTCTACACTGGCTAGCTTCAATATCGAATTACTAAAATGACTAATTTTGTAATATTATGGTTAACCCAAATACTAAAATGCTTTACATTTAATTCCCTTATTCCTATATTGGTAGCAGATGCCAGCAGACATTCAGCAAGGATACTGTTGGCTATTTTTTTCTTTTTTGGTCAAAGACAACTATTGCTTGATTGAGCAAAGAACCTGGGCAGGCTGCCATAATACTGTAGCCAACTTCTTAAAACAACTGGGTATTAAAATTGATGGAGTCAAAACTTTTTATTTAAGGTGGATAGAATACTAATGTCCTGGGTTTATGCACTGCCATAATTTAAGCGCTATTCATAATACTCTGCTGACACACTGATGCACTTGCCCTTTAATTAAATTACTTATCCAAAGACATAATGAAATGTGTAGAAATATCTGTTGATGCCAGATATGTTCTCTTGTTCTGATGCTTTTCTGTCTCGGGCATTTTTGTCCTTGTTTTTATATTTGTTTGTCCTGCTGACCTGCATAGCTGCAGTGTATATTCCTAGGCCTCTTCTTCCAGGTTTTGTTAAGGAGAAGGCAGGGAATTTAAGCTGATCTAAATGTGTCAACTCTTTTCTGGTTGCCAGCCCAGCTGCTTCTCCATCACAGTAGATCTGATCCCAGTCAGGTAGATAATTGTACAAGTTCTGTCTTTTTCCTCCAAGTTGGCATTGTACTTCAGCTCTGACTGGCAGTCAGAGCAGCAGTGTAACTGGTAAGTGATGTTACAGAGCAATGATCAAAGCAAAATGCAGTTTTAACCATCACCGTGCTGTCATATGCCAACCATCAAGCCAAATAAAAACTTGTGATTAAATCCTTGCTATGATGAAGACTTTGCAGGCACTTACATAGTTACTATTTTGGTCTGCTTTATTCTTTATCTATTTATTAAGGATTCAGTTGCCCAAGATATACCTGTAAAGAAAGTAAGCACATTTTTATAATTCATAAAAATGATATAATGGTTAGGGTTGAATGAGGTGCTGGGAATTCTCTGGTCTAGTCTCCAGGCTCAGAGTAGGATCAGCACTGGGAGCAGAGCGGGTTACTCAGGGCTTTCCCTAGTGCTCCTTGGGAGGAGTTTCTGCCCTGATGTCCATGTGCTGGAGCAGAGGACAGCAGGACACTGTTGGACAGCAGGGGTGTGAGCTGGAGAAAGGAGCTGAATCTTGGCTAGAGCAAGGAGAGAGCTGAACTTTGACCCAGCTGCTCCCAAAGAGGCAGAGAGCACGGCTGGGTTGCTGTGGAAAGTAGGTTGTGCATGAAAAGACTGCCACAGTGTGCTCCTTCCCTCCTTCCCTTCCTCCCTTCCCCTTTACAGCAGAGGTGATGAGCAGCATCCTGGCTCCTGGCATGCTCCTGGACAGGGCTGCTCCGTGCTGCCTCTTATTCAGGACAGATCTGTGGTGTCCAGCAGCTCTTAGTCACTTTTTCTGATTCACTGACTGGGATTTGTTTTTTAAACAAAGGGTGTACCCTCTACAGTGCCAAAAATTGCACCCTTAGGGGGTTTTTGTGCTTTTCATAATTTTTGCAGAGGTATTTTACACTGTTTTCACTATGCTTATTGTTTAAATTGGAATTCACAAACTGTATGGGAAATGTACCAGAATTTTAACTCCCTGTGGGGACCTATTCACCTGAAAAGTTATATAAAATCCTGTTGGTTTAATGTAATCCTGACCCACTTTGCCATTATTAAAAACCATTGTTTAAGGAATTTGACTTAGGTATTTAACAGATCCTCCGAAAGTGGTGAGCTCAAGTAATTCTGAGATCCCTGCTCAAATCATGATCACCTGTTACAGTATAACACAAGTTGCACTTCTTTCATTCCTTGTTTGTAAGGGGAATGTGCCACCTTCTATCTGGCATTCTTTCAGTTACTGTACACTAAAATAAAATAAAATTAAAATTTAGTTTTTTAATTCAGTACTTTGAAGTCAGGAAACACCAGAGGTAAGGACCCCTGTTGTTGTATTGCACAGCCCCCTTTCAGGGGAGGATTGTCATGACTGACATGACTGACATGATTGACTGACTTTATCACCTCACTCCCCCCTTTTTGTTGCTCAGAATTTTTCAGCCTCATTTACTGCAGAAAGTGATGATCCTCCTTGCTGAATCTCTTAACTTAGAACCCTGCGGTACTGCAGCTTTCTGAAATATTGTACTAAGCACAGAATTACAAATTCCCTCAGGTGTTCACCTAAGCCTGGTGCTTAGGATCACTGTCTTGAATACGTCATACCATTAATGTTTTAGTTGTTTCTAGAAGCTGCAAGGTTACATTGTTCCCATTTTTCAGATAGAAGCAAGAGGCAAAATGAGGCTGAACCCCAGGAATATCAGCTCTTGAGAGTTAGAACTTGAATTATCTACTTCAGTATTCAAATTATGACTCTCAGTGGCTGCTGTTGCACATTTTGTGCAAATCAGCATTTGGAGTCTAACTGTACTGCACTCAGGGAGTGAATAACTTGCAGTTTCTGGTGGTCTGGTCAGATTTTGTTTCAAGTGACTTGGTATAAAACAGAGAAGAATGGAAGGTGCTCTGCCACAGGGGCACCATTTACTTGTCATAGCCTCAGAAACCTGGGGGTTTTTCTGTATCCCACCTGCAAGAGCTTCGCTCATCATCAGATGGGAACTGCATGTGCAGATGAAAATAAGACTTTGTCTTAGTGCCTAGTGGGAAGAGGGCTGAGTTAGAATTAAGCAGGTGACTTCAATTCTGAGACCTACTGAAGTTTGCAAACTCAGTTTTGTGACTGCAGCATTCTTCCGATAAGAGAAAGCTTTGTCTCTAGTTTCTGAGGTTTAGCTTTTAGCTGTGATTTAGCAATCTACACACATTGCTGGTAGGATTTCTGCTCTGTAAAGCTGCCTCCACTGTGTCTGTGGCACAGATACTCCTCACTCTTTTTGACAAATCTCTTCTCACCTGAGCTTCATGTCCCACAGTCCTTCGTGTGCTCTGTGTTCTCAAAGAGATTAAATCCCTACTTGATGTTCTCTAGCTCTTCTGGTACAATTCCTCTTATCTCTCCACTGACAAGCTCTCTACTGCCTGCTGTGACAGCCCTACCAGACAGGATGCCCTTGAGCACTGTCCTAACTCAGTGATAAGAGCTCTCCAGAACCAACTGCCTGGGGTAGTTTTGGGGACCAGTTTCAGATGCTTCCACTCATTTTTTGGCTTGGCCATGCTTTGGGTAAGAGGAATTTGGGATCAATTTTTCCCCCACACTTCCATTGCTTTGCTCAGATTGACATTTCACACTTTTTTCCAAGTTTGGACAGATTTTTCAGGCACCAGTGCTAAACTGACTCTTGAACTTTCCCTGTGAGGTTGCAAGGTTTTGTTCCAAAGGATGAAGCACTAATGTCTCAAACCAAGCAGAATGAAAATGTATGCTGGGAAAACATACCGTGGACTAATTTTTTCTTAGAAGTTGATTACCTGAAGCTCCAAAACTGAAACAGGAACATGAAGCAGGCTTGTGATTAAAAGAAAATCTTAGTCTAAAGAAGCCAAAATTAAGACCTTTAAATGAAAAGTTTTAGAAGTCCTACTCTTAGGTGTCCTTAACTGTTCAGGAGGACCTTATAAATTGATTAGCAGCTACAAGTGTCTCTTCAAATGTGACTAAAATGCATTTATATCAGAGATGAAACTGAACATTATCTGATGGAGGTAGAAAATGGATAATAATTTTTCCAGCAGAAAGTAACTGCCACATTCAGCATGTGGCAAAGATGGCAAGGCAATGCACCCACTCCTCTAAAAAGTAATTTGTGGTTGGTTCGTGTGGGTTACTGTGGTTTTATTGGGTGCAAATAAATAAGCCTAAGTTTTTAATTGCACCTCTGACAGCATGGTGCTCCTTGGCACCTGCTGATCCATTGATCCTGGGGAATACAGAAATGAAAAGTGGGTCTTAAAAACTAGTGATCACAACTGGAACGATGTGAATTTAGCACAGTTTTCTGTCATGTCTGTATGGAGGCAAGAGCAGATGCTTCTGAAGCCTAATCAAAGAACCATCAAATCTATAGATTCCTCATAGTTTTTAGGGGTTTTTTAAAATGCAGCATTTTCAAGAACTTGCTTTTGAAGTTTTTATTCTGCAAAGCTAGTTTATTTTGGCACAAAGTCACTGGAAACCCCAAAGGAAATACATGCACCGGGCTCCCAGATCCTCTGAGAACCCCTGAGCAAAGGCAGGTGTCCCAGTATGGGACCAACCTTGAGTCTGCTGCATCTTGGTATTATTACATTACTGAAATTTATTCTCAATTAAGACCTTTGTGTACAGTGCAAATGTAGCAGATTAATCTACTTTAAAGCCATTCATGAAATGAGTGGAGTTTTTTTTAATAAAATAATTTTGCAAGGTCAGTTTTCGTTAAGGAGTTTGGGAGATTTACATGTGGAAAATATGCAGTATTTGATGGGCATACTTTTATGTTCTGTTTTAAAATAATGCACATAACATTTTTAGAAAGCAAAGTAGAGATGTTGCAGTCTGTGTCCCCACCCGTGCACTGGAGAGTACAAGATACTGATTCTCATGTATGTTGATAAGATGTATATGTGTAAATTCCTCCCTAACCCAGCCCCATCAATGGGAAAAGACTGTCCTTTGTCAAGGAGAAAAGTTATGAAAGACATTCTTTATTTGTGATGGAGTGCTTCAGGGAAGAAAGAAAGTGACTTATGAGTGATTCATTTGGCCAGGCATGCCAGGAAATTTTCTGCTCTCAGTGCTAAGGAAAATGTAGTAGCCAAAAAAGTAGTCATTGATCTCATAAATTAAATTAATCATGCCATACATTCTCTATTAATGTGAGGAGGGGTTTTAGATTAGTTTAATTAAAGTATGAAGAGGCTTTTCTTTGCACCTATGTTTTATGGGTTATGTCAGCATCCTGTAAGCTCCATCTCCTTCCCCAAGCACTCCTTGAAGGCCAGTGGCTTGAATCTGAAAAGGAGCAGCGGTAGCAAAATACCACCATTGTTAGTTCTGCTGCTGCTAGGCTCTCATGACCCTCAGCAACAAGAAGTTAATTCCAGAAGTACAATTACAAAAATACCAATATGCTTGACCTGCCAAGTATTTCTGTATCAGCATGAGACTGTGAAGGAGGGGTAATGGAGGACTCCCCACTGTCTCAAAGTCCAGAGAAAGATGTATTTTTCTCATACTCATTCCCTTGGCTCAGCTGCAATTTGCCATGTAAGATTTAGGGTGATCATGGAGAAGTAGCAGAGGTTCCTAAAGCAACAACAATATTCATCTTCTGGTTTTACATTTAATACATAGATTTTGTATTTGAATGGGTATTTCCTTCCATCAGAGGGAGTTGTATCAGGGATTATTGTCCTAAAAGAAATTCAGTTTTGAATACATAATTTCCTGACAGTATGAGATACAAATCTCAGCTGATAAAATGGGGAATCAGTGCTGGCAATAGAACTGGATACCATTTGAATCAGTCAGTTTCTATCTGATAGCTTTAAAAATATTCTTGATAGGTCTCCATCTTCCTGGAGCTTGGCTGTTCACAGATTTCAATGTCACATTAATCTTTAGAAAATACACTCTTTTAGTTTTTTCCTAGAAAGTTATTATGTCAGTCCTTTTTATAGTACAGATTTTTGGTTGGTTTTTGTTTGGTTTAGTTTGAGTGGGTTTCATGTTTTGTTTTTTGGGTTGGTTTTTTTTTGCTATTGGCTTTCTGTGGTTCCTTGAGCATTCACAAGGTTCTTTCACTTCTCAGTAAATAAGTATTTCGCCTTTTTTCTCTGCACATATACATGGCCTCAGCTCATTCCACCTGCAGATGCTTCTATGTGACTAGAAGAAGGCTGATACCTTGTCAGTTCTCTACACTGTGCCTTTATGGAGTATTCCTGTAAGCATTGTACTAATCCTAATGTTTGCAGACCAAATATTGGAAACAATTCATAGTACTGTTTTTCCAGAAGCAATAAATACAATACAATACAATACTGTTTAAGTTCCTGTACATTTAGATAATGTGTTTATTGGTGCTCATATTTTTCTAAAATACATAGGAGCTTATATAGACTGATAAAATACTTAATCTATTTGTCTGACATTAAACAGTGATGATGATTTTCCATTCCAAGATTGCTTCTTTATATCAGTCATGGCATATTAAATAATGTATCTTCTCAGTTATTTCCTACTAGGTATTTTTTTATTTATTCATATGACTGTAATCCTGTAGGCTACTTCCATATCCCCATGCAAGTGACTTCATTTATAATAATAACTATGCCAGAACATTTATAGGGAACATTTATATCCACAATAAACTTTTAGCTGTTTAGTGAACATCAATAGTCTGTTGGTGGCTGGCCAGCAAATTCTGAAACATGTGAAATTTCTGGGCTCAGGAAGGCCCTGGAGATTGGCCTCCCATTCTTCTGCTTTTGCAGCTACAGTAGGATGTGGTGTTTAGTTTCAGGAATCATGAAGTCCCAGTTCTGAATTTTGTCTTCCTGCTTTTTGCTTTAATGAAAAAAAGCCTTCAAAACGTCCCATACTGTCATATTTCCAGGGATTCTGAGAACTTAGATGACTTAAAAATTTGATTTTGTGCAATACTTGCCAGTTTTCTGCTGTTTCACAGCAGTGATCTGACTCGCATTTGTCTTCTTATATTTTGTACTTCTTGGATTTCTTGAGAGACAGATGTTCTGTCTTGCTCTTCCTCTTTTCTTTGATTTTTGTGTCATACCATGGCCAAATCTTCTGCTCCTATATAGCATAACTCCTTTAAAAATCATCTCCTTGATTCACAATTCATTGAGAAATCCAGCTTTTATTTCTACTTAAGCATATTTGCATAGCAAATGTAAAAAGAAAATGTGAAATTCAGAGTCTGAAAAGCCAAGAAAAAAATTTATTTTGTAAAATGTCAGTTTCAAGCTAACCTCATGATTTTCAAGTAGTGATGCCTGTCTTATGATTCTTGAAAATTTGAGTTTGGGAATATTATTTTCAATTAATTAAGAAATTGTGATATTTTCTTTTGAATATTACAGGCTTAAAAATATGACAGCGTAGAAGGTTTCTTGACTGACATTAGAGCATTCACAAGAAAACTGCACTTCTGTAGCTCCTTTGAACATCCTGTTTACAGTTAAAAACAGGAAAATATTTTGACAATCAGACCAACCTGGTGCACCTTGTACTGCAAATGAGCAAAGGCTGAATGCACACAGATATGTGCCCAGCAAACAGCTGTGCTCCGAGAAGCCATCGGGAACACCCGGAATTCAAGGCACTTGGTGCCGTGAAACACCAGACTTCACCGATCAATTGAATTACTTTAGGGCACAATCGATTTCGCGTGAAACGCTCTGCCTGTCACTCCAGGAGAGGGCAGTCACTTTCGGGCAGCAGTGTCAATTGGCGTCGCGCACTATTACACACCACGGATGCTTGATTAAGGCGCTGCAATCTTCGAGGCATTCTCTGTCCTCAAGGATAGAGCGACACCCAGAAGCCTTATTTTCTGAGCTTCTGCAGCAGGACAGCCAGCAGCGTAGAAGTAGAACAAAATTTATGAGAATTAAAAAATAGGATGTTTTCAGCTAGCATGGGGATGAAAACTAAACATCCTCTGCTGTATGTAATCACCAGAGTGAATTGCATTTCAACAGATCGTTTCCTAGAGATACTGATTTTTTCTTCTTTGCTGTTGGACAGTAAGTATATAGAAAAGATTTTCTATAAAACGTTTTTTACAGAAATCATTTTTAAAGATCCAGCAACATGCTGTAGCACACTGGAAGAGGAGGCACTGAAACTTATAAATGTTGTTTTTCTTTAAGCTGTAAGAATTTGATTCATAATCTATTTCAAAATACTGTGAGTTAAAATTTATATGTAGCAAAAATTTGTTTAAACTGTGGGTATTTCTTTAGCAGCAAGAGAAGTTCATTAACTTCAAAATAGCTTGCTTAATTTTATAAATGCTTCACAAATTTTACGTGTCACAGATGTAAAATAATGGGGGGATAATTAATTTCTTTTGTTGCCTGAGCTAAGTGAATGGCACTGGTGGTTTGATAAACCAAGGAATGTTTTCTGGGGAGGACTGGTTTTCCAGCCATGATGATGCAGAATGGCACTGAACCTTCACATGTCATTTAATACAGAAGCACTTTAAAAGACAGCCACAAAACTGGAGTATTGGTTTTGTTATAGAAATAATTAAAGGGGAAGTTGCCTCAGGACAGTAGCACAATTCAAGTGTACCTTAGATCATACATAGATCTGTCTGAATTTGAGCAAAAATTAGTTTGAAATATCTTTGTATACGGTCTTCTGTTGCTGTAATTTATGAAGAAATGTAGGGTAGCTGCCAGCTCCAAAAAAGGATAGCTTAAGAGAATGGTGAAAGATGTATGTCAAAACCAAAGTTAGAAATGTAACTTCTCTCAGTCAAAATACAAAAGAATTACACATAGCATTACAAAGAAAGAGTTCCTAAAAATTTAGGAACCTCCTGTATCGGTTCATAGATGGGACTTCCCTAAAGTGTGTTGCATACCTGTATAAATTTCATTTAAATTGGGTTCATTCATTGCATGAAGGAGTGAGGAGCTAAGCACTTGTCCCAGCCTTTAGGTATTTTTGATGTGCCTCTGATTCCTCTGCTAAATACACCTCTTTTTCCCATCCCAGTCCCCCTCATCCTGATCTGAATGCTCTTTCACGGCTTATCCAGAAAAATGCTGTCATAAATTGTTTGAGACTGAGTCCTTTATGTGTCAGATGGCTGCTGAAAGGACATGCAAATGGCATCTCATGGTCTTGCTCATTTTAAGAGGTGTCTTTAACATAAGGACAGCTTTTTATTGAAATAAATCAATTTTACAAGGAGATTTCAGCCACTGGATTCATAGTAAGAAAGAAACTTTTATTTATTACATTAGAAAGACCACAGCTGGGAATGCACCCATTAATAGACACAAACAGATGGATTCTGACAAGACTGTGAACTATTCACACTCTTTTTTAGCAAATATTTTGCTACAATCCCAACTTGCAAATGTTACTTCAGAAACAAACATGTAACCAATCTATCTCAAGGAACAAAACTAGAAAGTCATGAGTAACATTAAAATATTGTAATTTCATTATGCATATGATAGTCATTTGAAATTTAGGATGTAGTGTTTAGAAACACTCCTAAAAGCAAGCTTGCCTTGGTTCAATAAATGTATTAAATTATAAATAAAGTCATAGAATCATTTAGACTGGAAAAGACCTTTAAGATCATCAAGTCTAAGCATTAACCCAGCACTGCCAAGTCCACCACTAAACCATGTGCCTCAGTGCCACAGCACCACATCTTTCAAATACCTCCAGGGGTGGTGACTCCACCACTTCCCTGGGCAGCCTAATGCCTAAAAACCCTGTTGGTGAAGAAATTTTTCCTAATATCCAATATAAAACTCCCCTAGTCCAATTTGAGGCTGTTCCCTCTTGTCCTATCACTTGGGAGAAGAGTCCAATACCCACCTGGCTCCATCCTCCTTTCAGACACTTGTAGAGAGTGATGAGGTCTCCCCTGAGCCCAGGCTCAACACCCCCAGCTCCCTCAGCTGCTCCTCTTCAGACCTGTGCTCCAGACCTTTCCCCAGCTCTGTTGCCCTTCTCTGGACTCACTCCAGCACCTCAGTGTCCTTTTGTGCTGAGGCGCCCAGAACTACACAGGATTTGAGATTTGGCCTCACCAGTGCCGAGTACAGGGGGGCAGTCACTGCCCTGGTCCTGCTGGCCACACTACTCCTGATACAGGCCAGGATGCCATTGGCCTTCTTGGCCCCCTGGGCACAGCTGGATCATGCTCAGCTGCTGTTTACCACATCCTTTTCTCCCGAGCATCTTTCCAGCCACTGCCCCCAGCTTGCAGTGCTGCATGAGGTTGTTGTGACCCAAGTGTAGCACCCAGCATTTTGCTTTAATGAACCTCATACAATCGGCCTCAGCCCTTCGATCCAGCCTGTCCAGATCTCTCTGCAGAACCTTCCTGCCCTCCAGCTGATCAACACTCCCACCCAGCTTGGCCTCACCTGCAAACTAACTGAAGGTGCACTCAATCCCCTCGTCCAGACTGTCAGTAAAAATATTAAGCAGAACTGGCCTCAATACTAAGCCCTGGAGAACACCACTGGCTGCCAACTGAATGGAACTCCATTCTCCAGCACACTCTGGGGTGAGACACCCAGCCAGATTTTTATCCAGCAAAGAGTGTACTTGTCCAAGCCATAAGTAGCCAGTATCTCCAGAAAAATGTTGTGAGAAAAGATTTCAAAGGCTTTACTAAAGTCCAGGTAGAAGCATCCACAGCCTTTCCCTCACCCACGAAGGGGCCACCTTGTTACAGAAGGAGATCAGGCTGGTCAAGCAGAACCTGCCTTTCATAAACCCATGCTGGTTGGGCCTGATCCCCTGGTTATCCTGCACGTGCCACATGACAGCACTCGAGATGGCCTTCCCTGGCACTGAGGTCAGGTTGACAGGCCTGTAGTTCCCTGGATCCTCTTTCTGACTCCTTCTGTAAATTGGTATCACATTGGCTAACCTCCAGTCAGCTGGGACTGGGACAGAGCTACTGGTAAATGATGGAAAGTGGTTCAGTGAGCACTTCTACCAGCCAGTACTTTTGGGTGGATCCTATATGGTCCCAGAGTCTTGTGTGGTATAGCAGCTCACTAACCATTTCCCCTGGGATTATGAGGGTTTATTCTGCTCCCTGTCCCTGTCTTTAAGCTCAGGAGGCTGAGTACCCTGTGAACAACTGCTCTGACTATTTAATACCTGAGGCAAAGAAGGCATTAAGTACTGCAGTCTTTTCCTCATCCTTCGTCACTTTGTTTCTGCCTGCATCCAATAAAGGATGGAGAGGCCAGTGTTCTTCAATGTCTTCATAAACAGCTTGGATGCAAAACTTGAAGGTATGTTATATTTGCTGATGATGCTCAATTGGGAGAAGCTGTTGACTTCCTCAAAGGCAGAGAGGCCCTGTAGAGGTATCTTGATAGAGGGCTGGGCAATCAAACACTATAAAGTTTAATAATGGCAAGTACCAGATTCTTTTGTTTCCAGATTTCTAGTGAGTGGAAGTCTCCCAGGAGAACAAGGGCTAGTGATTGTGAGACTGCTCACAGAATATTTTGTCTGACTCTTCATCCTGCTTGGGTGGTCTACAGCAGACTCCCACTAGGATGTCTGCCTTGTTGGCCTTCCCCCTGATTCTTACATATACGCACTCAACGCAATCATCACCATCATCAAGCTCTGGAAAACCAAAACTCTGTCTAACCTACAAAGTTATCCCATCACCACTCCTTCCTTGCCTATCCCTTCCAAAGAGTCTATAGCCACCCACTGCAGCTCTACAGTTGTTTGACTCATCCCCACATGTCTCTGTGATGGCAACTAAGTCATCGTTTTCTTGCTGCAGAGTGGCTTCCAGCTGCCCCGGTTTGTTGCCCATGCTGTGGGCATAGGTGTAGATAGATACATCTCAGCTGGGCTCTTGATCCCCCCCCATTCTGTCATCAAGTAGAGAAGTTCCTCCACCTGGGCACACTCCCAGAGCTGTGCTCACAGCTGCCACCCACAACTGGCACTGAGAGCAGGGCTCACCCTGCAGGTGGCACCGGGGTGGCAGCGTGTTCCCGCCAGAGCTGTCCCGGCAGCTGTGTCACCGCGCTGGGTGTGGAGCTGAGCGAGGCCGTGGCTTCCTGCCAGGTGGATACCACTGCTCCCTGGGCGGGCTGGCACTGCCCCAGCACCTGCTGTGCAACCAGCTGTGCCACACCCTGGTCAACAGTGCTCCCTTAGGGCTTGGCTTATACGTGTGGCCCCCAGCCAGCTGCTGTCATGCTCAATGTGCGTCCTGGAGGCTCGAGGCTCCTCGTTTCAGTTTCACTGAGTTAAATCCTTTGCTCCTTGCCCCAGTCTCAGGGGATAGGGTGTCTGTATAGCTGTGATGAAGTGAGGATTTTCAGCAAAGGCCAGCAGCACTTCCATTTGTGGAAGTCACCATCAGAGAGAAGGTAAATGTTCATCTTCAGAATAGCTCACTAAACAAAGTAGCAGAAAATTAATTCTACAATATAGGCAGCTGCTAGAGGAGTTGGTAGTTAAAGAAAAATGATGGGAGGTGGACTGCTGGATAAAAGTGTAACTAGTGACTCAGATCATGTACTTGCAAATAAAACCAATGAGTAGCACACATTATTTCTCTACAGTTGTTAAACATTAATTTGTAGATTTAAAATTTTATTGATCATCACTGTATTTCTGGTATCATAGGAAGATAAAAATAACAACTGATTCCTCTTTTCTGCATTATTTATTACTTCATTTACTTTTACCATATCTTCTGTTACATTTCTCAGTTGAGAATTTTCAAGCCCCATGATAGCATTGAGCTCACCAGCTTCCTCTGAATAAACTGGGAAATTATATAACCAAAAAGACACAGTCAACATTCAAAATGTCAGTAATCACCCTTAACATGCATAACCAAACATACATACATACATTGAGCCTCTCTGTGAATTTCTGCCACATGGAGGGGTGTTTGGGCCTTGCCCAGTTTCTTTCCTGGGAAAAAAACTTTCACAGCTTCATTATCAGCTAAAGATTTGGATCATTTGTTTTCCTGCCAGTCACTTTAAGGAAAATAAAGAATCTCTCGAAAATCAGCAGAAACACTCTGAATTCTGATGTAAGGATGGCTTTTATCATTCTGACTTGACCCACTCCATCACTCCTGAACATAAAGAAACATTAGTCCACAGAGAACCAGAAACATGTAGTTTTATATCAGCTTGGCAGATGAGTATTTTGGTAATTACATTTGCCTCTCTGTCTACCTCCAACAGCTCCAAGTGCTTTTGCTTCAGAACAAAACTGATAATTTGATTATGGTCTGAATTCAACAGAGCACTTAAATGCAGTATAAATTTAAATTATTGAATGTTCAGAACATGTGGACTAGACAGTTTTGTTATATTTAACTCCTAAACCAACAGTAGATTCTTTTAAAAAATATGATCTATTTAATCAATATGGTTGGATGTGTGAGTTCATCAGAAAGAGGAAGGTACCAGAACATCCATAGTTCCAACATATAATAAACCAGAAGCTACTACACCTAATCTGATGCAAATAGAGGACAAATACATTTCAGAGTCTAAGTTAGACAAGACACCACCAAATAAAATTGACTCTAAAACATCTGGTTTGTTTTATACAAAACCATAAACATGTGTAATTTGGCCTAAGCTGTTTCTTTGGAAGGCACCCTAAACAACAAGGACAGGAGGACAAGTGTTTACAAAGCCAAGGCATTTACATTAATCGTGGCATGGCAGCATTTTAAAGAAACTATCAAATCCAGAGGGATTATAAAACAGCTGGGATGAATTGTAGGTAGGAACTGTTTTAAATCTCTGGATTCTAGGTCACAATAGAGGCTGTAACACAAGGCATTCACTCACTCTTGCACTCCTTTGTGTTGTTTTCTCTTAAGGGAGAATCATGACTTGCAGAGGGCTGGAACCATTATCTCTTCTTTTATGGAAAGCATCAGTTGGTGCAATCATTAGGGATCTTGAAACTGGGAAGAAGTTTATTGCTGTGACAGATCGGGCAACATATGGAAGGAACTAAGATGTTCTCCAGAGACAGATTAAGTTTTTGCCAAGGCATTTTACTGAAATTTTGGAAAATAAACAGGTCATTAATTGACTCCAGATTTAGCTACTGCAAATTGTTCAAAGATGTTGCAAACCAGATGCTTTCCCCTATTTGTTTTTACAACCCTTTCTATTTATAGATGCCCTTACTTGATGACTTACTTCTTTAATAGAGGGCATTGTTTTACACCGGAAGTCTCACCTCAGTTTTGCCAGTAGATGCCTGACTAAAACATACATGTTCACACAATTGCAGGGGATGAAACACTCAGCAATAACGTAAGTAGGAAATAATCAGTAGGAAGAAGTTAACATTAAATTCTTCCCTGGGCTTCTTAGCACAGAACAGTTTTCAGCCATTCTCTATGCAGACCCTGCTAGTGAAATGGTAGAGGCAAAGACTCCTATCCCAAGAACAGCATCTTGAGACTTGTCTTGCCAATGAAGGTGTGAATGCAATCCATGTTGGCATTTCTCTGGGTTCTCAAGTTGTGTGACACAGCCACTGATGTACCTGTCAGCCCTGTGGGAGCATAGCTTCGACTTGAACTCCAGATTAAGGTTGGATCCCAAAATGGGAATGTAGCAGCCAAGTCAACTAAATTGTACTAACTGACAGAAATACTTGAGAAAAGAAATATTCATTCCTTTTCCACTTAGGTTTCTTTTAATCTTCAGAATGCAGGCACTATTTTATGCTCTATCCACACAATCTTGATTCATGTTATAAATAACATACTGAGTGAAAAGCATCTGCCTCAACTTGAAAGCAGTGAGTCTAGTGGGGATGCCTTCTAAAAGGATTGAGCTAGTCACACCAGGTCCTTTACAGCCAAGACAGAAATAGGTACCTCAGAAAGCAAGTGCTGTCATCCTGAAATAGATGTGTGAGACAAGGGGAATGAATTGCCCTACGGTGGTGCTTATTTCTTGCCATAATCCTAGCCAAGTGACAGCACCAAAGACCTGCTTACAGTGACAGACTGGGAAAAGCCATCTCTTCAGCTGCCACCTAAGTGCCTTTGATATGGAAATCAGTGAGCCACTAGCACTGCAGAAGTTTAATTTTAAAGATTGCTGCTCATGGCATCTCTGGCTTCATTTTAAGGTACCTGCTCAAGTAAGTAAAGCAGGAGATGGAGCTGATGAGGCACCTGAGGCTTCAATGGCACTTGTAAATGCACTTAAAGGTACATGTTCTGACAGTAACCTGCCAGTGTACCTGAACCTTGCATAAATGTGTTTCTTCATTTCCAGTTTATTCTGGGGAGGCAGACTGAATTACACACCTTTAGAAGACATTCTGATTTCATTGTAATAAAAGCTGTGTGATTTTACTTGTGAACCCTGACAGGCTTAGCTAAGCAACAGAATTCATAATGCATGTTTTAAAGTGCATTTTGATGTTCACTTTTCAAACTAGTAGGTAGTTATTTGATGTATGAATATTTATTTTACTGTGCCCTCAGTCAGCACAAAAGTCCATCAGGCTCAAGTATTCTGTTTTCCACAACAGCTGCTAGTGAATGCCTAGGAAAGGGTATAACAGCATGACACATTTAAGGTATGACCTCTTAGCTTCCAGGTTTCAGTAAATAGCTCTTTGCTGATGTTGTTAACAGGGCTGCCAATTAGGAGCAAAGTGAACGGGAGGTTTATGGTGTGACTGTGCACTTCCTAGCTGAGCTACACCTAAGCTTGTGAGACACACAGACTGTTTCCCGTTGGAAATGTTCTGCAGATGTGTAATCCCTCACAGCACAATTGCTATTTTAAAAAGTTATTTTCATGTCATTCCCAGGTGTCATGGCCAGAGTTGCCTCCCTGTCACTAGTCTGAGCAAAGTGAAGTGCCACTAATCTGAGAGAAGTGGGAACAAAGTTTATTTTTAAAGCAATACAGGCTTACTAGTGGTTTGAAAGCAAAACATTCAGAACTCCGTTTGGTTTTAATTTATCATCCAACCTATTATGTTTGGTAACATATTAGGGAACCAGTGAGTGTATTATTTGTCATAAGCTTCCCAGGACATAAAAGGAGAAAAAACAAAGACTGAAATACATGAATCTCTGCTTCATTCTTTTGCAATCCAAGAAGAAAGTACATACAAAGTCCTTTAAAGCCAATTCCAGTCTCAGCTACGTAAGTGCAAATCCTGAGCACTTACAAGGGTATACTGTGAATTTCGGCTTGAAGTAAAAGATTTCCACAGCAGCATGGTCTGGAAACTTCTTTCAGGACACAGTTTTGCCTTAAATTTCATGTCCTTTCAATTAAGAACAGCACTTGCCTGTCAAAATCTGATGGAACAAGGGAAAAAAATATTGGCAAACATAAACAAGACCAACCTTCTTCACAGGTCAGGTGCAATTTCAGTTTTGCAATATTTTGTTTCCCAACTTGAGATACTTCAAAGAGGTCTTACATCCAGACTGAGGAAACCAACCTTCCCAGAAAGTCAGAGCTTTTCAAGTGTCATGGAAAATAGACCCAAGATGAGTGGTTCCTTTTGAAGGTTTTGGCCAAGGAATTTTTTCCAGTAAAACTACATTCCATAAACATGGAGCAACACCTTAAGTAGACAACAGCAAATGAGGAATACCATGAGGCTGATTTGAAACAGAGCTGTATATTCAGACAGTGGGACAGGGAGAAAGCCTGTGAGAAGGATGTGATGTGATGCCAGGATAAACATGAGGGCAGACAGCAATATTTTCATCACTCTGTAATTGAGAGAGTAAAAAGAATTCACAGCTGGAATGGAACTTATCAACCAACTCTCTTGGTGTGCCTATTTCGAGCAGAGAGGGAATCAACAGAGGAAGAGTCTTGGTGAGTGGCTGCTGGAGGAGGGTGTGCAAGGGAGAACTCGTGTGAGCTAGAAAGGGGAGAAGGGAAGTGTACATCCATATTGGGGACTGGAGGAGAAGAAAGGAATGTCTGCTGGAAAATAATTCACCTTGCCTGCATTGTTGCAAGTTCTTGGCTTTCTCTGGCCCTTCCTGCACAACTGGAAACATTCTCCAAAGGAAGGTATTGGGAAGGAGAGCAGCAGGCTGCCTGCCTTTTTCCAGCAGGAGCAGCATGGTGGCTGGAAAGGGAGCTATGGGAAGTCCTTTCCTCTCTGTTGCTCCTGCTATTTGGTGGGTTTCCACTCTATAAAAAGAAAAACCACCTGCAGCTTTATCCAGTGAGAGACATCAGCTCTGTGATGTGTATTTAGCACCGTGCAAAATGTGATTGAAAAGAAGTATGCAAGAAATATGGAGTCTAAAAATGAAATGCTTAAATTATGCATAGAGTATTTGGTTGCTAGAAGACAGAAAATCCTGTCCAGGGACTTGTCCAGTTCATAAATATCTATATTGTAAACCATCCCACTACTGATTTATTGTGGAAGTTCTGCCAGGTATTATTGTGGGGGTTTGTTTGGGCTTTTTACTTTTTATTAATTAAAAAACAAATTTATACATGTAACTTGTGCTCCTAAATTTTATTACATGAAGAAAGCAATCATTTGTGATTAAAAGGTATAGGCATCGTGCATTCTGCTTCAGACATACAGGGCTATACAGAACACTTGCTGTGGATTATGCTAAATTCTAATTTGGGTGAGGAATAAGTGATCCATGCATGTCTCATATTCCCCTGGTTTCTTTGTTTGTGAGGTTGCTAATCAGACACCTGTATGGCTGATATTATGCGGCCAGATAAATGTGCAAGTGCGTTGGTCACATTTGTCTTAGAGCTGGAACAGTGACCAGCCACTGCTCATCCATGCTGTTTTCTGTACTGGGCTTTGTTCTGGTTCTGGTGACCTGGGGAAGGGAAGAAAATGTCGTGTGCACCCAGTTCTGTGGGCATGGACAGGCCCAGAGCTGGACACCACGGGGACAGACCTCAGCTCTGTGCTGTATTCAGTGCTCACCCTCGCAGTAGGGGCACGGAACCGCCTCGTGTCAGGCCAGATGTCCCCGCACTGCGCCGGGGAGAGCGGCTGCCACACGGCTTACTTCAGCCTGCTTCCTTAGGGGGCTGGGAGAGGCAGAACAGGTCACCAGCCTGTCCTGCAGAGGACATCCCTCTCCAGGAACAGCTGCCACCCCACCATAACCTAAACTTCCCTCAGGCATCAGCCAAAGCCACACCTTTCCTGGGTCTCCAGGAAGAGTAACCAGCAGAGGGATGGCTTTGCTGTACCGAGTGGCTGTCCTGGTGGTGACAGTTTGGGGACTGTAGAAAAAAAAAAGACAAATTCCAACTGTCAGTGAACAAAATGCTGTATATGCATCCTACAGAGTACTTCTTCCTACAGAGTACTTCCCTGCATGCTAGCCTGCAGTCCAGCCCTGGAGTCCAGACTCAGCTTATTGGTCAGTGCACATTGCTCTGCAGAGCCACATGTACAACCCTACATCCTTGTTACACACAATTGATAAGATCTGATAACATGCATTTAATAACATATTGGGAAATCTCTGGCATTCTGCAAGTTTAGGCAATAAGTGTCTCATCTGAAGGAATCCACTACAGGTGTAGGACCATTTTAAAGGGTATTTATTTTCTCCTTAACTCATGCAGTTACATTAGATTTTAGCCTGCCTCTAGTGGATTGATACTGCCTGTAAGGAAAATTAATCTTCCTACAAAATTGTTTTTTTTTTNAATTAATCTTCCTACAAAAATTTTTTTTTTTTTTTTTTTTTTTTTTTTTTTTTTTTTTTTTTTTTTTTGCATAGAGGTACCAAAATAGTTAAGAAAGCCAAAGATTGCTGTTATCAGTCAGGAAACTGGTGTACAGAGACAGGTTATACAACTTCCCTGAAGTCTTCCAGCAAGCCACTGCCAGCCAGTCCTGTGCCCTAACCATCCTGTCTGCCTCCCTCACTGGGCCAGAGACTGAAATCATGCAACAAGTATTCATTGATGTCAAGGAGCCTGGAGAATTTCATGTTCTCATGCACCAGTCCCCTGCTGCTGTATTTTAAATAATGTTGCCAAGAACTATTCTGTTCTGCCTTGTTGCTTTTTAAAAACTTTTAAGAAATCTAACTTTGGCATTGTCTCTCTAGCACAGAGAGAGGGGAAAAAACCTTCTGTCAAAACCTGAATATTTCCTCTCTTGCCCATTTCATCATGATGGTACTGGAGTCCTGTTGAAAAGAAAATAAATAGCAAAGCCCTCACCTGAAGTCTGCAAAGGCATGAGCCGTCAGCTCAGACTGGAATGTTTGTGACTGAGTGACACCAGCAGTAGGGCTGTGTGGGGATTTACAATGCATTTGGATAACTATAAGAAACTAACTTTATCTAAACACTTCTTTACGTTATCAGTGTGTTATCCAAACACTTTGTTAGTGAGGCTGTGAGATTAGGATGTGTGTAAGCCCACCACTACTAAATATATTTGCAGAGTTCCTGTTGGTTTAGTTTTAGGAACTTGGGTATAGATTCAGCAGATGAAGTTGCACTAAGGGTATGGAAACTACTTTTAGCTCATTTCTGTCATAATACTCTCCAAATACTTTAGCAGAGGAGGTCTGCCACCTGAAATGTGTTTCTCTCTTTTGAACTCTATTTATTGCCTAACTGTTGGGTTTTCTCCTTAATTTGCTGTTGAGAACCACTTTCTTTAGAGACTTTACACAGTGTGGGATGCTGGCTATTCCTGGCTTGTGAAGAGTTCAGCTAAGGCCAATGGAGTCTCTATTCATATGCTAGTGTGGTTTGACTGAGAAAAAAATGTTTAAAAACTGAACAGGAGTGAGACCATAATGCCTAAATTAGCAGTCAGGCACTGGATGAACCAACTGACCCTTTCCAATGATCTTACCAACCATCCAGGAGTTCCTGGTCCCTTCTAAGCCCCTGGGAGAGCAGAAGGGACAGAGAGGTCACATCCTCTGAGCTCGACATTGTGGCCAACAGACCAGCAGCTTACAGTTCACCAGCAAATGTGACAGGAGGGCACGGAGAGGCTGTGCCCAGGGAAATACTGCCATTCCACAGGCTGCAGCCACAGACCACAGGAGCAGTTATTTTGATGCACTTATGCACTAGCAGTGCTGTTAGGATCCCACATTTACATAGGCTGTGGGGTGGTACATCTGGTTAGCTCAGGTGAGAATACAGACCAGCCACTCCTACTCAGAACGACCCCAGTGGGCTGGCCACAGCTCAGACCAGCCCAGTAGCATGTGTTGGCCAGTGGGCAGATGCAGCTGTTTTGGGAAAAATATAATGCTGGGAGAGGCATATAGTGATTTTGTACATGTTGAATACCCTACCTGTATTCACGTGGTTCAAGGAGGTCCTGAGCCACAAGCTGGAATTCTGTGCTTAATGGCCCTTGTTGAATTTTTCTTGCAGGGATTTGATCCTTTTCTAAACTCTGCTAACTTCTGGCAACCACAGTATCCTCTAACAGTGACTTCCAGGGATCAGCTATGCATATATGAAGAACTATTTATGTTCATTCATTTTGAACCTAACCTACTTACAGTTCCCAACTTTGTCCACTGCAAGAAAAGACACAATCACCAAATGGTGGGAAGACCTTTATAATAGCAAAACCGAGTTTGTTGGTTTGCACTCAATTGCATTTCCAAAACATTTTTAAATCCTCTTTGCTTTTTTTTTTGTTCCTATTGAGCACTTGTGTTGGATTCTCATAAACCTATCCAAGATCTGTTTCCTCAGTGATAACAGCTCCATTAAATCTCATCACTGTGCACTGTGTATCTTTAGGTTGTTTTTTATCCCGTACATTTATCAGCCCTCAAAAGCTACAATTTTAAGGCCTTCTCAGTCAATATTGTAGTAAACACCTTCAGTGTTTACAACCAATTTCTGTTTTGACTGATAGACTAATTTGATATCATCATTATATTTTGCCAACTCATTATTCAGTCCCATTATAAAAACCGTGTATGGATAGTGGACAAAACACGTTCCAGCACTAATGTCTGTGTGAATCCTCTGGGAACCTAATCCCATTGTGAACACAGATTATTTATTGCTACTTTTGTTTCCTGTCTTTAAGATGTCATTAAACCACAAGTGGCCTTTTCCTTTTCTATCTGTGATAGCTGAGATTCTTTATGATTGCTTGGTAGAGAATCTTAGAAGAGCCTTTTTCAAATCAGTTACTATTCATTTTGCTTATTTAACATCCCTGAGCTCCTCCACAGGAGAACTGATGAGATGAATCACACTTTCTTGCCATGACCCTCATCTTCCTGGCTTTTTGTATGTGTCCTTATTTCTGTAAATTTTCCTGGGTGGCTGGTGGGTCAGTCACCTTGCTGTCATTCTTTTGGTTCCCTAAACATACTGCTGTTGTAGTCCTGTATATAATTTCTAATCCTCTGCTTCTGTGCTGTGGCCAGGCCACTGATGTTCTTGTAATCAGGAGGTATTTTATATAGCAGTACTATACACTGAACATGAGGGTCTTAAAAAGCAAATTGACAGTCCTCTGATGCTGGAACTGGGACACTAGAACAGAAGAAAAGGATATAATATACTATTCAAAAGCTTCATCTCCTGGTTTGAAGTTTATCTTCAAGGGTGTGTGTAAGCCTGTCTCTCATGCATAAAAAGCCCTGTGTAGCAGTGTTCATTTTTAAAACTCACTATCAGACAGTGGACACAGCAGCTGACTTTCCTCCAGAACACATCAGTATCAGGCTCTCCAGTGAAACAATCCCCTGTTGTAGTTCTGTGCGGCCATTAGCTGTCTCCATCTCACTTCCTGGCGATGCAGAAATATCACATGAACTATTTTCCTTTTGCCCCAGTCTGATTCCTGGCAGCCCCAGATGAGCTGCAGAGCCTCAGTGCCTCAGCACAGCCTCAGGAAGAAAGTCAAAGCGGTGCTGAGCCAGAGGGAAGCATTTCTGACTGCTCTAGAGTCTCTGCCATGCCCTCTATGAAAGAGTCTGCAGCCTGAAGTAATCCCAGCAAACAGCTCTCAAAAAAGTGTCTGTGTTAAAACATAAAACATTTTTCCTAAAAAGCAGGCAATGAACTTCTGCTTTTAAAAGTCCCAGTCCCAGAGATATGATTCAAAACACATGAAGTAAGTGACAGCTTCATCTTAAACCCAGCTTTTGGTTCCCTGCATGTGAATTTTTTCTCTTCCTGAATGTGAGAAAGAGAAATAGCCTGTACTTAGCACATGAGCTGCTGTGCAGGCATCTGTAAAGGCAGATATAGGCAAGAAATATAAGATGTGCGGATGGGATAGGGATATGTGGATAGGACTTCAATATCCAGGATATATTATGTATATAAGGTATTGGAGTTAGGCCACAGTCCAGCAAACTGAACTATTCTTCTACCAGCAGAATTATAGAAGGGAGTCCAGAGATTAGCAAGTTAAAAGCAGATGCCTGAGTTTTTTTCTTCTGTGACTCAAAACCAAGAGTTTCCTGCTTCTTCTAACTACATGCCACTAATGTTAATAACAAATGTGCTCCTCTAGTGGATAGGAAGCTGTTTTGTTCTTGTAGAACCAGTGCTTTCTAATGAAGAGAGGCCGTCAAGTTGCCATTAAATTTTAGATGTGAAATAACGAGATAAGTGCAACTAACAATAAAAGGGAAATGGGTCACTTCAGGAAGATCAAGTGGCTGATTACTGTGTGAGAACAGCAGGTTCAATCCAAGCCTGAAGAAATCCACGCCAGGTACAACATCACAGATCTATCTCACAGTTCACTGGGAGGCGTGCATTCTAAGATGTAAATTGGCAGTCCTGTTTATTTATTTATAGGAATATATATATAGGAAGTGGGAAAGTGCTGTTCATCTCACTTTATCCTCAACTACCCCATTTCCTCATGAGTGATACTCTAAGGCCAAGGTGGTGTGTAGAAACTCACACTGTGGTTTTGCCCAGAAAATCCAGTCATAAGTAGAAAGTTTGTTATCAAATATATTTTAGCATTTCTAGGGTACATTGCATTGTTTTCTCCAGCTGATGTCAGCACCCCGCTCGCAGTGAAATGGAAGCAGATCTCAAGTCCTGCCTGAAATACTGCAGTATCCATCGGCAGCCCTGGGGTGATTTTTCCTGCCAATAGTTTACTCTTTCTTTCTCACACTAAATGCCATTTCAGGGTGAAAAGGTGGCAGAGAGACATGAAAATCAATTAAAAGAAATTAAGTGTTGCACATCTGCCTGTGAATGCATACAGAGAAGAGTATGACTCCTTGAGCTGACTTTGCCAGGGACACTAAGTCCATGCATTCATCAGAAGCGCTGTGCTGTATGAATAAGCCTTTAACTAAAGATTCCTGATATCTCAGAGTATTCAGTATCCATCAAGCCACTGATTGTCATGTTAGATGTGACATGTGGTTATTACACTATAGATATCAACATGGACGTTTCTGATTTAGATTTTAAAAAAAAAAAAAACAAAAAACCAACACTAATTCCAGACATGGTTTTGTGAAGGAATCTCCTTTCCTGCATGGATCAGTCACAATACAGGATACATGGGGTTGGGTTTTCATTTCATAGGACTGTGCTTCTGTCAAGGCTGGCAGCAATTTCAGGTGTGTGCTGGAGCTCCTCCACAGCCCTTGCAAAATGCACGAGGAAGCTTTTATTTTGAAGTGCTTTTATGAGATCCATTAGCATGAAGTTCAGTGTTGCTCTATTAACTATTCCAGAAACAGTCTGTAGACTGAGACTGAAATATTAATTAGTGCTATTATATAACAACTTAGACTTCTGTAGTACTTCTCATCTGAGAGGTTGATGGCCAAAGGGGTTTCCTCATTTGAATGACACATTTTTGAAAATAAACTGAGTGTCAAGGCAGTCACCAAACAAAGACACAGTCATTTTAAAAGTATGCAATGAGGGCTACTTCTTTCTTTCGCCATGCACAACTTCAAGCACAGGAGCTTTCAAACACGCACCGCAAGACCAGCTAACTCTTGTTGTTTCTTGTTTTATTTGACTACTATGCAAGTACTGGACTGAAGCCAAAGAATTCAGCCTCAGCACAGGCAGCACTCGTCAGCACCGAGCCTGGGGCAACCCTCTGGCTCTGAAGTTGTGTTTGGACCCTCGTGTCTAGGAGGAAAGAAAAGTCAAGTCCTCATCCTGCAACAGAGGCTTCTTATTCTGTCCTTTGTGACCTCTGAGATGAGCTGCTGGAGAAGCTGGCAGGGCAGCTCTGCCCTGGTGCCTTACCCTCTGGTGGGGATGTGGGAAGGAAGGGCAGCCACGGGGGCACTGAGGCTGGTACTTTGCTGTCTGTTACAAGGATGTAATTGAGTTGTTGGGCCCTTAGTGGGCTTGTTCACCAGTATACACACCTTACTTAGGCTCTTGCAATGGTTTTTGTTTCTTTGGACTGGCTTTTGAAGCATTCTGAAGCATCTTAAACTGCTTCCTAGACTTTGGAAGTATTGCAAGGAAGAATGCAAAATCTCATCAGCTGAAAAAGTCAATGCATTTTCTAACAGAAAAAGAAATCCTTCTGAATGTTTAAGCAGAGTGGTATGAAATGTTAATACTTGCTTTACATTAGCAATAGCATTTTATAAATAGAATTAGGTCAAAGAACTAGATAAATCAAATAGGAATTTCCCTGCATGGAGATAATGTCTCTCTGGATAAACACTGTGCCTATCATTGATGTTTGGGAGTCTCTGGGATATTTATTCTTGAAAAGATGGCAGCAGAGTGACTGACGAACTGGCTTGGCAAGCTGGGGTAGGAATGGGAGCAATTGCTTTCCTGCTGTTCAGGCTCTCTCTGCTCACACCTGTGAAGCCTCTCCTCTTTGCAGAGCAAGGCAGAGAGGAGACTGGTCAGTCCTACTGCCTGGCTGCCAGTGCCCAGCCCTGTTTGGGACTATAGATGGTAGTGGTGCCATGTCTTTGGCCTTGAGTTTGAAGTCTCTGCTTAGAGTCTCAGAGAAGACCATGCAGCCATACCTGGAGCAAAAAGCAGCACGTACAGCACTTGCAGGTGCTGTTAATGGTAGTAATAGGTAATAGAGGCTTCCAGTCTACAGCATTCATTTTAAATTTCTAGTACCTGGAATTATATGTCTCCATTTTATGGCACTGCACAAGTCTCTCACTGATGAGGAATAAAATTCATAAGGTGTAATGAGAACAGATTGCATCACAGTAAAACCCTGCCCTAAGGGGGTTTGCATGGAGCAAAATTTTAATGAATAATTGTGAATAAGAGCTGTCCTTCCCCCTCTCACGTTTAGATGGCTACATCTGCCCTGTCCTTTGTGAGGAGGCAGGTCCCAGACAGTGCCACCTCACGGCCCTGTCCTGGTCAGCATCTGTGAGGCTGGGAGTGGGAGGAGAGCTCTTGGTGACATCCTGTTGGTCTCAAGGCTGGAGAACAGAACACAGACAATAATTTCACCACAGGTGGATGTCCAGGTGGAGTTTGGGGAGGTCAAGATCCCCTGTGGGTTGGGATGGGGGTTGAGCCCCTTCTGCCTGGGGCTCAGAACCACTTGAACAATGCTGTCAGCTGCCAAGCCCCAGCTTGACAGCGGTCTCATGGGAAGGGGCATGGAGGTAGCAGCATCATTCCTGAGCTGTGATTCTTAGAAATCAGCACACACTAGGGGTGTATTAATCCAAAGTATTGGTATTTTAAAATATAATTAAAAATTATTTGACTAGGAGGGCATTTTCAGTATATTTTCACTCAGATTTGCTGCCCACCTGCTGGTAAAAATGGCAGTGTTCTGTTTCTGTATGATTAATCAAAGAAATAGCATCTTCTGCAAACTCACTGGTTGGTATGTGAGGACTGAATGAAAACACATGCCCCTCTGTCTGTTGAATAAAACCAACAACAAAAAAGAAGATGTTATGGCAAGGAACCTGGACAAGAGAGAACCTCTCCATCCCCTTTCCCTCTTCCAGGCTGTGACCAGTTCTCGGTGCCATTAATATTAGGGACTCCTGGGGTTTGTTTACTGCTGAGTGACTTGCTGCTAGGTGTTGTTGCATTTTTTTCATCCCAAGGGCTTAGCTTGTTCCAGTGCTCGTTGTACCGTGCGGTTTTGGAGATTCAGACGGCTCTTCCGTAAACGGACTTTTTCTTGGCAAACAGGGGTATGATTTTTAGAAAAGTAGCGAGGGCATCATCTCCAGAGATGAGTCAACAGCTGGGCAGCGTAGAGCAGAGGAGGAAAAGGTTTTCTGCAGCCCCGATTACTCTAAAACACGCATTCCCGAGCGTCTTCAACTATTTCTTCTTTGCTTTCTGAGGCGGCCCGGTGCAGCTCCTCCGTGCTGGGTAAACTCCGGCTGGCCGGGGGACTGCCGGGATAGGCTGGGGCTGGGACAGGCTGGGGCTGGGACAGGCTGTGCGGGGCTGGACCGGGACACGCCAAGGCTGGGACAGGCTGTGCGGGGCTGGACCGGGACACGCCAAGGCTGGGACAGGCTGTGCGGGGCTGGAGCGGGACACGCCAAGGCTGGGACAGGCTGTGCGGGGCTGGACCGGGACACGCCAAGGCTGGGACAGNGCTGGGGCTGCGGCAGGCTGGCTGTCCCGCTCGGCAGGCTCACTTTCACAGGCTGCACTGGGAGCGATTGGCCCGCGCGGATCATGTGGGAGAAAGCCGGAATCCCGAGCTGTAGTAGCTCTTGGCACTCCTTTTTCGTTTAAAGCGCTCGCTCCTCGCAGCTCCCTGGGGCTTAGAGCCTCCCTGCCCTCCGTGCCCTGATCACGCTCGGGAGCAGCGCCGCGGCAGGGCCGGGGCGAGCGCAGGGCAGCGGGGATGTTGAAGCAGGTGCCCCGCGCCGCGGGCACCGCCTGTTTCTACCTGAACGCGGTGTCCCCCGAGGGCCAGGAGCTCTTCTGGCGCTGCGACCCGCCCGCCCGGCGCCCTCCCTACAGGACCAGCAGGATTCTCGCCCGTCACCACCTGGTGACGAAAATTCAGCAAGGTGAGTTGCTGGCAGGAGCGCTCCGGAGCCCCGCGTTGGCGCAGGGTCTGCAGGTCTGCTCTTTCGTAAGAGAACAGGTTTTAATGCCTCATGTTTCAGGCTCGTTTCCTGTCTCTATTCCAGACTAATCTGGTTAGAGACAGGGTTTGAAATAGTCATTCATACCTCTCTTTTTCCTCACATATGCACACACACCGACAGCCAGGAGACAAACACTAGTGCATGATTAGCGATTTAGCTAAATTGCCTTTTAATCATAAACTACTGTGGTATCATAGGTGCTGAACTTCGTCTTGCCTGACTGTCTGAGCAGTTATGGGCACAGTCCATCTGCTTCAATTGCTGCCAAAGCTGACCGTGGTAACCCACAAAAGAAAAATAGATGGTCACCCAATTAAAAAAGAAGCACAAGACCAGTGCGACTGGAAGAAGGCAACTGGGATAACATCGTTTGGAAACAAGTGTGTGTAATTGTCAGGGGATTAGAAAATTTGTCACATATCCTTAAAAATAATTGCTGACTTGGCTTTCTGCAGCTGCTTAAGCAGTTATCTAAACAGTCATTACAAATATATTGACTTGTTTTTTTCTAAATGTCTATCTATGGCACTAAAGCTAAGTGCATATTGGTCTCAAAAAAAATCCTTTGGCCTGTGCACACAATTTAAAATCATCTTCAGAAGGGCTAATGCAAAGATAAAATCCCTAACCAACTGTACCGATTTTTCCGGATTAAAAAGTAAATCACTACATAGTTTTGTATTGATCATAGTTTTGTATGGAATCTTGTTTTCAAGAAAACCAGTTTCCAAAGTGGATGTGGTCCCACATGCAGAAAAACGTCATACTGAAAAAAAAAATAAAATTCCTGATGATAAAGCCACTTTCTGGACAGCTTGCAGAAAGGTATTTGATTCTGCTAACTAGGGGCAGGCATAGAGATAACATCATTTACTGTCATATCTAGTTAATATCACAGCAATTGGTGTGAGGTTTTGACCAACAGCAGTTAAATGGAGTGGCGATTTCTGTGTGTTGCTTTCCAGTAAGGTTTTTTATATTTGTGGCTGTCAAACTCTGGCAGAAGTACAGAATGTAGTGATGAAATTTTATTGCATTTATAAAGCAAACAATGCATAATTCTTTGGCCAGGTTTAAAAAGATGAAAAAGATAGTTTCTGTGGCAATTAGGAAAATGTGGTTGTTTGCAAGGCAGCCTCAGGAACTGGTCATGTTTGAAGGATACTGATCCTCGCTGCAGCTCTGATTTCAGGAAGGATATTATGTCACTCTGTGTACCCAGTGTATGGCCTGGATTGAATGGAAAGAAAGGGTAATTTATTTCTCTAGAGGTTTATTTGAAAATGTTTTAGGTGCAGTGCTAGTACCAACATAGTGTTCAAAGAGCATTAACTGAGGATATTGTGGATTAACACACCTCTTCTACCTGTCATGGTGCCTTTAACATTCCCTCTTGTAACCTATAATCTGTCTGGGACAGCCAGGGCTGCCATAGCCAGTCAGTGGTGCTGAGACTTTGGAGAAGCTGCCTGGTGAGGAGTTTCAAAGTTGTAACTTTTCTTCCTGCAGCCTGTTGCATGGATGGTCAGTCTGTGGTGAATGATCTCTGCTCCTCTTTTACAGCTTTCCAACCTGTTCTGCACAGAGCTGTGGAAATTATATTTGTGATGTATGTTACTGTTCAGCATATGAAATATTTACATATTTTGGGTCACTAAGAATACATCATTGCTTCCTTAATTTCTTTTATTGATGTAAGCTGGGGACAGGATCCACTGTTGGTCAAGTGTCAGTTCATCAGCCATAAAGAAATTATGTGTGCAGATGGGTGCTGATGTCTGTCTATAAGCCCATATGTAGGCAGACACACATCTAGTGCAAAACCAAGGCACACATTTTTTCTACAGCGACAACAAGTAATGACTAATAGTCACAAATACAACAAATAGTTGTGTTAGCAATACCAAAAAAATCTTAAGTCTAGCTAGGATGACTCAATTTGAAACCTACAGTTTACACTCTGGATGAAAAACCTAGATCAGTCAATCCCTCACAAGACTTTCACCAAGTTTTGCTGGGTCAGCATGTCAGCCTCTCTGCTTGCTTTGTTGAAGCTATAAGCAGTGTGAGGGCACTGGATCAGTCCCCATTGCTGTCCCAGAGGATGCTGGAAGAGTGCTCTAATATGGGTGGAGTTACCAGTCTGTGCTTTTAGAGCTGAATGAGTTTTACCCCGTCAACAAATGGGATTCATAACTAGCAGAGTGCCACAGAGAAACTTATCAATAATACATTGAAAAGTAGATCAGGAGATGCAAGATGAGAACCAAAACTCTCTTTCAGTCATCCAGTTGAGTAAAGTGTGTAAATAATCATTTAGTTGCTTGAATTTGTATATTTTTGAGTCATGCATTTTAAGGCCATTAAGACAAAGTATTTGAGCATAGCTACCCCAATTCTTGTGTTAGCACCTCTCCAGTCTAATCATTTGAATTATAGCACATGTTTAGAAGAAGATCCATCCTGCATTTTTAGATTGCTGGAATAGTGAATCCTGCCTGGTTAATTGCTTTGCTGAAAACAGATCCGCCACATGTTTAAGTGCTAAGCTGCCTTGGGGCTTGTTTGAATACCTGCTCTCTATCTACTTCTTACCCAGTTATTTCTCACTTGCTGGTTTTTAGACTCGAGGCACCTACAGTAGGATTTTTATATGAGGGATATTTTTTTCCATAGTGAAAGGAATGTTTTACAGCGTCACAACGTATCCAATTTACAAGGTATAAAGCAGTCAAGCTTCCATTCCTGGTCAGTAATGCAGTGTGATGCAAAGTGTTGCATATACTGCTAGCTTTTCAGTCATTAGCTGCATGTACTGGTCTAAACTATGCTAATTTGCTCTATCATATCACAGTGCAGCTTTTCTTCCTCCTTGGAAAACACATTTGCTGAAGACTATTTCCTTTGTATTTTCATTTGGTGTTAGTTAAAAATAAACTAAATGAGTCATTAGAGGAATTATATTATTTAATGATTTCTAAAAAGAAAATCACCACAAGGGAAATGACAGGAACCAGACTGTTATTTCAATCAGATCATACTTTGAAAGTCCTAAATATTTGGTTCATGTACACCACCAACTCCTTGAGGCAGAATTATGAGGTGGCCTGTGAATGTGAGTGGTAATTATCTGTTTGAAATTAAACAGGTATTTTCTAGATGTGATCTTTTTGACAATTCCCTTTCCCCCATAAGCCCGTTAGTTTCCACACTGAAGGGGACACATGCCTCAGCATAAAGGAACAGGGTGTAGCATGCTTGGTCTGAGGTATTTATTCAAACTCTGTATGCAGTAACTGTATGAGAATTCATTAACGATTACTCATGTTTTCTTTAAATAAATAAGGTGGTGACTTTCAAGAATTTATATTACATGAGTCACAAAGTTGTTTTTTCTTTCACAGTACATGGCTAAACTCAGTGCAGAACAGAAAATATAAAAAGTAGCTGTAGGTAAAAAGTAATGGAGAATTAAGGCCATACCCTGAAAATGTTGAATTGAAATCATTGACTGTGCAGTACAGGTAGAGTGTAAGTCAAGGTGAATGAAGCCACATCTGCCCCAGCATAGACAGGCTGGTAAAGAAATGTTCCCTTTCATCTACAGGGAAATTAGATTCCTAGCCTGCATAGTCAGTGAAACAATAATATGAAGAAACAAATGAAAATAAGACAAATTCCTATTCCCTGTGAGTAAATTCCTGCCCACAGTGCGTAATGCTCTGTGATTTGTCTCAGTTTATGTCCACAGGCAAGAACAGTTCAGGAAAATTGTTCGATGGAGCGATATTAAATCAGACTTTCAACTTTTCAAGGCAAACTCTCCATTCAGTGCTCAGCAGATGTTTTATATGTGTTGCAATTTCAGTTTTGATCTTGTGTGTCTACTATTACCTTTGGGTCACTTGGATTTGTCTGGTTTGAGTGAGTTTTGGAAGTGCAGACATGCACTTTTCTGTCTTATAGCCTTCCCTTTGGAGTTAGTGCAATGTGTTTAATTCTTCTCTTTTTCTAAGCATGAGTAGAATCTGTGGAGAGTGTTACAGAGGTATGCAAGTGACTTGGAAAAAACTATGCAATTCAAGTGACTTAAATTTCAATCATTATTGTACCATAAGAGATAATATACTCTCATATTCAAAAGGAGAACAGGGAAGTCATGTAGGTGAAAATGTTGCAGTCATAGGCTGCATTAGAAAAGCCCAGATCACATTCCTGGTATGCACACAGGTAGGGATTATAGGATGGGAAATGGGATACAATTAACACTTAAAGACTGAGTTTGTTCAGAAATACAAAGAGGACAAAATACAGTTGTTTAGGCAACCTGAATCATAGCATTTCTCATGTTCTGGATGCTGGCCACTTCACCTGTACATGTTTAAACCTCACTGTCTGAACACAGGAAAGTAACAGATTAACCAACAAGATTCAGCCTTGGTGGTAACGATACAAACACCCTCACTTCTGTCATCTCTGCCCAGTGCTGGTGGTCTGCTGCCTTTTGAGCCTGTAAGCCCATGAGTCAGGGCAGCAGCAGCAGCTTGTAGCTCCTTTTCAGCCTCCTCTTGTGGTGCCTCTGTGTCTACGCTGCAGCCCAGACACAGGGAGAGGACAGAACTGGGGCTGGGGTTGCCTAGAGCACCAGGAGGAACATCCTTAGCTGCCGAGCTGCTTTGCAGACCTCAGCTGGGACATGGTCCATCCCCTCTCCCCTGTCAGCTATGTGTGGGGCAGGTGTGTGCTCACAGCAGAGGGATCTCTGGGTTGCTTGTTTCATGCTCTCTCTGAAGTCCCTTAGAAGCTGAGACCCTATGTCATGTGAAGCTTCTTCACCATCTTTTCTTCCTTACACACTCTCCTCAAGTCCTTAGACCTAGACTTGGAGAAACCAGAGTTCTTAAACTAAATAATAGGATTTCTTTTAAAATACTCTTATTATGTACTTGTACTCTGAAATGGTTGAAGTACTTGTGTGAAACTTTAACACATTAAATACGAGCATCCTTAGAGGTATTTATAAGCAGAGTGCCCTGGGATGTGTTTATATTTAAAAAAAAAATTGGTATATAAGAGTGCAGTCTGGCTAATTAAAGTTTTAAAAATATGTTCAACATAAACAACAGGACATTTAAAAGGGAGAAACCTTCACTGGAGCCAGTACCTGGAAAAAAGGTTCAAAAACTGAAGTTATCAGGAGATACCTGTGTGAAATGTAACTAGAAGTGGCCTGTGTGCTACTGGAGATTGGATTCAATAATAGTGGCTATTTCTGGCCTTAATGCTTCACAGCCACAAAGTGTCAGTGGCACTTCAGCTGACACATGCAGGTTGGATACCAAAAAGTAAACCTTTGCTCTTCTTTTGAGTTAGGAGACTTTTGCTCTCATTTCACTGAAAGCAGGATTTCAGCCAAGGTAAAATCTTAACTTGAGGCTTTCTTGTTTTGAAATTGTGAAATGAACAGCTGCAGTTGTGCCATATATCTTCTGTATTGATCATGGAGGAGACTGAATTTCATATTAACCCCATTGTATAAGTAGACACAGTAATATTAAAAGACATTTAAGCCAATAAATGCAAGATTTATGCTCAATACATGAATCACTAGAGTAATAATAATCACAAGGGGAAATAGTTTAAATTTAGAATAATTGATAAGTCACTGTGGTATATAAAATGCTACAAAACAGAAGCAAAATGGAAATGGTTCCCAAAAATAGATTAATTAAGAGAATATATACATACCATATTTGTTACTCAATCTCTTATATCTGTATTTATACAGAAATCCCTAAAAATAAAGTGCAGTATTTGTACCATGAGCACTGTAAATGTTAATTTAAAAAATCTGCAGTTTTAGGTTCCACACAGATATTACTATTCTTTCTTGGCAATAGATATTTATGTAATTTAAATTTTTATTCGTATGCAAGCTGTGTAGTCATTGATAGCATCTTAGCCTCACTCGTTGTTTTTATCTTATTCCTATCATATGATATTCTTAGACATTTAATTGCACTTAAACAAATACATGAGCTGTCTCATATAAGGCATCACATATGTTTGGATTAGAGCCTAAGGGACTGAGCAAACAGGACCCTTGTAACTAGGTTATTAAACAATTGTCCATAGATGAGTTTCTTACACCTTGTAATAGCTGCTTTTGAGGGTCAAATGGCAAACTACATGTCCTGTGAGCTTGATCCAGTATATACTACTTGTGTCATTTCTTATTTATACTCGGTTTGTACATATATAAATGTGAGCAAGTCAGAAAACCCTCATCTTTGTGCCTTGTGGGGCACTTTTTGCTTAAAAACCTGAGGAGTTTCCCCTTTCAGGTTCAGTTTAACTGGGCACACCGTAGTATGGTGGGAGAAGGGAGGGCTGGAGCTCCTTGAGCTGGACTATTTAGAAGCTGTTGAAGAGCAGGCAGTGTGATTCAGAGGACTTGGGAGTATTATGGCTTGGCTGGAAAGTATGTGTGTGACTCGGTTTGAAAACATCTTGTGGGTTTTCACCTCTCATTTATTACAGGGCTGAGTTTAATTCTACTGGGAGAAAACAATCACTCCATAGCAGTTCAGAATACAGGGGATTTTGACTAATACACACACAGAGATGAACAAAAGTTTCTGTCCTTGTGATAAGTGAGGTAAACTCGGCGAAGTAGCTTGGTTTAAAATAATAGGCTGTGCAGTATGGCTTAAGTAAATACCATCTGCCAGGCAGGGAAGCTGCCTGCCTGGAACATACCAGACATTTTGCTTTCCAGTCAAAACTCTTTGCCAAAGAAGGACTCAGCTACTTACTCAGATGAATCTTCCCCTGTGCTAAAGGAGCAAAATAATACATCCTAATAATGTCAACTGGTATTGTTTTAATGAGCTAGATGTTACAGGCCTTTGGCAATAGTTGTACTCTCTTTTAATTGGATTGTGGTTGGAGGAAGGTCTGTTTGTGTGAGCACAGTTTTCAGAATTTGGAACCAAAATCTCTAAATATTTATTGTCATTTCTCTCCTTTAGTCCCAATGGCCTAAAAGGTGTCTGATTTTTTTCCCCCTTAATGTGTCACCAGCATCTTTCATGGTTTGTTTATTTTATTGATTGTGCTGTATTGTTTCTAGTCCTCCACCACTTGGCTTAGGAATATGGATGAAAGCAATAAATTCTAATTGGAATCTCTAATTGAAATCTAGCTTTTATCCTCTTTAGTCACAAACGCACGCCTGCTGGCATCTGCCATCCACCAGACTTGCTATTTTCTGGGAGATTTCTCAGCTTCCTTCCTGGAATCATGTGCAGGAAAATACAACACCCTCAGCTTTAAGAAAAGGCAGTACAGCTTTTACTGCTGAATGGGTTGGGAAGTGAGGACGATGGTACAGCTTTTCCTCCACTGTTACACTTCTCTGCACGGAACTGCTGCTCCTCCAAACCCCCCAGTACATACTGAACCATGTGTTTTTTCCCTAGATCTCAGACATTTCCTCCTTCCTTACAGCATGTATCTTTTGGGCCATTACTTTAATGTCCATTTATCCTTGTTATTATCCAGAAACTCCTGCTTGCAGGTATTAGCTGTTAACACATCATGTTTCTGTGTTGGTACGGCAGTAAAATGTCCCTATGAGTCTGAGTGACCATTTCTGGGCTGCTAAATAAAAGAGATGGGACAGGAGCTTAAAGTAGCCCCTGGGCTGCTGAGCACATCCTCTGGCTCTGGTTTGGGCTTCTCCAGGTGGCTCAGCTCAGACTAAGCCTCAGAGAAGACTAGTCATGGGTGGTGAGGACATGAGCTGAGTGATGCCACTTGGCCAAAAAAAGGAGAATCGATCTGTGTTTCATTTAGCAGTGTAATTGTAACCCCTCTTGCTACTGCCACAGAAGGTGCAAAATGAGGAGAAACCTTGCTCACAAGGTCTAAGGATTCAATATTAAAGTTTCTGTAGTATTATCCCCCAAAAGAGGTAATACAATTTTTTAATGCTTGAAGTTTCTAATGGAAGTACGCAAAAGTAAATGTATCCTGTTATGTATCCATGAAGTGCCTTTCATTCTGCAAAAATACAGAAATAAATTCTGTTAAAAAGCCAAGTTCTTAAGTACTTTTCATTGTATCATACTGTGAAACAAACAGTTCATATTAGCTAACCACAACTCCATCCTTCTTCTTATGAAATCAGTGTCCCAAATCTGTGTAAGATAAGAAGTTGCAAAAACCATTCCAAATATTTAGATATCATATTGCTGATCCAAATAACTGCAGCATCATCGAGTGTCCTTCCAAAAGACTCAAGATTTGAAAAGGGACCAAAGGTGTAAGGTGACAGATCTAGAGGTTTAAATCCTCTAGATTTGAGGAGGAAGCAGTTTCTTTGTCAACACTCAGATGGCACAAGGGCAGGACTCGTGTGAAAAGCACAGTCCTTTTCTGTCGTTTCAGCTTCAGGAAGCATGGAATGTTTCATTTTCCCAAGTCTCCAACTGATACAGGAATGGGAGTCTGGACAGGACAAGACTCTCATAGCCACACAATGTGGCTTTTTCATAATATATTTGGCAAACTTTAATGTTCTGTGGGATGAATCTAAGTTTTGTGTCTTTAATTGCATCTGATGGCGGCAGCTGAATATCTAATCATTTTGTAAGTTCAGAGGTAATGGCTTTCTTTTCCTGCAAACATTTATCTGAAGGGGATAATGTAAAATCCAAAAGTTAGTTAGCTTGGCACAGAGGGTGAGGCAGTTAAGTCCTTGGCTTTAAATTTTTTTCCTTTTTCTTTTCATTTTTACAGCTATATTTTTATGTATTTCTGAGGACATTTTAAAACTGCCATTCTGTCAGCTTCACTTCATTAAAAGTGTGGCCGTCTGCCTAGGGCTTATCCAGAGTTAAAAGGAGTTTCTTGTCTCTTAAATTCAGCAAGCATCAGTCTATATCTGTCTTAAAAGCTCTTTCCAGATTAACAGACTGAGATACCAGAATACTTTTTCCAAAACTTTTTTATCATTCAGACTGCTGATTCTGCATTAAAACTAGACACCCTTGCCAAACCCTGAGCCATTGCAGCAAAAGCTGCATTTCATTCTACTGCCTGAGTGCTGTAGCCTGGATCAAATAATCCAGGCACTGATTCATGGCCAGGATTGCTCCATCTTCATCCAGTGCATCATGCTGAAAGCTGGAGCCGTCTTCATGCCGCTGATGGCTGATCAGATGTCACATCAGTGGTGCTACCTGGCGAGATAGGTGGCTGCAGTTCAGCCCTAAGGCCATCCCTCCCCAGCAGTTTGCAGCCCTGGCATCCTTGCTGAAGGGCTGTGGGTGCCAGCGAGAGGCGAAGGGGTGCCCTTGCTCTTGCACATGGGGCAGTTGTCAGTTCAGACTAAGAAAGGTCTGTTTACCAGCAGCTTCTGAAGGAAGGAAGAGATTTCCTGTGACATTTTGATTCCCTTTCATGCAGAGCTATTTTTAGATGGTGCTGCTGCCAGTCATATCAAATGCTTTGTGTCTTTTGAGTTTTCACTGAACTGCATAATAAGCGTTTCAGCTCCCTGGCGCATAATGGCAGTGTTATTTGCTGAAAGTCTTATTATTTCGAGTGGCCTCTTATCTGAAGATCAATTCATTAGTTCTGGCCTCTGAAGTCTAAAAGGAAACAATTGCAGTTGCTAAAGAAAAAATTAAATTACGGTTTGTTTCAGTAATACTTATTTTCTCTTATATTGGGTACTGAAAGTCTATTTTAAGACTGACAAAGCATATTTCAGGGCTGTAATCTAGCAGCTTGTCAAGGTGGGTGACAGAACTGGACTATCACTGAGGGAAATTTAGTTTCTTTTCTGTTATTTGGATTACCTTTTTAGTCAGAGAGTGCAAACTAGTTTCCACCTCAGGTGCTTATGGAAAGCCACCAGCAATGAGAGCTGCAAGGAGAGGTCCCTGAGATTTCCATTAGCCCTGTTATGCACTGCTAGCTCCCATGGTGGGCAGGGGCCAGGTAGCAATAGGACAAACATGTATTTTGGACTGGTTGTGCCTTGATATCAGAGTCTTTGATTCAAACCTGTTATTTTTTTATAACTAAGCACATATAGGTTTCTCAAGAAACCATTTGCTTCGTTAACTTCAGCTAAGTAATTATGTGTTACTCAGAAGTGCCTCAGACCTTTGAAGTTGCATTGTTCTAGAAAGCTGGGGTTTGGACCATTTCTGTTGAAGACTTTGGTTAAGAAAGTTGCTGTCTTGCTGTTGGACTTTGTTTGAATGTGGGGCCTAAAAGTTGTTGTACAAGCAGGTAGACAGTTTTCACCAACCACCAGGTATGATGTTATGTGAAAACTGGAGGAAGACTGTGGTCTAAAGTCCTGGAAAATCCCTCATCTTTAGTCTTCAACGAGGATTGGTATAAAGCTATTGGCATTTTCATGGTAGCTCTGCAGAGCCACTGACTCCCACACTGGCAAGGCTTTTTACAGCTCCATGGTGCCTTTGAATGTTTCTAAGAACAGAGAGTTTTCCAAAAAACTGTGCTGAGATCAATAAAGAGAGATTTTAAAATGCAATCTGAATACATAGTACACAGAATTTTAATGATAAGGACACAAGTAGTTGAGTATCTTTACTTGTTCAGCAAAACATTTCTGTTACCGGAATGCTTTCTTCCTCCTGAGCATCTGAACCTGAGAGTTAAAAATTTTCTGGTTGAAACTATTGCCATATAGCTTGTTTTTTAGAAAACTTATGAAAACCCAAAATTGTAGAATAATTTAGTGAATATTCAGTAGACATGGCAACAATCCATTTAAAGTGAATCAAAAATGCACCGTTCATTTTTTTTAAGTATTCCTTATTGACTCTGTAGCAGCTGGACAACTATAGCAAGTTTTAATTATCTTCAGAAAACAAAAAGCTCCTGCCAACACATGCTGGTTATTATCAGCAGCTGCAATATGCTGACATACTCCTTCAGCATATATGAGGCTCAGCTGTCCTAAATAATCATTGTAAAATGTAAAATAGATTCATAGTGATGTTAATTTCTTGTTAATACTTAACTACTGATGTAATTCATACAGCTTCTTTGTTTAAGCTGTAATAAAATTATTTAAAACAAGGATTAATATTTAAGGGGTGCAAATAGCTTGTACCAGGAGCTAAAAATATTGAACTGCGGTGCTTTTTAACAATCCACTAAAAATAATCAAATTCTCTGTTGTCATGGTTTTAGCATTTGTGTAAGTGTAAAATTTGACTTTCTGCCTTGGAGTAACAATTACTGCAATTTTACAGCAGTGGAAAAGTTATAAATTAATTTGTTGGTTTAAACAAAAATCTTTACATGTCATTCTTTTATTAGCAGAAGTGGAGGACTTTATGGCAGTGGCTGTTGTCAAATCAGATGCTGCAGTTCTGTTTACTGCGTAATTTAGCAGAGTTTGGTTTTTTTAATGGCACTCTTCAGCCTGAGACACCAATAAATACACACAACATTTATGCTTCAGAAATGTTTAGAAAGACCATAGGTATGGTAGATTCTTTTTCAATGTATGTCGGGCCTGCATCGTCTCTAAAATGGAAAATATGTGAGTGACTCGATTTTCCATTATATTCTCTGTGATCTGTTTTAATTTTGCACTGAAAAAGTACAAAAAGTATCAGGAAATCTGTAAAATGTGTTGTTGGCACCAAGGCAATTTTAGACCATTTCTTGCTCACATGAGAGACTGACAGAGATTTGATGGTTTCCATTCCAAGGCTTAACCTGGAGGGAAATGTTACATTCAGCAGACTGGACTCTTGACATTTTAAGAAGTTCTTCAATATGGATTAAAAATATTCATGAAACTCCACATAGTTCTGTTTCACTGAAATGACTATTGACTTTTGGACTTGAGTTTTCACCCAGTCTGTTTTTAATCAAACTACAATCTACAGAGATACATTTCATATTCTAGTTTGAAGCAGCATTCAGGTGACATTCACTCAGGCTGTGTCCATATGGGTTACACAGTGACTTCACACCAGCTGTGTAAGGCACATATTCCTTTCCATAGAGACCCAGTATTCAGATCCCCAGAAGAGAAAAATACTATGCTGAAACAAAATAGCTCTAGTTCGAAGAAAAATAATATGTGCAGGAGCATCACAGTAGCGCCACAAAGTGCCAGAAATAATCCTGGTTGTAGTCTCATGTTCAGAAACCATGATTACTCATTTGATAGGTCTTCTTCACTGAAACATCCTAAACTCTCCCAAACTTCAATGTACAGGAAGTTCCCAGGCAACAAGATAGAGAGCTTTACAGAATCACAGAATAATTTAGGTTGGAAGAGACACTGAGGGGTTATCCAGTCCAGTTTCTGCTCAGACCAGGGACACCTGGATCCAGTTGCTCAGGGCCTTGTGAGGTTTAGTTCTGAGTATCTCCAAGGTCTGATAAGCAACTTCCACATGTGCTCTGAGCAACTTGTGATGTTATTTGACCACCTTCATGGTGAATTTTCTTTTCTCTTATGTCCAATAGGATTAAAATTCTGCAACCTTGTTTCTGTTGCCTTTCATCCTACAGTTGTGTACCTCTAAAAAGACCCTGGCTTCACTTTCCAGTGAAGGTAGATGAAGCCATCAATAAGCTCTCCTAGCCTTAGCTTTTTCTTCTGAAGGTTAACAAACCCAGCTCTGCTGGTCTTTCCTTCTGTGTCAAGTACTTCAGCCCTCTGCCAGGCTTGCTGTGATATGCCCATGATGTCCTTGTGCTGGGGGACCCCAAAATGAACAGTGTAGCCTGTAGTTTCACAAGGGTGCATGACAGGGAAGCAATCATGTACCTTCATCTGCTGGCTGCATTCTTCCTTACACACTTGCCCAGTGTGAGGGTGATATCATTGGCCAAAAGGGCAAATTCATCTTCAATTTGTGGTGAGCAGAACCCTGAAGGCCTTTTCTCCAAGGGCTGTCCCTGTCTGGCCCCAGTCTGCCTGGTTGCAGAGGGTTATTCCATCCCAGCTGCAGGACTTTACATTTGCTTATGTGGAATGTTTGAGGCTCCTGTCAGCCAGTTCCTCCAGCCTGTCAAGGTCACTTTGAAGAGCAGCTCTCCAGCATCTCACCCATTTCTCCGTGGTTTGGTGGAGATTTGGTGGAGATTTGCTGATAGTGTACTCTATTCCATCATCCAGGTTGTTATTAAAGACATCAAACAGTATCAGCCTGGTATCATTGCCTCAGGGATACCAGCAGTAACCAACAGCCAGCTGGACTTTGTACAGCTGAGCACAAACTGTGAGACCAGTGGTCCGGTCATTTGTCATGCATGTAATCTAGCATTCACTTACCTGCTCTGGCTATAATGATGCCATGGGAAGCCAAGTTAATGACAAGCCTCCTTGCCCTGTCCCCTTCCCTGACTACTCCCTAACAGCCCACAGGTTGTAGTGTACTCAATGCTGTGTCTATGAATGACACAAGTTCAAGATCTTGCCCCCATTCCTATGGCATAAGCAACAGTAAACCTTTCTCACTTGTAACTTCTGTCATCTTCAATTTTATATAAATTAATAACTATACATCAGCACTGATAATTGAACCAGGACCTCCAATGTCACTGATCTGTGCCATGAGCACTATGCTGCAAAGTTAGTCTCAGTAGACCTTCCAGTTCTCTAGTATACACGGTATTGGATCCATAATTCATTAAATCAAATTAACCTGTGGTTCTGCAGTCTTTAAAAAGGAAAACAGGATGAAAGCAGAGAAAAATAAACTGACTTTGTAGCTTTGTTTAGTTTTGATTTGTCTTGGTAAGCTGTTAATGTGTATTCAGTCAAGTCCAATGAGTTGATGCCATTTGAATTAAATTGTTTTTTCCCAGCCTGAGGAACTGCAGATTAGTCTAAGAAAATTTGGAGCAAGGAAGACATAAAGGGTGAGATAAGAGGGAGGCAGCAGGTCTGTTCCACCCTTCCCAGTATCTTTATTTCCAATGTACAAGGAGGAGGTGAGGCCACATCTGCAGAGCAACTGAACAAGCCACAGCTGAGATCAAATATAAGGCAAATGAGAGGTAAGGAGACAGACAAGGTAGGTAGGTCACTCTTGTCACTAATGCAGCAGATAGAGCAGTCCACCAAAAATATCTGGGGATGCTGAATCAGAAGTTGTTTTTCACTCTGGCTTCTGAGTCTCAGTCTTGCCCCAGGCAACAGATAGCTGTATTTAAACTGCCATTATCTATCCAGGACTACAAATATGACTCAGGTAAAGGAGGGCAAGTAAATGCAGGTCTACTGCAGGGATGTACACATAAGAAAATGAATCTACACAGGTTTTTAGCACTATGAAGGCAGAAGAGTTTGGAGATAAAAATAGGCATCTGTTTATTGTTATCTAATTTTATATATATATCCTCTGTCCCAATTCCTATCAGTAGAGGAAGAAAAAAAATCCCAGATAACAAACATATTGTAAAAATTGCTTACGCTTTCCAGGAAATATTTAAAGGCCAAAAACCATCACAGATTTCTTTATAAGATCAGAGTAACTGGACGGCAGGAATTAGCTTAGCCAGATACGTAGTTTTATTGGCTTTAATAATAAAGTAAATCACTCAGTAAAAAAAAAGCACCTCTGAAGTATTGGCTTTAAAATATTTTGACTTTAAAAAGCCTGAAGGACTTTAGATTATAAGGAGTCCACTGTGAGTCTGTATCTGGAAAACCTAGAAAACTTTACTAGTCTCTTCTTAATGGTGTGTTTTATACCACATCAAAAACTAGAAAAAGTTCCCACTGGCTAGCAGAAATAATTAAGCTTACCATTTTTTATAAGTGGTGCTTTTGAAGTAAAGCATGACCTTAAGGACACAGTTTTTTGAATTTCCCTGACCCTCTCCTCAGACCATTTGAAACCTTTGAGGTAAGCAGAAGTGACAGGTGTTCAGCAGCCTCAGAAAAGTCTGGTAGCATCTCTGTAAATTGGAATCTGTAGCTGTTACTGCAATTTGAAGATCAGAAGACAGACACAGCAAAGCTCAGAGATTTTGATGGAGTATAGATGGCAGCAGAGCAGCGAAACCAGAGTTACAGTTCCAGAGTCCCCAGCACTGCGTTCAAGCACTCTAGATCACACTGCCTTGGAAAGACACACAAAAGGCATGCTGGCACTAAAATACCACTATTTATTTCATGGGGCCTTTTACCTATAGCTCTTTCCAAAGGAATTGGCAAGGGTACCAGCATGGCAGTAGCAAGGTGATAGGTGTGGCACCAGTGAGGTGCATAACATCTGTACACATCAGAGAGATGGTATCAGTCAGGGCCAGTAGCTGGCATGGAGGACCCTGGGGAAAATCCTTGACCTTATATAAAAACTACAGCACATATCACCTCTTTGAAATGAACTGAAACTGTAACCAAATTATCTCCATTGAAGACCTGAATGAAATTTCTTGTGCTGGCAGCAGTAGGAGTTGGGGTCTCTGAGTGAGCGGGGCAAGGCCTGGGGCTTGTTTCTGCAGCGTTGGCTGTAACCTGGGTGCTGGTCTAGAGAAGTGTGTCTGCTCTGGGCAGTGTCACTGGGCATGTAATCCAGCTGAAATGCACATTCTTGCCAAAAAGGCTGGGTTTGTTCCCAGCCACTTCCCTCCCTTGAATTGAGTCTGGTAGAAGTGTGACTGCAGGAGGACTTGTTCAGGTCATTGGCCCAAAAGATTGTGCTTGTATGGTTTTTTTACGGGGTAGGTGGTAAGAATGTGCAGTGAGGAATGGGACAGCTCTGTTTAATGTCAATCAGCAGTGTTACTGAATTAAAAGCAAAGATTGTAGCTGCACAAGCAACACAGAGAAAGGCAAAAAAGCAGCTGGGTGTATTGGATTTGTTTGCACATTTCTAATGTGTCCTTATGTCATAACTCAGCAGAATTATTTTAAATAGACATTTCAGAGTATCTTACTTGGAAATCTAATTAAAATATGGCAAGGTTATGCACAAAACATATTTTAAATTGTTGTTCACATTTGTTTACAAGAATCCTGGAAAAAATCCCTTTTTTCCTTGCCCTGATTGTACTGCCTTTGTTATCTGTGGTCCACTGATGTTTGCAACTCTCTTGATTACTATTGGAAAGCAGATATTAAACAGGATGTTTCATTCTTAACAAAAGTTTCCTAGAAACTGGCAGGGCTAAAGGATTTAAAGGTCTCATTCTGAAATGCAGATCGTATCTTTTTATTAAGAATTTCTTTGTGGATATTGGAAATGTAAAGTTGACATTTCAAGAGAGATCAGCACAAGCAAAGCAGACAGTGCTTAGGAAAAGAAAAGCCAGGTTCTTCTGGCAGTATTCATAAAGAGAAGTATTGGGACCTTGTGTGAATCAGCAGGTAGGAGGCTGCAATGTGCCAGTAACGTCATAGTGCTCTTTGAGCATGTTTGGGAAATGCAGAACTTCAGAACAGGTCTAAGCTCTTTATTTAATTGTTTATCTATCTCATAGTCTGATTTTTCTCCTCTATTTGCTTTACTTTTTTGCCTTATCACTCTCTACCAAGAGAAATAAAAACACAGATTTTGGCCCTATGTTTTGCATCTGCCTACAGAGATAACTTTCTGTAACTGCCATTTTCATTTTGGTATTTTCCCCTTCCTTATCGCACTATGCACATGCTCCCTCTTCCAAATCTGCTAAGAAAGTATGCTAGCAATGTGCCTTTACATGTTTGACAGAACTCTAGCATGCATAAGATCACTGATCATTAAAAAAAAGCTGTCTAAACAAAATCTTCCTTCTTTTTTTTTTTTTTTTGACTTTATGTACATTTTTTTCAGTGTTTATGCACATTTTAATTTGGCTGCACGGAGTCTGCTTGTATAGTTGCCCCTTCCACCCTTTTTTCTTCTCATTTTGCCTCCCTACTCTGTAAACAAAATTAAATGGAAATATGCCTTTAAGCTGGTCATTTAAAAAAAAATCACAGATTTGGAATGTTTTCATTATGTATCAAGTGTAGTTAAAAATACAAATTTTATATTTGGGAGCCTACGTTGCTGCACATGTACAAATCAGAGAGATGAACACTCGTCTGCAGACACACTCATAAGCAAAAATAGCACGTTCCCAAGTGGTATCATTTGGAGAGGCTGTAGTACAAATTCCCTGGCAGCTGGGAGAGCAGGACAGAGTGCAAGTCAGCACCAACAGAGCTTCCCTGATAGAGGGGAACTCATCTTGGCCCTCTAGAAGTCCCTTTGGGGGCCATGTGCTGTTCTTGGCAACAGCCTGACCCTACAGGGACACTACCAGACTGGAATCAAGAAAAATTCCCAGTTTTGTAGTGTGATGGTTATTTACTTCATTCAAGGTGTTCTCAGATCTTTTTCCTTTAGACAAGAGTAGTTTCTTGTCCATAGCCTGTTCAAGAATGGACCACACCCATAGAAGTGAGGCTTCCTGGGAACCCCACACTGCCACATTGTATGTTTGAGTGCATCCTACCATAATTTTGGTTATTTAGGCACTGTAATTCCACATATGGAATTAAAACTCACTGAAGGTGGACTGAATTAAGGATTCTTGCCTACCCCATTGATGTTTTAAGACACTTTGCAGTAGGGCACAATTCAGCTGTTCAAACACAGCATTTATGACTGATATGCCCTAAATAACTTTGCCATGTGCCATGGAGAAGATAAAACTCATCTATGGAAGAAACCCTGTACTGCTGACTTTGCCCATGAGAATTTTGGAAGGGCTCCAGCAACAATCCATCAGTCAGTCACTTGTTTCCTTCCTCTCTCCTGCAAGGTTTATTGCCAGTTCCACCTGTGAGTGTCCCAGCTCAGACCCGTGCAGGAGAGCTCTGCCCTGTGGATGCCCAAGGACAGCACTCCAGGCAGTGTATCCCAGCAGGCTCTTAGGGCCTTAGACACTTCAGTACATGGCATGACAGTTTATTGTGGGGGCACTGTGGCTGTCCCTGTTAAGATTTTGGGTAACACAGTAACTGAAGGACCTTTGGCTGTGCACCCTCCTCCTCACTGATTGCTACAGCTATGGCCAGGTGCAGAGCCAGTGCACAGAGATGGATTGTTTGTTCCACAGTGGATTGCACCCTCCTTGCAACATGGTGTGGATCCAGTCTAGGAGGTATTTGTGGGGTATTACAAAATGGCTTTTGACCCGAGACAGCAATGGTGAGATCATGAGCACCGAGGGACCGCTGGGACAACAGCTGTTGCCTGTTGCAATCCCTGTGGCACAGCTGCATGCAGACAGGAATGTCTGGCACGGAGGGAGTGCACCAGTGAGGGGATTACACGCTCATGGCGATTAAGGCAACCATCAAGTAGTTTTGCATAAGGCTCTTGAGGTTAGCCAGAGGCAACCATGCAGATGCAAGTTTTGAACTCCATCCCAGCACAGAATTAAGGTGCCATCAGTACACTGTCACAGGTTCACAGAGTGGCTGCCTTGGTGTTAGAAGTCAATAAGCAGTGATTCTGTGGAGATTTGAAAGAAGACTCAGGTATGATGAACTAGTGGCTAGTATGTAAGATGCTATTTGCCTCAAGAAGAGTTAGTTTAGGTGAGTTGGGCTGATGGTTGCATTATTTGCTTGCCTTGAGGAGCACATCAGCAGAAAGGATCGCAGATGTAAGGTGGCCCCAAAAGCAGGTAGCTGAGGTTCTGCTGGCAGTGTGTGTGGTGCTGACAGGTCCAGGAAGTCTGGCATTTACCTGCTTGAGGAGAAGGAATCTCCTTTTGCTCTGAAGAACGTAATTAGCTTTCTTAGTGTCTGTGCCTGCAGTTACCTGCTGCTTTTGTGTGTGAAACTGCATCATGGCATGATAGCAACCAGAGGAAGAAAATCCTATCACTGCTTTGGTTGGTGGAGAGTGCATTTGTCTGACTGAAGGCCGGATGGTGGTGCCTACAAAGGTGCCAGTATGTTCAGTGTCTTCAAATGCACCCCAAAATTGCAGTTTTCCTCACTGCAACCACTCGGTACCACTATAGCAGGGAGTGCAGTGCTGTGTGATGTTGCCATTGTTTATTTTGACACTGTGTCCCTGTTTGAGACCGAAATATGGTTAAAACCTCTAGACACAGGCTTGTGCCTCTTCTTTCTTAGCTAGGCTCTCAGAGACTGGTATAGTTATGGGTCATAACATTTAATTAAAAAGTAGGTAAGCATTAAAATACCAACATTCCGAGTGTCCTCATAACAATTAAGTGGTGCGGAATAGGCAAGAAAATTGGGAAGTGCAGTGTCCTTTGTAAGCTGAGCATCATACAGTGAGCGATAATGGAAGAGGAGTCTCCAGCAGGGACACTACCATCAAACACACAGTCTGTAGAGACAGGAACTCCACATAAAAGCCTGTCCTAATTTGTCTGATCAAAGCTTCCTGTCAGATTCAAGTGCAGACCTTCTCCACCTAGGCTCTTTGTAGGACAGTGTATGTGGTGGGGGGAGTTCAAGAGCCTGTTCAACAAGTACCAATTGCGATTTGTTTAATGCCAAACCTCCTGTGTGAGGTTAGATGTATATGCCAATGTCAAATATTTTAATCTGAGCCCTAAGTACTGATATAATTCCTTTCTCAGAGGCACTGTCAAAGTAAGGCAGTTCAACAAGGCTTGTGGCTTACGGTATCTTCTTAAGAATATCATTGCATTGCATATTAACTGCCTCAGCAGTGTCCTTATTAAAAATTTAGCTTGCTGTTTCTACAGTAAACAAGATGATGCTTGCTTTGCAATAGGTAACACAAGCTAGTTCTTGAACACCAGCCCCAGCAAAGGCTTGTTTGTGGTGAAGTTTGCACGTCAGGGTTCAGCTTTGTGCAGATTTTCTTTGGCTTAATAAGGATTGAATTTGTGCCGAAACCTTTTCTTTAGTGAGCCACTAAGAGGCTCTCTTTCCATTACCCTGCTGCTTATTTTCACAAAACTTGTAAGAGTTTAATACCTTTGAGCCATCTGTCTCTCTGTCAAATCAGCCAATTCGTTCAAAAGTTATTGGTGGAGGCGATAAGGAGCCTGACACAGAAAGGGAGGCAGACCAAAAACACAAAGCTTGGCCATGTCAACAGCATTTCCTTAGGAAATCAGTCTAAACATAGATTGCACCAAAAAAAATCTTACAAAAAGTCTTTGTGGACTAGATCTCTTTTGTGTAAGTTTCTGCAACTTTTGAATTAAAAACTGACTTATAAAAATAGGTAGAAGAGAATTTCAGCATATAAATGGGAGCTTTCCCCTATTTTTCAAATGCAGCATGAGAGAAAGCCCAAAACAAGGCCTGAGACCAAGAAGTGGTATTTGTTCCAGGGGCACCTGCTCAGTTAGAGGAACTGTCCAGCTGTGGCAGTGGGATCTGTTCAGAAACCTGCACCTAATGGACACAGACATCTGACTTGCCAGTTCACAGACCTCTTCTGCAAGGCCATAATTTACATTTCATGTTGTCATTTCTGTCCTGGAGTTCTGGCATTACCTGTCGAGTTCAAATCTGCTCACATTGAGTAAGTACCTTAAATCAGCCCCTGTCAGCTCAGGGAACAGTGCTGTTTGCATTGCAGCCATGGTACCATTGCTTCAGGCTTTCAATAGGCATTCCACAAAATAACTTTAGTGCTTCAAAAAGCTTATAGTAATGGCTCTGACCCTTATCTTCATGCACTGTGTGGAGTTCCACCCAAACAAAGGAGGTTAATGTTGAGCAACTGAGTGAGTCATTGTAGGTTCTAAACTGAGCACAGGCTTAGGAACAACATTTGGTTACGACAGATGGGAGGAGCACATGCTAAGAAAGATATCAGCAATTGAAAACATTGTAAGGCCAGAGGCAAATGATACGTACATATGGCTTATGTATGAGTACATACATAGTATTTCCTCCATACTCAGTAATTAAAAAAAAATTAAAACATTGCCTGATGGGAAATTTAGGTTTCTCATGTTAAAAAGTGGTATGTAATTTCATTAGATGGTAAAATGAGACTATCATATAACATTTGTCTCCACTTTCCCTGCATTAGGGATAAAAACATTCTTAGGGCATAAATAGCAATGGACTTTAGTCATAACTGTATAGTTGCTTCATTCTGTTACTGTACTGCAGCAGAGAAGTCTTAATGACCATATGGAAAGCCCACACCCAGGGCTGACTAGGAATGCCTGATAATCCCACACAAAGAGGTCACCAAGTGTCACTGGTGGTATGCCTTGGTGTCTGAGAAACAGCCTGGTTCTGCAAAAGAATCAGAATTTTCATCACATGTGATTGTCATATGGGTTGTGGGTACTACAGCAATACCCTGTATGTGGGTCAGATATCCCATTCAGAGGCTGAAGCAAGCTGGGGCCTCTTTCCCACTGAAGCCCCATGTCAGGACCCTAGAGGCCCACACATTAGCTGACACCCCAAAATACTCTTCAGCCCTTTGGCCTGTTTACCTGTTTATCATCTCTGCGCTTGCTGATTTATTAAATTATGATACAACACAGTGGAACAGATACAGTAAGGCAGACTTTCAGCATTAAATCCATTTTATAATCGTTTCATGCCTGGAAATTGATTTAAGATCTGTATCAGCGCCCAGGCTGAATCAGGCCAGAGGCATTGGGTGCATTTACCCAGGCGTGGTGTCTCAGGCAAGGCAGCTCTCCACACCAGGTATAAACAACATCTCTTACCTACCCCTGCAACGAGCAGGTGCTTTCATTCAGTGGCAACAGCTTAGTAGGATTGCAAAAGCTGTGCTTTCCAGTCATCCCATTGCAGGGTAATTTCTAACGACCTGCCTCTATCTGTTGTGTCTCATTTGTGGAAGTAGCTGTCACACAGCTCATCAAAGTGAATTTAGGCCTATTTGTACTTGCCTGTCAAGTGTCTAAGCTCTTGTTTAAGCATCTTGCTTATCACAGCAAGGAGGTACTAAGGGTTATTGTTGTCCTGTCCTTTTTAATTATAGCTGGACAGTACTTTAATAAATGGCAACAGAAGGAAACAGGTTTCAGAATAGAAAATGAAGGATTGTATTATACTGGAGCTGTTACTTAGCATCCCACAAATCACTCAGCTGGTAGCTGTAACATATTACAGCTGAGGACCTGCTTTAGCAGCAGCCTTGTTTCCAAGGCTTTGAGATATATATATATATATATATATTCTTTGCTACCTTATTAATATTCACAGGATGAGAGAAATATAGCCATGAATATCTATCTAGCAATAGACCATTTTGGAAAGACACAAAAGTATTGATTTCTATTTTGTAGTGTTCCGTGATCATTAATTTCCCCACGCCAGTTGCCATAATTAAGTCAAGGCTCTCTCTCCTGAATGTGAGCAGATGATAGCACACCACACAGGCAGGGGTTTGATGTGCAATGAATAAACCCAGATCTTACACCCCAGCTCCCACCTTTTAGTGAAAGTGAAGAAAATAGATATGTGTATATGTATGTATAAGATCAGGATGGACATGGATGTTTGTACTGCTGACATGCCCAGGAGTCTGAATTATTGAAAACTTGGATAATTAATATTTTCTGACAGTGTGTGGTGACTGAGAACCTTAATGGGGCTTGATGGCCCCAGGATACAGAGGCTGCTCAGGCCATCCACGTGCTGGGGCAGATGCAAACAATCAGGGGTGCTGAGCAGAGCCAGAGGCTGTCACAACTCCTTCAGAAAGGCTGGGGACAGAACTGAGCATCTCAGACTGTAAATTAAGTAGTTGCTTTGGATACTCTGCGTCACTCTTAGTTTCCCACACTAACCCCAGTGAGAAAATCAGGCAGTTTAATGCCATTCTGCAGTAATTTTATTTCTTATTTCATTTTTTCATGTCTCTGAAATAGGATTTTGTTCTAACTTGGGAGTACACCTTAGAGCTTTTTGAGAACTGGGAAATATTTTCCTAATACCGAGCAATTACAGAATTTTTTGGATAGAGGTCCTGGGGAAAATCATGTCATGTGTGTGTCTGGTTTGAGAACAATTATAGTGTTTGAATTTACATTTACACGCCTGAAAATCACCTTTGGACTGAGATTAAGCCCAGAAAGCATCAGCCCCAAAGGCACTACCTTGACAGAACTTCTAGGAAATGTAAATGAGGGTTAAGAACTGAATTTGTTGTTGAGCAATTATCTTCAAAGCAACTAACACTAAACTAATCTCTACAGAAAGTGAAGCTCTCTTTCATGGAAGAGGCAGGCTGCAAAATCCTCTGTTAACTGCAGTTGTGTGATGTGCTCAGTCTTCAGCAATGGAAAAATGGGCTGAGAATAGGCAGTTCAAGAGGGAGGGACGCTGGCTGGAGACTGGGGTTTGTAGAAGTCTTGCAGCCAAAACTCCTGGGTGAAGCAACACCTGGCAGGAAGGGCTGCATGGGCAGGCTGGGGGTGGTTCTTTGCCCTCGGAGTGTGAGGATCTTCTCTGACGCCTTCCAGGATGATTTAATTCAGGTTTGAGCAAGTAATGTCAGTGCCCAAACTCATGTTCAGACTCATGTCCAAATCATTCTCAACCCCTCTGATGAGCTGTTTGTGTGTAAATGACAGGCTGGGAGTTCTGCCTTGTAGTACATTATTAGAAAGGAAGGAAGCGTCGCCTGCTTTCAAGAAGAGAGAGGCTTCCCTCATGTTTTACTCATCACTGGAGATTTATTATATCCAAAGAAATTTTCTTCTTAGGCTTCAGCTTTGGAAAACTACAGTGCTACATTTTCAAAACCAATGTAGTTCTTTTGTACAGTTTAATAGAACAACTCTGTTAGGGAGATCTCTCTGCAAGAAGTGATTTGAAAAACTTGGAATAAATCTGGCTTATGTTTTATTTCTTTTTATGATAAGAAAGTGCTAAATGTATATAAAAAGTCAAATTCCAAATGTAATGGTTATGTATCATTTGAATGACAATAGTATGAGTTAAATGTATGCTTGCTTTTTAAAGGTATTAGAATAGTCCTTCTTGTAAATTAGGTAATAGAAATGTGATTAAGAAGCTACTGCAGTTTTAAAAAGCCTTCTTGTTACAATAAGAAAGAGAAAACAAAACTTTGTGCTTGGTTTCATTTTACTGGGTTAATCAGCAATTAGAAAGTTGAAAACAAGTTGGTACTCATCTCTGTACCTATCCTAGGAGTACAGTTGAGCACTCGGAGTACCACAGACTCATTGTTATTGCCAGAGGAAGAAAATTGGTTTTGCCATAAACTGTTTTTTACTGGAGGCAAAATCACAATTTGTTGCTGGATCTCTGTCTCTAGTCCTGGTCTCAGTGCTGCCCCCTTTCCCAGGCATCTGGCATTCAGTGATTTGTAAGTTTCAATTAAGTCACTATAAAAAATTAGTAGCTTGAGGGCACTGGTTTATTACTGGTATCCAACTCTGTTTTCATTTACTAAATGACATTCTGAAAGCTTCTATTCTGAACATAATCACCTTAGGGTATGCACTGAGCACAGCCCGGGATGATTCAATTATTTGTGAATGCTCCTCTCTCCCCAGAACATAGGGCTTCGCACATTAGCAACATGTTTAGTGTTTCACAGTGGTTCTCTTTGCACTCATCAGGGTTTTCCCAGGAACAGGCTGGAAGTATACAACTTGCTGCTTCCTCTTGAAAACATTTTACCCTTTATGTCTCTCCTCAAAGTAGCTGACTTCTCCAGATGAGTGTGTTACAGCTGAAGGATATATTTTTATACTGTTTCTTTATGCCTGTGCTTTCCTCTTACCGCTTATGAGACCTTTGCATACTTTTCATAAAGCATAAATTACAGAAATTTATAGGACATGCTTTGTCCACATGAATTGTCAGACAAAAGTACAGTTTCCACAAAGTTTTCTGGGAAGCTGGTGTAGAGAATCATAATCACCATCAGCATGTGCTCTGTTTCCAAAACTGTCCCGTGTTCTGCAGGATGAAAACAGTCTGGACCAAGAGGTGAACCATGAACCTCAGAACTGCAGCAACTCTGAAATTCACAGATCAGAACTGTCAATAAAATTGCAGAGTCGTGACAATAAGTTATATAGATGAGGAAAAAATGCTGAAAAGAAGGAACATGTCAAAGCCCACACATATATTTGAAGGGATATCAGGAACATGTTAACAAGTGCTGAACTTCAATATTTTTTATTTTGTACAATTTTCCAAATTTCAGTTCATTTCATAGGCAATTTCTGAGTGTCTTGGGATGACAGTTTAGGAAACAGTCACACTGAGTAACTAGACAACAGTCACTGGTTGAACTGCCATGAATTTGAGGGTTTCCTCAGTCATTAGTGAAAATCAGAAATGTGTATGTTAGCTAAGCCCCTTCTCAGTAGCTATCCAATGTAATTTTGTGCACTCCTCTCTCCTGACCCGCCAGCTGCTGTGGCTTCATTGCCAGTACTATGCTGCCATGTCCTATACCTCTGAAAGGGCATTTCTCCCTCCTGTCTAACCTAGGTACACATGCTCAGAGTAAGTTTGAAGTCTTTTTGCCCTGTGCTTTGCTACTCAATACTTCAGCCACCTCAACTGCTCCAGCTCAGTCCAAACACACACACCAGAGTATTGCTGGGCACACTGGTATTTTAGTCACTCAGACTTAAACTCTCAGGCCTTTTGTGGCTGGGAGATGTGATGGGCTTGAAACTTTTAGTAAAAGCTTGCCAGATTTGACAGTATTCTGGGGAACCGACATGTCTTTCAATATCTCAGCTGGTGGACTGCTGAGAAAACCAGAGCTGCCAAAGGTCCCTTGAGCTGGTACAGGGCCAAGTTTACAGATTCCTTGTGTCCTATTTGGGATCCTGGAAATCATGACACAGGCTTTCATATGTGCAGCTCAGGGCACTTCTGTTCATATGAGGGTCTTTTGAGTTCATGGACTCAAGATAAGTGACCTCAAAGCAACTCAGAACTGCCAAGCTTGGAGCTCATGACAGGTGCTGTCTGCTCCTGATGTAGCTGTTGTCATTGACTTGGGTCTTGATTTCGTATCAATGAATGTGTCGTTGCATCCCTGTCCTTCAGTTGGAAAATCTAGAGGCATTAGCAAAGGCCAGAGCCAAGATCTCTTTTCCTGGTATTTCTGAGAGGTGAGTATGTTAGAATTTCATTTGGAGGAAAAAAGTATTTAGAAGAATCACATTTGATTCTGCAGAAAATGAAACTGAATTTCTGCATCTCCTGCATGTGACAAGTAGTGAAAACACATACCTTCCCAGCTGCTCAACAATCCCAGAGCAAATCTGGAAGAATGTGGGTGATAATCACAGTGTTTGAGAGCCTGAGGAGCAACAAAAGCTTACAGAATGTGGAAGCAGGGATGGCCTTACAGAAGACCAGAAAATCCATCTTTTTTTCCTATTTTCTAACTTGAAAATAGATTTTTATTTATAAAAGAACATGAATGACATACTAATTCCAAAAGGATGGATGTTTGCATCCACTCAAGGTTGGCAAATAAAACTGTATTACAGCTTAACTTCTATTGCTTCTGTAGTGCATGTGCTATTGCAAAAAAAATTGGAATACAAGAGGAAGTCAAGGCATAAAATATCAATTGAAGCTTTGTGAAGGCATTGTTAAAATCTTGCCATCTGTGAAATGGTGTGGTTTAATATTTCTCCCATCTGCAATTCAATGAACTCGTACCAATGCAAATCTGATTAAATCAAAGGAGTAGTCACTTCCAATTATTTTTATTAATGACCACGGATATAATCACTGTAAACATAGAGTTTCTGACACTTAATAGAAAGGTTTGACCTTGTAAAGCTTAAACCCATTAGTTCATTTAGCCTGGCCTCCTGTCTATCTAATGGCTTGTGTTGAAAACAGAATTTGCTTGTGTGACTTCAATATCCTTCCCAGAAACTCACCCTGTATTGACTAGGAGACAAAAATTTTTAAAAAATATAGTGTATGAAAATCATATGCTTAACTTCTAATTTGAATTTGTCTGTCCTCACATTTCAGACATTTTTCTTGTGCTTTCTTTCTGTAACGAAGAGATTTTCACTGTCAGATATCACTGCATTCTGATAGAGCTATTTATCAAGCTTGGGTTTTTTAGATAGGTGAAATTACTGCTCCTCACTGTGGTATTAGTTTATCCAATATCTAAACAATTCCTGTAGCTGTTTTTTGAAACCTCTCTATTTTTTTTTTTAAAAGGATGTCAAATATGTCCCAACATCCTTGCCTGTTTATTATTTCCCTAATATATCCTTACAGATCAAATTACACAGCATTTTTTCCACAGCATTACACAGCTATTTCTTCACACAGACCATTTAGGAATCAATGACTTCATGATCACATCATCTTTTCAAAGGATGCAGTCACTCACCTGAAGAAGGAATGAGTTTTACCTCCTAAGGGCAGGGGCTCTTTGGCTGGATGGAGGGCAGATGAATGCAGGAAAGTTGCTGATTGTGGGGAAGAAAATAGATTCTAAGGAAAGCTTTAAAATCCCTTTGTGGTTGTCCTGGGGCACTATTTTGGATTTTGAGATTGGCAGTTCAGCAATTCCTTCATTGAAATGGAGGAGCAGGAAGCACAGGGGCTTCTGAGTGGGAAGTGAGTGGCATGTGCCTCCTGTTTGCTGGGTTGGTATCCTGTGGGGTTTATTGCTCACAGTATGGATACCCAGTGATACTGCCCTGATACTGCTTCTATCCTGGTTTTGGTATGTTTCTAGTAACTTCCAAGGAAAAAAAAAAAAAAAAGAAAAGAAAAAAGTGCATTTTAGGTTGAAAATCTCTTCCACATACATTCCAGTCAGAGTCAGCCTCTTGAAAATCCATTTAGAGGGCAAATCACAGGCCTCTGAAAAGAGGGGCAGGAAAATCTTAAAAGCACGAAATTCAGTGATTTGGAATAAAGGAAGCTTAAAACAGACAACATCTGTTGTTTTCAATCCCATGGGATTTTCTGCTTTTTTTTTTTTTCCAAATCCTAGCCTTTAATGAAGAGCAGTGTCAGATTTAGAAAGGAAAAAAAATTATTTATACAAAATTAGAAATGTGTCTGGAAATCTGAAATCCTTGAGTATGTAAGCCAGTGTCTGCTCCAGATCTGTCTTTGCTAATGGAGCGAGGTCCAAGTATTGTGTCGTCACAACAGTTTACAAGTGCTACCATATATTTAATCAGTCTACAATAGGATAAATATTTGCTGGAGAAAAAGAATTTCAATTTAATTTTTAATGGTCAAAGTCAGATGCAGAATTGGACCCAGAGGCTAAGTGGAATTGCCATGGCATATACAATAGCAGAGGCTACTAAAGTAGTTCAGGGATCACATAATTTCAGGGAAATGCAAAATGTTTCAGAGAATAAGGAGGGTTGGTAAGATATTGCTAGAAACAGGTTTTTTAATACTATATTTCAGCATACTAAATAGATGTGTATGTAAACCACCTTCTGTCAAAATAACTTCTGATATAAACTTTGTTTTCTTAAAATTTTGGAAAACTTTAAAGCAGTTGTGAGATATTGAATCAGCATATCAATGTCTTAACAATGTCATAGCTGGCACTGCAGAGCTCTTCAGGTATCCTGTGGTTTCTACTTTTTGTATTAGAAATGGAAGTGTAAAGGGAAGGAATCTGAAAATAGCTACAACACTTCACACTTTCTGTTGCTGTAGGTATGGGAGTAGCTTTTTGGTAGTATAAGCTCATCACATGCATTAACATATTTTTGTACATTGTGCCATGAAGCCAGCCAAGGAAATTGCTGAATTATATCACTATCTCTAAACAAACTGACCTGCAATGCAGATTTTTGGCTTAAGAGAAGAATTAAGTTGGTTGTGTGAAATAAACCTGAGCTTTTTGACACAAGTACATCCCTGAAAATTTAAATTCTATCCTGCTTATGAGTAGAACTCCTCTCTGAGGAGGAAAAATCTTTGGATGCCTTGTTAGCAGTTACCTTGACTGGAGGGATCTGTCTCTAAGTTATCGTTACTGCTTGCTCAGCAAGTTGCACTGATCACAGGTGCCACCAAGCCAGCGTCCCTTCCTCATCTGAAAATCCAGTTGCCATCCTTTCTTAGTCACGTACCTTGCCTATGCCATTTGTTGCTGTTGCAGCCTTTCAGCTGCTCTTCAGAGTGCAGGCCAGTTGCAGTTCCCTTCTAGCACAAGGCTTTGGCAAATCCGACGCGTTGACTCTCCCTGCCGGCTGCCTTGACATCCACACAGCACTGGAGCTCATGTTCACCCACTCACAAAGACCTGTAAACTGCAGGTCATGTTAACCTTGGGGAGCCTTCATTGCTTGCTGTGCAGAGGTACACAGCTGTGCTGCTGAAACTCTGTGTCCCAGGGAAACAGATTTTGTAGGATGGCTTCATGGCCTTCTCAGGGCTGGTGGAGCCATTGCATTTCACTCCCTGGGCACATGCAGGAAGGACAATGCAATAGAGATCTTTGCTTATAACCTCCCTGTTTCTCCCAGTAATTATAGCCTTGTTTGCCAAGCCAAGTGAAGAGCTGGCAGGGTGAAATGCACGTGGGTGCTAAGCAAGTCCTTCCCTTTGCACATACGTACTGTTACATGCCTATAGCAATAATAATTCCAGTTTGCCCATGAGCTGCACTGAGGAGTGCTTTTGAGATACACATCTCTCTTAAGTTCCTTCACAGAGTCTTTACAAGCAGCATGTGTATGGAAAGAATTCAGCAGCTCTGGAGTGCATCACAGATACGTTTCTCAGAGCAGTCTGTGTATGGTGGGTTTTGTTAGTGGACAATGCAATGAAAATCTCAGTCGTGTACCTTCAGCTTTGATTTCCATTCTTATTAGTGCTGCTACCACTTCTCTGATACTGCTGAGTTACAGTGGTACAAGGGAGGATTAGCTTGATTCCTAGCTTTATTAATGATGCTGATACAGTTATTTTATTAAGGTTCTTGTTGGTTTTGCTTATCTTGGACTGCTCTGAGAGTTTTTTATGCAAGTAAAAAAAAGGGACGTGAACTCTGTGGTAAATCCACTGACTCAGTTTAATATTGACAGCTTTATCTGGACTTAAGCCACTGTATATAGGATCCAAATCTGAGCTGACTTCTGACTGTGAGCACGTAGGAATTTTTTTTTTTGTGTGTGTGAATTTGGTAGTGTTTCAATGTTTGCAGTAGTCTTGTAAGTCTAGATGGTTTAAGGTTCATTCACTGTGTGAGCTGACCATCTGCTCTTGGTAATTGCAAATTCACTTCCAGTATTAATGAACTGTTCCTGTGTTCTTGTATTTCTCTGAAATGCCTCCGGCAACTGTTCCTTCCTCACATGGAAAAGTCACAGCAGCTGTGGGATTCACAAGGACCTCAGTGCTTGTCTCTTGCTACACTTCTGGCAGCAAACTGCAAAATGCAAAAAACTTTTCTAACTGCCTAATAACTGCAAACCCATTAAGTGTAAATTCTGTGACACCAGAAAAAAAGAAAAAACACAAAAACCCACTTGCTTTAAAAGAGCCCTAATGGGATTAGAGACTATATGAACACCTGGGGTTGCTCTCAGGGCTGCCTAACTGGAACATGTTAGAGATAGAGGACCCAGCTTTTCCTTGAGCATTGGCCAGAGGCTGCAGGCTGCCCAGTGGAGCTGGGGCTGGAGGCATGTGGTGGGGATGTGCTTCCACATCTCCAGGCACCCTCCTCCCTCATAGCTGCCTTCATAAAGTGGAAAAACACTCATGCCACTTCCCACATTTTTCTTTTGCTAACAAACCACCAGACTTCTGTTTTCTTAACAAAAAAAAATGTTGTCCTCATGAATGCAGCCAGATCTGTCTTGAATTTATTTACCCTCCTTTGATAAAGGACCAGGGCAAGAGCCCCAGACAGTGCTTTGCACACTGATCCCAGCAGACTAGTTTGGTGTGCAGAGTGTGCTGCACCCTGCACAAACTGCATGTTGGTCTCCTCCTCCTCTGAGCTCTGCTGTGGCATCCCTGCATGCTGCACCAGGACAAGCCAAGTGCCACAGCCCAAGGATCCCCATCACACCATGCTGGCAGGGCTGGCAGCCTCAGCCCACCAGGGCAAGGGCCATCAACCCAAACACTGTCTCCTGCACTGAGGTGCTTACCAACAGCTACCACCAAATATCCTTATGAAATGCAAAAGCCAAAATCCTCTTCTTCCACACAGAAGTGCCAGACTTCTACACTTGGACACAAACTACCTTATCACTAGTTTCCTGTAAAATGGCCATCCAAGGATACAGTGGCACTCACATTTTGCATCATACCTTAATGCTTTTGAGATATCTGACCACCAGACAGAAGGTACTTAAAATCCACATTCCCTAGTCTTAATAGAATGTTTCACCACAAGGTTGCCAAGTACCTGAGAGCAATACAAGAGAAATAAATACATGTTTTTACTAAGGTCATTGGGTTTTATTGGGTTGGCCTGAAATTTCATTTTAGGAATTGTTATTTAGGAATTTAGGAATTGACATTTATGCTGTTTAATGATCTGTGGCACAAGTGCGGAACATGACAGAGGTTGCAGAAGACACAAAAGTATTTGACTAATCCAGATGGCAGAGCATAAAAGAACTTAAACGGGACATAATTAAGCTAGGTGTATGCACAGCACAATGACAGATGAAATTCAACATTGCAAAAAGCAGGGCAATCAATAGCTGGGAAGAATAATCTGATCTACATTGACCCTTTGTAGTTTTCTAGATAGCCCATCAAAAGCTTGCAGGAAGACATTTGGATGTGATTTCCAGCCGTAGGCTCTGCAGGAGCCAGGTTCCTCTGCCTCCTGTGGAAGTCCAGGTTTGACTCCCTTAGAGCACAGCTCTGGGCAGGTCTCCTCTCCTAATTTTCAGCTGTTCCCCTGTGTCACTCACAGAGGGATGGGATATTATCTCTGAATAAACAGCAAAGCCCCATTTGGAGTTGAACTGGAGAAACTGGGTATTGCTTCTTTCTGTTAGACCACCCCTATGTGTTTCTCAGAGTACTGAGAAACACCCTCGATTTATTCCCTGCAAACCATCTTCCACAGTGGTTTTCTGTGCACATGTGTTTTGTGCCGCAATTTTCCAGCAAACACTGCTCATTAAATCCCCCTCATGCTTGGCATCCTTTCTGTTGACTGCTGCAGCTTGCCAGGCTCCAATGAAGGATGTTCGAAAAGCACAACTGAATTTTGAAAATGACCCATCAAATTTGGCTACTCATTGTTTACTTTGGGCTTGTCACAAAGGAGTAGCTTCCTCCAGCCAGCTGTAGCTTCATCTCATTTGTCTGATCATCCTCCTCATCAATCTCCTCCTCAGGTTTCCAGTTGTAGGCGAGCAAACCTGGCTACCCACAGCAGGTCCCACTGCTGCTACCGGCCTGCAGAACTGGGACGCCTCGCTGCACTAAGGAAGTGTTAAGATTTTAATGTCAGAAGAAAATATGTCTCATTTTTGGTGCTTCCTGTCCCTCATCTCCTCTTTGCTGGATTCCGACAGCCAGGGCCAGGGCAGGCGTAAGGGCTTCACGGCCTCTAGTGGGCAACGGCCAGAGCTGCAGGACTTTCCAGGCACTACCGTGGAAAACTGTGTTTTTTGTAAATGGGGATATGTTTACCTGGTTTCCGATGGAAGCAGGGCTTGTGCAAACACTCCCTCTGCTTGCGCTGTCTCCACACCCTCGGCGGCTCCAGGGCCTGATTTCAGGTTGATTTGACAGAGGTGTGGAGATTTCACAACCAGTGCCTCCAGCTTTGTGTCAATAGGTGTGCCTGTGTCAAGGGGGAACATTTTCTAACAGCCAGACTATTGTTGTACAACTTCACACAGTACAAGACACCAAAAATAGCAGCATCAGAGAGGGTTTGCATGTATGGGAAAAGCTGCTTTGAAATCCCTTGCGAGTCACCTTCGTACATGGGCCCATAGAAACCTTGACCCTTAATTTTGTTTGATAATTTGGTTATTGTGGACTTTAAAAACATGTGTTTTCCACGACACTGGCAGATAGTCCTGCTGGGAAGGGAGAGGGGAGACTCTGCAGGTTGCTGGTACTGCCCAGACCATCACAGCACACTGCCTGCTTTGTTGCTTGTAAAGCTAAACTGTTGCTTGAAAGACCCAAATCTTGTATTTTCTTTCAGGTTTTAGTTTCTCCATTTAGACCAGTTTACGACAGCAGTCATTAAAATACAGCAAATAAAAACGAAGCTCAGAGATGAATTCTTCATAAGAGTTCAGAGAAGCAGTTTCCATATGTCAGTAGGAACAAAGGAATTAATTTAGACCACTTAAAACTTTCCTGCAAAGTATCTGCACGTGTGATACCTTTCTTTTCCTTGTTTCTACTTGGCTGGATTAAAGATTGAAGGAAAGATATGGCTGGACTGCAGGCTCACTTTGGGTTAATCCAACAGAACCAAGTAGTCCTTCAAGTGAACAAAGGGAAATGTGTTGTCTCCTTAATCATGTCTTGCTTCTTGCAACATTTTTGTTTGAAAACCTCTTTCTCAAGTCACATGTTGAATGCCTTGGTTTACTTAGAGCATCCAAAAATACTTTTGGAATATAGTGAAATGGATTTAGATTGAAGTTGTAAGAAGTTGATCTGAAAGCGTACCCGAAGTGGTTAGGATGGGACTTTTCATTTTAGAAGCACTTATTTCTCATGTGTTGCAAACACTTGAGATGACAGGATTACTGGTAATGACTTTTCTGTGTTCATGCCACAAATGCCAAGCCTGCAAAGACTGAAAATTACTCACGTGGAACCATTCTGCTTTGTCCTTGGATACAGAGCATCTCACAGAGGGGTTTTTTTACCCTCTCCTTTTTCCTAGAAGTGATTTTTGAAAACAAAACCACAGTGTGGCCTTTTAGTGCTAGGAAGTCTTTGTTGCTTTTGCCAAGAGAGTTAGAGGAGGACGAGGCCAATTGTGGCATCATTCACCAAGTGTGTTATGCAGAAATATGTCTAATTGGGACCATCTTAGGAGGTAGTAAGTTATTGTAAATTAAATCAAATATTGCTGTCTCTGACTCTTCTGAAAAATCCTTTCTTTCTGTTCCCTTGTACTAATAGTCTTCATTTTTAAAACCCAGTAGTGGCCTCTGCCTTGGCTGCATTGGTTGTAAATGATAGTCTCACATGTCTGGGTACCTTCCCAGCACTGACATACATAATCAAGATCCTTATATCAAATCTCACTTTGCAGGAAATTACTTTGGGAGAATCCATCATCTTCTTTGCCCAAAGCTGCATAATGTACTGCCAGTTTTTGTTTTTCTTTCATTTTGTCCCCTTCTGTAAATCATGCTAAAAGATCTGAAGGATGATGGTAGTAGAAATATGATTAGTAATGGGTTTTGTGCATGTGTGTGTTGAAAGAAAATGAATTTGTCAATAACATAATTGACCAAAGAACCAAATGTTAGATTTTTGGATTTCTGAAAGGTCAGGAAGACAATGTTTAATACCTCAATCATGCTGAATTTTGCTCAAAAAGAATCTTTGCATGTTTAAAAAATAAATTTTATATCGTGAAATAGTCACGAACCAGACTCATTTGCTTTCTCTTCAGTCAATTTGAGGATGGGAGAATCACACACACTGAGGGGCATCGCTAACATGGAGAATTCATGCCCATTCCCCTAAGTGCTTGTTCAAAATAAACCTCTGATGTCTTGATTACAGCCTGTTAAGCTCCAGAGCCGTTCCTCAGATGAGTTGTCAGCACGTAAGCATTTTTTCTGCTGATGTTTGAAGCAGAGCTGTGCAGAAAAACTTTGTCTTTCTTTCTTGGTTAAGGACAATTTTCTCCTGTGATAACAAGTACTGCTCTTAATTTTAACAAATCCCACCTTAAAATCTCTGGGAAATGCATGATACTCTGCGAGAGGTGTGAGTGGAGTTGGTTTTGTTGCAGGAGGTCTTACATATATGGATGTGTTGTGAAAGCTTCATGTTTTCAATACAACTGAGAGAGGAGATGCTGGGACATTTGTTTCCTCCAGTCTGCAGCAGTAGAGGTAATAAAAAACTTGTACCAGGAGAGCTGCTTTGTGGAGAACTCTGCTTGTCTGTTTTCCTAAGCATGACTATGAATTTTTGCATGTAAATGTAAGAGCTGAGTTGCCATAGGGTGCTTAAGGCCTAACATCCTTCACTCAACAAACACACTTCCTGTGAAGGGGCTTTCAGATGCTGGGAGTATTCTGGCCATAATTTTAAAATTTCTGCATTTAGATGCTGTTATTTATTTCTGAACTGGAAACTTATTTTGTTCAAGCTTTAAGAAAATTAGTATCAGTAGCACAACAACTTTGAGATTCCATATATCCTATGGAATTACCTTGATATATTTGACAAAGTCGCAGATCGCGCTTGCTCATAAAGAGATATTTGGGAAGATAGCAGTCTAGTCAGGTAAATTACCTGAAATAATCACAGACCTGGCACTGAGATATGATGGTGATAAATCTGTACTTAGTGCTGTGACACAGTCAGCTGCCTTAACTACAGCTGCTGTGAGGGACAAGAAGTTTCACCCTGGGCAGTGACCATACCTGTCACAGAAATTTCAGCAGTCCCACTAGAGCAGCATTTGGAAGGAGGCCCTTGAAGTCTTAGGCAGTACAGGATGTGTTCTCGGCCTTTTACTGCTCCCCAAGCCAGTGGTACTCTAGCACTTGGCTGGGTATTTGTGGAACACTCTGTTTCCATATGTATTAGTGCTTGAAACCATTAAGTGTTCCACAGCTCTTTTACAAGAGGAGTAATTACATCCTGTTGGCAGAAATTACTCCCGCTGTTTAATTTGGAAACCATATTCTTTGCTTCCAGCCTTGTGTTGTTACACAGCAAAGAGTGGCTGCATTTTCTGCCTAGGGTGGTGGCACTTCTCTCTGACGTGTCCATGGGGAATGATAGTGATGATGGTGCTGTCCCTCAGGATGATATTTCAGGTTTGTCTGTGACTGAGTTCATTTTAAATGGTGCAGGCGTATAGCTTCAGAAATCCACCTTCTCTTCACAGCAACAAAAATATCTTTTCTAGCTCTCATTTCCCTCCACAAGGGATGCTGGGCCAGCCCCCGGGTGCATTGAGTCTTGAGGCAAATGCTGATGCTGAACTTTTCTCTCTTACTCTGTCCTTTTAAAGCCTTTTATGTACAAAAGGAAACTAGCACTGCAGATGATTATTGTCTACTAATCGTGTTTTTAATTACTGATTTTCAGGACACTCAATTAACTTTCTGCTGAAAACAAGAATTTTTTCCTCCCTTGAAGCAAGCCAGTGATTCATATTTTAGTATAAACTTTTTAAAGTTTTGACTCATGTAGCAATTCCAAGAATTTTTATTTCTGAACTCTTTGAAGCATTTTAAAGTACTAATGAAATACCATGTCTCTGTCATCCACAAAGTGAACCTCATGTTAAACAGGGCTTGCTGTCATTGAAGCATGGCAAGTGCCATTTTCAGCGCCCTTGAGATGTCCTGTCACACGGTGTCTCCTTGGCAGGAGTGTACAGCCCCACTCTCCCAGACCCAGCCTGCAGGAGCACAGAGGCAAGGGGGAGGTGCCACTGAATCGAGCATGGCACTGCTGGTCCTTGGGAAGGGAAAAATATTGGGAAACAGAGCTTGCTGAAGAGTGTTTGGGATCGGGATGAAATTTATCAGCTGACCAGTTTCATCAAACCAAAGGGAACTGTGTTGGGCTGGGCTGTGGGAGCCCCTGCTTTGCCCGGAGACACGCGGGAGATCGGCGGTCCTTTGGTTGCGTGATGAGTAAAGCAGAGAGGTGCTGCTTGACTTTCTTAAGGGAGACTCAAGCTGTACAGTCCAGAGCTGAAAAGCATTTATGTTGGCTATTGAAGGGAACACATGTGACACAGAGATATGACATGTAAGCTCTAGAGATTTTCCAGCAGAAGACTAAATGAGGACCAAGTATAAATGAGAGAGGTTTTTCTGAAAAGTTAGGTAATGCATATTTTGATCCTTCAAAGAATGTGTTTGATATTGAAATGCAAAAGTGTATGGCTTTCTCATCAGGTGGAGATAGTGCAACTGTCCTACTTTACATAACAACCACAATACTAAGTGAATGACAAGTACTTCAGGATCTCTTTGGGAAATGGCAGTCAGAGTTAAGAGCATCATGAAAGCCGTCCAGGAGAAAATCACCCACTTAACATGTTATTATTACAGTTTTCTGTTTTAGATAGGAAGTTTTCAATTAGCTTTTATTTTGATTTTGCCTCGGAATACCCATTTTGATGCAGTTTCAAATAGTAATAACCCAGTATTATTTTTCCTTTCCCCCTTTTCTTCTTGCTGAAAGTGTTGCAGCACTTTATGTTCCCTCATCTCTACAACTTCTCAAATTCCATCATCTTTAGGACAAAATATGAGTGTGTTTCTAGGGGAAACCTGAAACCAGGGTTCATCCATGCCTGGTAGCACAAAGTAAGGGCATGCAATAAGAGTGTGGGACAAAAGGAAGGGGGCATGCAGTGAGGCACTGGCTCCGTGTGCCCCTCCTCTGCAGGCAGCTCAGTTTGCAGTTGTACCGTGGTTATCAGTGGCATGGCAGCGTGATTAGGGAACAGCAGCAGGAAATGCTGGCAGAATCTGGGAGGCTGGCAGTTGGGAGCAACAGAGGAGATCAAAGGCTTGAGTGCGTTTGCAGACTGGAGAATAATTGCAAGTCATTGCCGAAATGTGGGCTGGCAGTGCAGCCTGGCCATCGGCTCTGTCTGGCAGGGTATTCCCAAGGGAGAGGTGAGTACGTGGCACAGGGGGGCACATCAGCAGTGCTGCACTCAGTTCTCATTCCCGTGATCCAGCCCTCATTCAGCTTGCATCAAGGGATTCTGAAAACCTGTTAGAAGGGAAATGGCTTGTTTTATCAAAAGAGACTGAAGCAGGGCTGTGCTGTAGTCTCCAGGATCCAAAATTCTCCTGGTTCGTCTTGTTGCCTTCAACTGAATGATGAAAACTAATGAGGTGTACTTGAGCTGAAGGACCTAAGTGTAGCTGAGCAGTGGAGAAGTTTCAGCTGAAAATGGATTTCCAGATGATCAGAAAAGAAAGGCTGCAGAGCAGTGGGAAGAGGATCTGTAGGCAGACACAAGCGCTCATCTTCACACATCAGCATCTTCATCTTGCTCATCTTTCCATCAGTGTCCTCATACCTGTTGTTTCCTCTCAAAGAGCTCAAGGCTTTCCCACATCTGTCTACTGTCTCATGCATTCTGTCTTAGCAAAGCAAAATCTGACAGTAAGAAGAAATAATGTGTTCTTGAGTATCTTAGAGTTTTAAGATGCAAAACGCAAGGGTTTTAATAATTCTATTTACCACATTATAGCCAAATACACTACAGTCAGAGTTCCTTTAAACTGTTAAAACTTTTCCCCAGACAGCCTCATGGTAGAAGGCTTGACATATTAAATATATACAATTCCCAAAAAGAGATAGCCAGCATGTCTATCCTGGTTGTATGGAGAAGTCTGAGCTCTTCTAGTTAAAAGTCACTGGGGAAAATTGGCAAGTCATTCCTTCTCCTTCCCCTTCCCAGTGCAGTTATGGGGAGCTGAAACCATTTGTGAGCTTCATGTGCCAGCAGGGTCTCAGCAAATCTCACAACCCTCTCCAGGTGAGGGAGAAGTCAGGGCTGCATAACAGTGACAGGCAGAATTATCCTGCTGTCCTTCATCTCTGGGACAACATCTAGACTACCAAACAAGGGAGAGTCATGGATCCCACAGCCAGGGAACACAGATGGAATCATGTTCATACTGCTTAGGAAGAAGTTGGTTGAAGTGGTTGAAAACAGGGACCAACAATGCAGGGGATTGTTTCCTGAGACCTGAGCTCACTCCATGGCCTTGGCTTCAGCCATACTGGGCTGCTGTTGGGGCTATGTTCCCAATTAGCAAGTAGTGTGGCCCAACAGAAGATTTGCAGAAAGAAAAAGTCCGGATAAACCATCATCCCAGCTGCCACATTTTGCTGCCTGATTGGGGATTTACTCTAGTTTGAGCCTGTGAACTGAACACTCGCTAGTGGTAGCAGCAGATCTTCCTTCTCATCCCCAAAGAATTCAGTGCACTCTCTGGAACTAAAGCACATGGAGGATGATGTAGAATAAATATATTTATTTCCACCAGCAGCAAACTTTCTTTCTTGCTATTTGGGTGATGGTCAGCAATCTCAGGGCAGAGAAAGAGCAAATCTTGCCCTCTGTACCATAAACATTAATCTAGATATTAAACAAAATGCTCTATAAAGGTCCTTGGAAGGTCTCCATCCATATAGTGCATGTCACGTTGTGGTATTGAGTATTTAATCTCTTTGGAAACCTTCGCTAGAGATTCAAAATTCTGTTAGTATTCAAGTGGATATGTACTATTGATGGGTCTCATTTATGGATTTTCAAGTACACTTTAAAGGTCAAACAAGTAATTTTAATCGGTTATGTGGGGGGGTTTTGACAGCTGATAAGTACTGAATGCACTTATCACACCTGGAAAGCAGATTTGCCTTATTTACCATTACATACTTGAATTGGGTGCAGGGATAGTGCTGTGCCCACGCTCATTTCACTCTCCATCATCAAATTACTGGCACTGATCAACCAGTGCATCCACGGGAGAGCACTGTCGTTGCAGCACTTCAGATCTGAGTCACAGCTTGGACAGGGGCCCAGGACGTGTGTTTTATGGCTGCTGGTTAAGATAGTAGAAGCTTCATCAGTGGTGTTGTCCTTGGCTCAGAGCATTCCTGGCTACTTAATCCATACTGGTTTCTCCTAGGCTGCCAGGCTGGTAACAATTTGCAAACTAGCCTGGCGTGGTTGTTCTGAAATTCTTGTGTGCAGGTCACTCATGCCTTGGTGGTGGAGAGCACAAGGTGACAACTGACTGTCCTCACTTACTGTCTGCAGAACTGCAAGCAAAGAAAATACGAATATTTTCCCATTTCAACAATATCAGTCATGGAGTGGGAGCAAAGCTTGGGCTTGGGTGCTATGACATCAGCTTCTATCATGTGAAGTAAAGGGCTGACTGCAGTGCTTATGGGAGCAGTAGTGCCTGCGGGGACAAGCAGAAAGGCTGAGCAACCCCACAATGAAACAGAGGAGATTCTTCAGCTTAGGGGGAAAAGACAGTCAAATTGGATCTGACAGAAGCCCACAAAGTCATCTATCTGTGGAAAAACTGAACTTGGGAGAATTGTGGGGCATGTAATGAAGTGGTTAGAGAGTCAGAATAAATAGACAAAAGTGCTTTTTTTGGTGTTTTTCCATTGCATTTTCAGAACACAGTAGGGTAGAGTAGGGTGGACAAGAGGGACAAGATCCACTCATAGAAGACTAATGATGCACTAGTCCAACTCCAGCAGCTGTCAGGAGAAGCCCATGGGTCCCAGCTTGCGGGCACACTTGGGGAAGAGCCACTGTTGGCACACGCTGCTCTTGCACACTTCCCTGATCGGAAACCCGAGGAGTTCTTTGTCGAGCCTACAGCAGCAGCTCAGCTGCTCTTTAGTGTGGGCAGCAGTCAGAGGAACTCATGGGCCATCAGGACACAGGCAGCTGTTAGTAAGGAAGGAGTTGGTTTTAGCCCTGGCAACACTTTCACTGGGGTGCAGGTCTCACCATAGAAAAACCCCAGAGAGAACATCAGGATTTTGCAGCCCATTCAGACTGTATCCAGATCTGCCCAGTCATTTCCACAGCACAGTTTCTTAAGAAGCTCTGGAGGGTGGAGGATTAGAACAATTAACAGTTTACAGAAACTCGGCTCTGTTTTGCTGTTTTCGTGGGAACAAAGTTCATAGCGCTGGTTTTATGGTACCACCTTGCTTTTATACTCCACGCTTTGTTAAACATGATAATGAGCTCAGTGCTCATAGTGCTGTGCAGAAAATAAAAGTATTTCCTGCCCACACTTCATAAGAGCTGCTGTGATGATACAGGCTCTTTCAAGCTTAGGTCTGCTAGCCTAAACAGTATGTACACTGGGCTAGTCTGTCAGAAAGCTCTGTATTGCAAATGTAAATTTATCTTTGTAAGAATGACAAGCTCCTGTTCAAAGCACAGCACTGTATAAAGCAGTTCACCGAGGCAGTAGGTTTTACCATATTCTCCCCCCTGGAACAGAGAGAGGAGTTTTGTATTACATTAATCAGCATCTAAGCCCTGAAGGTCACAATTATCTGGCCACTCTTTTTCAGTATTAGTGATTTTAGTACATGATTAACTTTCATGTGTGCATCATTAAGATGAGGAATTGTTTTTGAAGTTTCAAATAGAGCAGCAGGTCTTAGCTGTAGTATTTGCCATACTTGCTCAGCCACTCTTAAAAGGGATGATTTATAGAAAATCCAGCTGTGAGTTTTCGTTTCTTCAAGAGCAGGAGGCGGGACTAGAGACCAACCTAAAACCAAGCGGAGCATTGATCAGAGTAGAAATGATGTAGAGCACAGCTCTGCAGACAACAGCTAAGCATCGTGGAAATATTAGCTGGCAGCGATAAGGAGGCGGAAGCAGAGCTCGGTGACAGAGGAGCCATCTGTCAGGAACTGGGAATACGATTTCAAGAGAGCAGAAAATGAAGTAAAGAAGAAAGTGATTTTGGTTCAGAGGTACAGTGGAGCCCAAGGATATCTGTGGACAGTAAGTTTCTATGCTGGAACAGGGATGTTTAATACAGCAGCTAATACTGTTTGAAAGGGATTTCCAGCTTTGAAAACAGACATAAGTAGCTCCTGTATTAAATAGCTTTTACTTAGAGTTTTTATTTATTTGTAAGATGTAAATAAGCTTATCTGTTTGAGGTGGCTTGTTTAAAAACTTGTAAACAAACTTTAAAACTGCTGGTGTCCCTTACTTCGGAGGGTGTTTTTTTGTTTAAAAAGGTCACCTCCTGTCGAGGATAAGATTTGTTCGTAACCTTTCAGAAAAATATCTTAGAAGAAAAGGCTGTTTTGGCCCCAGCTGCGAGGTGAAAAAGGGTAGGCAAGAATATTTTTTCTGGAAAGGGGAAAGGAGTTCCCACCCAAATAGATCTAAACTAACTGGAACTACAGTGTATAAACACCCCGGGGCTAAATCCTACCCTCAGTTACACTGATGTAAGTCAGGTTTAAGTCGACTGTAGTTAATAAAATTACTCCTGATTTAATTAAGGGTAGAATTTCGTTGCACATTTCTTAATAATGAAAAAGCCCCTTGGTTCTTTCCAAAGCGCATTTTATGTTAACAGATTATTAAGGACTTGCTTGAAAATACGTTAAAGTAATTGAAAACTCACACTGTGATGCATCTTTTGTCATATACTTGTATTCTTTGAAATTAGCACAAAAGCCAGCATGAGATACTGTAAGCAATCCTATTATTTCTTGTTAGCAGGTTCTCAGATAAGGTTTGTATTGCTCATAATTTCATGCTCATTTCACTTCAGTGGCTTGTATTTGGGGTGATATGCTTTAATCCTAAAAAGGTTTGTGGAGCTCCAGCTGGGAGTGATAAGATGATATTATCTCTAGCAGAAAAGTGTCAAAGTTCTGTACAAGACCCCAGACTGTCTGATTGGGAGTGAAACTGTTCTATTACAAATTGTACAGAAAAAATTACTCTTGTTGCTGTGGTTTTAGTGTACGAGTTAGAAGCAGAAGCATTGGCTGCTGACTGAGAGAAAAAAACAAGTAAAACCCACTCACTATTATGGCCCAATATGGATGACAAAACACTGTAGCATGTGTGGGAAAATGGCTGCAGTCCAATGTCTGGAACCATTTATCTTCTGGTAGAGTCTGGAAGATGACTGTTTTATGTATTTTACAGAAATCCCTGCTGATTGATTTCATTTACTTAGGAGGAGGGGTCACAGTGAATGATGGCAGGGACAACTGGGGCAAAAAGTGGATTCTTTGCATTATCCTGACATCCTGTTCTGGTTGGGGTTGTTGGCACCTTTTGAAGGGACCAGACCATGCTGGGCAATTCTTGCTGCTGCATTTGCTACTGCACACAGCCAGAAGTTTGCTGCTTCTTTCTGGGTCTCAGCAAACTGAGAGTTGCAGACTGTGCTTCCACTGGTGCCAGGCACATTTTGGAAATCATGATTTGCAGGGGTTTGGAGGGGAACAGATAGAAATGGGTACAGGTCTCTGTAACCTGCCAAAAGCTTGGCTGATGGTGGGTGCTGTTATTGAAGAGGGAGGAATGACTTTGTGAAAGGTCTGGGAGGAAAGTCTGTTTTCAGTGTGTGAGGCTTGCAGAAATAGCTTGTCCCTCTTCAGCACATGTGATTTGTATGCTAGGGTGATGATACTGGCTTTTTCTGACGTTTGTTGCTAAAATAGCCACAATTACTGGCATTTCTTTATTTATATGGAATAAAGAGCCTGCCAAGCCCATTAGAGACAACAGGGATATGCTCTACAACAGTGTTATTCATTTATCTCTCTGTTATTTTCATGTGTGCTCTGACAGCCTGTCTGTCAAGGTGTTTGCCTTCAAATCAATTCAGCTCACATCATGGCATGACAGGCACTTGTTATATACCAAGTATGTCTACAGACATTTGCTTTCATGTTGCAGGGAATGAGTGCCAAGATTTTCATATGATGAAACAAAAGGGTGAGGGATATGTTTCCTAGTCAGTAAGGACACTGCTACTACGTTGTTTAACAAAAATAGAGAGGAAAATGGATTTTTCAATTGACAATACTACTTCATTTGGTACTCTTTAGGCTCTTCACAGGGTCCTTTGCTAATGGTTACAATGCCAAGTCCATGCAGGATTGCATAACAAACCTGGAGAAAGGGAAAATTATTGTGTGTCCCCCATCACATCCAGTTTCCCAGACATAACCAGACATAGTACAAGATATTTTTCACTGACAGAGAAAGAGAGAAAGAGAGAAAGAAAGAGAAAGAAAGCAAGAGAGAAAAAAAAGAGAGAAAGAAAGAACAACCAAGAAAATCTTCTACTGTACCCTAAGTGCTGAGGAAGTTTCCTCTTTTTACCAAGTATTTTTATCAGAGCAGTAGGAGTAGTTGAACATCATCCCAAGAATAAACTCAGCATCACCTCTCTTCTGGACAGCATCCTGTACTATTGCTGTGCACTATCATCCAGCCCACTCGGTCTTCAAGTCCCACTGCTCCTCATTCCATCGGGTCACTGCTCCTCATGCCATCTTGATGTGTACTCATTTCTGTCTCTGTATGTTGAGGATATGCTTATGGCTATCAGACATTTTGTTTTTACTCATGTGTTGACCTCTGATTTGGATTTGTAAGTTTACAGAAATTTAGATTAATTGTGACCTTTTCTATTTTCTTAATTTCCTTCACTTCCTTTTCAGACACTACATGTTTTGGTTATCCTCCCACAGAACAGTTCCTTGTTGGCACCCTCCCAGAGGCATAGATGCTTTTGCTCTTCATTAATTTAGTTTGAGCCTTCCCTGCTCTTTGGTATATCTAACTCCAGAGGACAGTGGGCAGTGCCATGGGTTCCAGGGAAAGATACCACTTACCTTCCTTGGGTATGCCACTGAGCTGCCTGATGATCCAGAACAAATCTGGTGCCCCAGTTACATTTTTAGCTCTGTCTTTATCACATGGTCCTTGATGGGGTCTCTTTTCTTTCAGAGAGAGAGAGTGCTGGTAAACAGATCTAATGTAAGTCCAGTGTCTCCCTTTAATCTTGAATTTGGGCAGGAGGGGAAAAGAGTGGTCCAAGCTGATGCAAGCTTGTTTTTCCATCCAATGGTACTGCATTCTCCTAGTAATTTGGAGCACATTTGAGGACTTTTAGCCCCTGATCATTCCTCTTCCGTAAGGATTGTTAGGATGGTGTGGTCAGGCTCCAGCCATTTGGTCTGCTGCCCACACAGTCCCTACATTTTTATGAGTCAGCTCTTAAATCTCTTAATTATATGGAATCATTTTTTCATGTGGCCACCACAAAGATGTCTTCCTGAGTGTTCTTACAAATAAAGTTCTCACAAATAAAATATCTCAGACCATATTTTAGACATGTTGCATATTATCCCATTTTTAAAAGAAATTTTGTCCTTTCATATCTTGTAATATAGCACATGACAAGCACAGGGAGGGTGGTAGAGCTACAGCTGCCTCTCGTTTTCTTATCAGATATTGATAAAAACAGTAAATTAGATTAAAAAAAGGAAAAAAAAAAAGAAAGAAGGGAGCTCTGTAGGCTGTGGAACATTATGAAACCACCCACTGAATGTCTGCGCAAGACATACGGCAACAGCCAAGCTGTTATGTACGAAAGGAGTTCAGAGTGGGGGCCAACTGAATGCAATGCATAACTGATTTACTTTCTCATTTATAACCCTAGCCTAGAATCATGAGTGTTTGCTGTTCTCTAAAAAGGATGACGTTGTGTGACCCCTTAAGGCCTTCAGCATTAAGTGGCATTAAGTTGATGGCTACTTGTTTTGTGCCTTCAGTGAAAAATTATGCATAAATCAAGTAGTAATTCCTAGTAATGTACTCATAATCCTCACAAGCAAAACTCCCACCCAAAACCAGTGATCAAACATGGTTTCTTGGACTCAGAAAGGTCACCTCATAAAAAAATATGGAGGTATAATATTCAGGCCACCCAGGCTTTTTTTTTTTTTTTTTTTTTTTTGGAAAACCGTACAAATGTCCCTTGGTCAACCCAGAGGAATAAATTTCTCTGCTGCAAGAAAATGTCATTAATGCACTAACAAGAATCTGGGCAGCTGCTGCCTGAATTTTGCAACCTCCCTCCCGGGGTAGGNTTTTTTTTTTTTTGACTAGGACATTAATTAAGTCATTGTAAGGTTAAAATAATAATAAGGTTCTGATGTAAGCAGATAAAAGACAGGGAAACTACACTAAATTCAGTTTCCATCCACCAAACACTTCTAGAAGAGCTAAGCTCACTTGTTTAAACATTTTGCACAGGGACAGACAGGATGGGCTGAGGTTGATTATGTATTTAAATCAAGCCCTTAGCATTGTTTTTGTTCCTTAATTACCTCTGGTTTGGTTATTTATTGATGCTTTTGAAGGCAAGTAGACTCAGTAAAGCAGAATCATTCTGTGTCACGTAAAATTTCATCTTAAATCTGTGGACATTACAGACGAAAGGATTGATGGAGGGAACTTCTGTGGAGATGGTAAAACCAGTGGTAGATGTCTCTCAAAGGTGGAATTGAGTTACTGAATTGCAAATGAATGGAAGCTCTTGTGAAATCACTAATTAGGACTGTCTCAGTTCTTGAAATCTGCCAGTGCAGCCAACAGTTTGGGCAGAAGGAGCCTGGGAACTAGCGATCCTGCAAAAGGGGTTAGTGGCGGGAGGATCCTCATGGAGTGTTGCTGGGAGAAGTGATGCTGAAATTACCCATTCTTTGTGAAATGTTCCTTCCATCTGGGGGTGACCTTGTGGGAAATAGAAGCACCTTTTGCTTTAGCCCTTGCTATACAGGCTTTGAGCGGGGATGAAGACCGCGAGTGGCAGCCATGGGCACTGATGTGCCATGGAAAAGTCACAACCTGGTCTCAACTGGCTTCGTTTCAGGGAAATACTTGGAGTTTGCACCTACTTTCTGCTGCCCATGTACTTGGGGACCCCAATTCTATACCTAAGCTTCAATTCTCAAAAGAACCTCTGCATCTTCTTTTCCAGCACAGCAGAGCATAGTACTGAGGCATTGCTCCTTCTGTGTCTCTCCTGTTTTTGTGCATCCCAGCTGGTACACCTGGGGCAGGGGATGGGCCCTCCCTTGTCACAGGAGAAGGGTTCAGTAGACTCATAGTTGCATAGAATGGTTTGGGTTGGAAAGGACCTTAGAGATCATCTAATTCCAGACTCCTGCTGTGGGCAGAGACACATCAACTACATCAGGTCGCTCAAAGCCCCACCCAATGTGGCCTTGAGCACTGCCAGCAGTGGGGCATCCACAACTTCTCTGGGCAGAAGATGTAGAAGATTTGTTCAGGAGATGTTTAGTTTGTCACATCCCTCCACCAGTGGCTAATGACCAGCATGAGCAGCTCTGTTGTATTAATTTGGCTTGCAAGAACATGTACATGGATAACCAGAAGCGAATGTGGTAGATAGAGGCACAATGATGTGCACTTCTCTTGTGCTTCTGAGCCACTGAATTCAAAATGTAGATTTATGTTTTTACGTAGTGCATTTAATCTCCACAGGCCTGCAGGAACATGTCTAATTTATCCATCCAAATTAATAGAGGTAATCACACGTAACAAGTCAGTCTTTTCATCACTTAACCCAACGAGGAATGACATTATTTTGTTTGGACTATAATTGCTTATACATACCTGAAAATACCATCCCATATTCTCAGTTCTTTGGAAAAACACCATGGGTTTGTTACAAGGCAATTTCAGACAGCTGCATAACAAGTTAGCTTCATTTTTTAACTGAACTGAAAATTAAGAGGCTGACCCAGATCTCAGTGGGATATCTCCACAGGTGTTTTTCAGTGAACCTAGATGCTGAATGAGCTAAACCAGTTCATTTTTAAAAATTGTTTGAAAACCATCTTTCAGAAAATAGAGTCTTGAAGGCCTGGCACTTATAATGAGCATGCTTGCAGACCTCTAAGGCAGCAGTCAAACATCCTCATACTTCATATTATTTATTTATTACATCTATATTGTCCACATGAACTTCCAGAGCAAATTCAATAGACAGCTATAGTTCTGCCTTGATCCCTCAGCCCTGGTTGCTATGGCTTCCAAGCTGGGAAAATATCTGCCAGCTCCAGGTGGCTGAGCACATAGGTAGGTGAAACATGAGCCGTAATTTAGGGAGCCAGGTGGGTGTCCTCTGACTAGAAGGTATTGTCCACAGTTTTTGCAAAAAGGAAAAGGAGTTGTGAACATTGCTGGGAAACCTGGGCTTTATTTAGCTACAGCAAAAGAAACTGGCTGTACCAGCAGCCTGCACATGTACTGAGAGGTTCTGGTGGTAAGATATGAAATAATTTAATGATCTGTTCAAATTAAATGCAGAATCAGAGATTACAGGGGGCTGGCTGGTATCACCTATAGCTGTGCTCAGTAAGATCCTGCTCTGTGATTCGTTCCACTCAGCTTGCTGGCATTATTTGTTGAATAAAGCAGCAGAACTGAGCTTTCAAGTGAAAAACACGTACAATGAGAATTGTAAGACCTGTGAAAAAAAATTCCTTTCTTATTTAGTCTTTGTATGCAGAACTTGTCCCTTGAAATCTGCATAATATAATACATACAGGATCTACAAATTCAATTTTTTTTAGTCTAAACTATGTTCAGGATCAATATTCAAATGCTTTGGTAGAATTTTAACTTCCATCCAATTGTCACTGTCTTAAATCACTTTTATTGCAAGAATAAATTTTCACTGAAAGCAATTTTTGCAACATTTCTTTTCCAGTTAAAAAAAAAAAGAACAAGAACAAAGACTACCAAACAAAATGCAACTTGTCTAAAATCTCATAAAAGCTCTTACACAAGAATCTATCAAGCCTGGGAAAATATGTGTTCTTTTGTAAAAACATATTTTTCCTTGAAGTCATTGCTAGATTACAAAAGTTCACATAACATATTGGTATGTGTATGTGTTTATGTAAGACAGACCTCTGTATTTCACTTTCTGATGTCAGTGTTGCCTTGACAACTGTATTTTATTGATTAGTAGAATATATGTAATTTGGTTCAGAGCTGCATCATCTTACAAGGTCATTTTTCTTTGTGAGAAGCTGTTTCATTTTCTTATTCTGAGTAAAATTATTTTTCTGATATGAGAAATAACATTCTTTTGATCCTTTTGGAGGTGTTTTCTGTGGCTGTACTCTAAACCCAACAGAGTTTGAAAAATGTAAGCTGATAAAGCCATTAAATACATTTCTACTGATACATGCATTTCTTATTCAAGTCCTTTTGCTGCATATGTTAACCTAGTATCTAATCTGTACCTTCTCTGGAGACTCCATCCATGCAGTTCCAGTTATTATATACCTTCAGGGTTCTTTTCCTCCAGACATCTGAAGCTCCAAATAGTAACACTTCTTGGGATCTCTTTGAACTAGGTATTATTTTGGAATTTATTTGACACTTATATAAGCTGTGATGTGAAAAACTTCCCTCAAAGAGTAAATAGTACTGAGAATAGCTCCTGAAATTGAACTCTTACACCCTTAATCTACCCATTGTGGGTTTGTGAGATCTATGGGTTAGTTCCTGATAGAGGACTCTATCATTTAGCAAACCAATTTTCCCATTGCCAGTCCTATTTCTGTGAGTGCTGGTCAGGTTTATGAGAAGTTTTGGTCCTGACCTGAAGAGCTTTCATCTTCATACAAACTGAGCAGGGGAAAGGATGGAAGGGGGAGGCAGGATGCTCTGTCTCAGCTCAGATGGTGCCATGGCCTGATTATGTGCACAGCTGGAGGATCCACAGAGATAGATTTGCCAAATCTCCTCCTGCTTTGGTTTTGTCCTTTCTTCCTGTGTTTATTTGTCTCATGGTTTATGAGTATCACAGGAGCCAAGAGCAGTCAGGGTGTGCAGCTTCCTGGATGAAGTCAGACAGGGGCACAACAAGAAAAAAATAGAGAGGCCAAGGAGAAGGAGGAGGAGTACAAAAAATGGGTGGGAAAGTAATGAAAGTCAGCCAGATGTTGATGTAAAAGCTATCTTTTTTTTTTATGTAGAACTGAAAGTATAGCCATCCTTACAGTCCTAATATTAACAATTTACAAATTACAGCAGTGATTGTATTTATATGTCATACAGAAGGTAAATGATGGGAATGGGTTGTCAACACACATAGGAAAACAAGTCTGAAAATCTCTAGCACTTTCTTTAAATATAATAGTTCCTGACAATTACATATCCCATTGGTTGCTATCTAAATATTTATCTTCAGTGAAATCACAAGAAGTCCACAGTCAGAGAAAACCCACGCTCTTCTGTTCTCTGTTCTAAAGATTAAATTATGGTCTACTTTTGAAAAAGCACTGGGTATATCCTGTTGTATTTTTCCAGATAATTTAGAAAAAAAAAGAGAAAAGACTGCCATTGATGGCAAGCAGGAACAAAGGCACAGTTACTAGATTGTGGTTTTGAAGGTTGTTTACCGTGCGAAGTCAGAGACCATAATGTGAAATAATGTTTTTAATCTTTTGGACTAAAATATTCAGCAATGGATCTTCCTAGAAACAAGGCCCCACCTAACACAGAGCCTCATTTTCTTGCAAGGATTCTGCAGTCTTACATGGATTTTCTGGGTCACTCCTTGGCAGCAACAACAATAATTTATTCCAAACAAGAGTCAGGCCCACTATAATTAGCAATACCATGGTATTTCTCTGAAAATCAAGAAATAGTGGCATTTTCTAGAGAGACTGTGTGTCTTGTGGAGAACCCACTCCATTTAATTCAAGATTTATGTACCTGGGGTTAAGTAGGTGGTCCAGTCAATTTGTCATAACTGCTTAAATTCCCTGTACAGTCTAAGGAGAGCAGCAATTGCTCACTGAAGATCTGAGGAGGAAGATCTCTTCCCCCTCTCGGTCTATCTATCTATCCATCCATCCATCCATCCACCCACCTGAGGATGACTCAGTCTGCCTCATTCAAGTAAATACCTCTTCCACTGGGATTATAGTGGAACAATAGGAAATAAATGTTGGCAGCTCCATGCAGTTGAGGTTTACTTATTTGAAGATGGATGTGACTTATCTTCCTCTTGCATAATAGCCTAAGAATTTGAGCACTCCCCCCAGAGAGGGGCAGTCCTGAGCTCTACTTGGTGTGAGTGGATTGAGCTCACATCTCCTACATTTAACTCAGAAGAGCTAAATTCCTCCCTTCGTAGGATGACCATCCGTAAGTCTCCATGCTTTTGGGTTTTTTATCCTTTTCTTTTCTGCCTGTCTGTGAAGACTGTAAGCTCTGTAAGGTACCAGCTAGTTTGTCATTAAATATTTGAGCATCACTGACTGTTGCAAGGTTCTGATTTTGGCTTTGTAATGAAATATAAAAGATGGCAACAGTTGTGCGAATTTGTCTCTTCACACCACAAAAAATGCTGAGTAAAAGCTTTGTTCTTGTGAATGCATTACATGCTTTTGGCTGGTATTGATAAAAATTGGGCTTTGTACAGCCTTTCGTTGTGAAATGGTTTGTGAAACAGAGGATGGGTCTGCAGGATGTTGGATTTAATGAGTATTTAGGGAATTGCTGGTTGCTTGATGGTTGGATATGGCCGTGATTATGTCCTCATTTTTGTTGTCTCTTCTAGAGACATTCATGCTGGAGCTTGGTAGATCTGTAGCACTGGGAAATATGATGCTCCAAAGGCCCTTTCTTGCAAATTACTCTTTTAGGAGATTTTTTGGACCTCGGCGAGTACATAGCTCAAGGGCAGGGGTGGGCTGCAGAGCTCCTACTCAGTGGCACAGCCCCTCACTAACTTTTTCTCTTGGAGTCTCTAAAGAAGCAAGCAGTGGGAGGGAGGGAGGGACGGGGCTGAGAGCAGTGTGAGGACATTGTGCTGTGGGGACAGTATGTGGTCACTCCTGCAACACTGGCGAAGAATGCAGTAGTGATGTGTTCCTCACATGAGTCATGCTGGAGCTGTTGGAAAGTTGGAGCAGCCCATTGCCCAGTGATGACTGGTGGTTGACCTTTATTTCCATCTTAGAGGTTATTGTAAAATTGAGCTAAATGAGTTTCTGCTTTCTGAGTGCTGACATCAGTGCAGCCTGGTTTCCCGCAAATTTGGATTCCTTTCCCCCACCTCACTGAAAATAAGTCCTTCCCATCCTCCACGTCACTTCCCAGATCTCTCTCCCATCCCTTACGTATTTGCAAGAGAAGGGGGACAGACACTGATGCTGATGCAGAATGTTGTGTGCTCTGCAGCCGACTGTCTGCTGCTTCTCAGCATGAGTATTGGGTCTCCACAAATACCTTTCCTTTGCTGGAATGCTAATTTGTATACTTTCCTGTACTCAGCACCAGCTTTCCTAAAATTTAATATCTTTAAGACATGGCTGCAACTGTCAGATTTGACTGAAACTGGCCAGTAGATCTGAAATTATTTGGGGGGCAGGAGGGTGTTCCAGAGGGACAGATGGTATATTATTTCTTTAGGAATATTATTTCTTTAGGAAGCAGTTGTACAAATATATTGTAATGCCTCCAGGAATTAAAAGAATTATGAGGAAACTAGTAGGTGAAGCTCTGTGAATACATAAAAGGAATACATTTTTAGGTTTGCTGTAATTTTTTTTCATTATTATAGTGAAAAATTGTTGGGCAATTCAACAATCGAGTTGCTTCTTCGTCATAAGGAAAATGTGGGACTCACCCTACCAGTTCATCCCTAATGTGTTCCAGCCCAGCCAGTGATGAAGTTGGTGTGAACTTACAGTAACCCCCTATGCAGCTCACAGGTGGTTAACATATCACTACACTGCACCTATGAAGTGACAGTTGTTTTGGTCATCTACTACATTGCCACCTTGAAATGTGGCAAACTATTAAAAGTATTATCAATTCTATGTGCCAATTTTATTAAATAACATTTAAGAGAGAGATAAAGTCAGGTTTGGAAGTCCGGAGTCTGCTTTTTAGAAAAATATTCTGGCTGTGGTTAGGATTTAAGATTTTAGGAGAAACATAAGATCAGAAACTAACACTGTTTCTAAGTGTACCCACTTGTGCTATTTATTAAAGGAAGCTGTCCCTAGCTAGAAGTCCCTTTGACTATTGTGAAAGCATGCACCTCTGATGTGCACAACAACAAGCTGTATAGATCACAGTTTGGAGTCAAGGTGGTTGCACAGTACTGTGTGCTGTTATTTCTTGGTGGCTAGTGCAGATTTTTCCAGTAGAAAAATTATTTGAGGAGATGTCTGGCAAAATGGATCTAAATAACTTACAAATGTTGTATATTTATGGATGAGACAATTACTAAAGAAATATTAAATAAACAAAGGTAAAACGCCACAATAAAGCTATTTATTATATTTCAGTTATGGATCTTCCATCTTAACATTCCTGGGGTCTCATTTGTGATGCTGTCATTTCTCATTTTTTCATTTCCTGAAAGCAATATTTGCCTTAAGGGTATGGTATCACTGTGACAAAAATGAGCTGGTGCTCATGGCTAATTGCTGTCCTCCGAGCAGCTCCCTTAGCATGCAGCCCTTAAGGCTACTTTGGAAGGGGCTTTACATTTACCACAGATGCTAATGCCCTGATGCCTTCCAAAATGAGGGAGGAGAGCATTTTGCCCTTTTTGTTTTGAGGCATCAGAAGGTCTTGGAGACTTTTGAGGCCAATTGCCAGATGTGATTAAAAATTAATGAAACAGAACAATTGTACCTGATGCCCTTGACAGACATTTGAGTAACAGCTTTTTCTAAGGCTACTTTTCTAAATTATTCTTTTTGTATCTGTATTTTTCTCTTGTCTGACTGCAATGACATCTTTCTTATCATTAAAAATGGAAAACAATAGTAGAGGACATTTGAGGATTTTTTTTAATGCAGTTCCCTGCAAGTTCTGTTTGCATTTTGTTCATCACACATAGGATGAACTATCAAGGCAGACTCTAAACTGAAATGTAAAACTGAAATATTAAGTGAGGAAGAAGATCTGTTGCTATTTAGTGCTACAGGTGATGTCTTTGGTAAAGCTCACACTCAGAGTGTACAAGTTGAAACTTTTTCAAAAAAATATCTGTGTTTTTGGGATAGGCCTACACTGCTTTGCTTCAAACCCTGTCTGTACTGGAAGAGATACTAAATATCATCTTTTCTGTGTGCTATCACCTCAGCCTTCAAATATTCTAAAGGAAAGGAAGTAGAAAAGAGCAGGCATTGAGGAGGAGTGTGGTCTCTGCATTGATACTTTAAAAAGTTATTGGGGAATATTAGTGCTCAGTCCCTGAGATTGAAGAAAAAAATCTTCAAATTCTGTCAATCTTTTCAAACAGTTATAAATAAGCAAGTATATATGTGACTGAATATCTTTCTTTGCCAAAGCAGAGAAACACAGTCATCATTGTGAACTACTCACAAGGTTTTGAGTGCAAAAGCTTCTGGGCTAAATTCTGATATTTTTACTGATACTCTTCAAGTTATGTATTAGTAGTGAGACTGTCTGGTGTTTGATAAAAATATTGACTGTAAAATATTGTTTTGGAGAGGTATTTATCCCTAATATTATAATTTAGAGATTTTTTTTCACTTGGAAGAACATCCTCCTGGCTGGTCAGGCACACTTTTTGTTCATTGTGCCCAGTGCAGCTTTTTAGAAGACTTTTTAGAAGACCAGTATTTGCCTGACACAAATATTGCTCCCTTGGGAGTAGAGTTTCACGATAATCCATCACATTATCATGACATTAAATACGCACAGTTACTCAGAGTCACTGCCGTTACGTGGTTCCCCCAACAGGATACTCTTAAATAAACAACATTATTTGAGGCATTGGCAATTCCCTCTTCCACACTTCACCCAAAGTATATTCTTAGCTTCTCATTCACTTTTTTTTTTCCTTTCCTGGAATCTGCTCTTCTGCCTTCTGAAACTCACAGTTGCACAGACCTCTGAATGATCCAAACAAATCTGTGATAGTTTGGAGAGATCTGCACTTTTGCATTCATCAGAAGCAGTGAGGGTTAACGAATCTGGGCCCTGCAGCTGAAATTATCATCCAGCACTCCTTGGAAATTTCACCCTTTGCATTTCATGGAAAGCAGCATTGCATGAAATGGCAGGGATGTAAGTGGTGCTGAGATGCCAGCATGGCAGTAATGTAAGGAAACGTTTGCAAGAAAATAAGAGAAGTTTATGGGGTTTCTGTTGAACAGCTACAGGTGTGGCAATCCAGAGGTAGTTAAATGCAAGGTCTGGAAAAGTAAGCACTGCATTCCAGCCACACACTGCTCGAGTTAATGTCTCCTCCTGAGAACAGAGCTGGAACTGTATCATCAAAACATCGACTTCAGCAAAGAGCTGTAAATTTGCCACCTAGCCGGTTTGAGACCAAAGCAACCTGTTTAGTCAGGTGTATCTCGGAAATTCTCCTGAATCCAGGATTCCTCTAAGGAAGAGTAAATATTAGTCCTGCAGGTTTTGACAGAGAGTGGATTAGATGAACTTTCACTCTCCACTTTGGCCTTATTTTCCATGGTTTATTTCAACTTCTTAGATGAAGTCTTTTTAAAATAAAAATGAGCATGGCCATCCTTGGGAGGAGAAAAAGTCAACTCTATTTATTTTTATTTTTTTTTAAACTGGTCATTTTACAGGATGTGGCTGCAGTTATTATCAATCACAGTACATGAGTCAGATGGTGGTATTATCAAATTATTCCTTACTCTGTGTTTGCATAAGATCCACTGAAGAAAATGTGACTGCCTTCACAGGCAGTGGAGTTCAACATTTTCCTAAATTCAGTGACAGAGCACATGGAAGAATGAAATTTGACAGAGACTCACTGAAGTATCCTGAGCACTAGTGGGATAGCTGTGAAAACCAAGACAGTAAAAAACACAGTTGGAGAGCCAGAAGGAAATGGTACTTGTGAAAATAAAAGCAAAAAGGAGCCCAGCAGTAAGGAATTCTCTATTTTGTTGAAAATACAGGAGAGATGAAGAATGTGTAGTTCTTTTTCAGATCTGTTTCTTCCATAAATAGTACAACACATGCCTCATGGCACAATCCAGCAAAGCAAGGATGGAAACAAATGTTTAGGTGCAGTGATTTCAGTGACAAAAATCTGTTGGAAATCTTGATCAGGAAAACAACCTTATTCCTTAAGACAGTGTGAAACTGCACAGTTGGACCTCTTACAAAAGGAGTTTAAATTTATCTTTTCCTGAGAAGAAAATTACTTTACATGTATCATTTGATTGTGATCTAGATTACAGGAATATACTGCGTTAAAAATATAGCATTACTGGAATTTTCCAAGTCCAAAAATAATTTAGTGTCCAAATACGTACTTTTTCTGATTTATGGCTTCACAGCCATGTCTAAGCCAGTACTGCCAAATAAAATTTTCTTTACTGTGATATATATGCACTTCTTTTTAAGGTATTTGGAATGATGTCTAACATTTAAATTAAGCAAAATTTTCCTTCTAAAAATATTCAGCCATATTTATATTTTTAAAGTGCAATTTCATCTTTCACATTTTAAAAGTGTAACTTCATTTCTTACAGTATCAGTGCTCAGGCATATCTGTGATATGCTTAATGAAATTAAGGACCTAATACATGCAGAAAACATTTAGTCGTATCCTACAAGGATGGTTTTTTTCTTAATATTATTGTGAAAGTACTTTTCTGTACTTCAATAATTTACCAATTCCATTCAATGAATATCTCTCAGGAAAGCAATCAAAGAAGAAAAATAAGAGTGAATTTCCCCTTAGCTCCCCATATATGAGCGTGTTCCTGACACCTATGGAGAAATGTGTAATTGAAATAACATTTGCATAAATTCCATTTAGTAAGGATGCATTAGCTGATGGCAGTGAATGTGAGGACACTTAATCAAACAGTAAATAGCAATGCATGTCTAAGCATTGATCAGTTAATGCAGACATTGTCAGAAGAATTAAATAGATCATGATGCCCTTTTGTTCTTTCTCTTTATTTAGTGTAATATGCTGTTGCTTTCTAAATCTCCTCAGGGTCTTTAATAAAGAAAGACCTCTTCACTTAATTTCGACAGCTGTGTAATTGGGGCGCTAAATCATCCTCAGGGATGTAATCAAAATGATTCTACTATGGAACAATTTTCTGGGTTTTCTACTTAGTTTAGAGCAGAAGGAAGAGATTTAGGTAATTGCAATCTGTTGCATTGCCTTAAAAGTCAAGAATTGATCATTGTAATACAATAGTTATGAAACCAAAGATCTCCTTGTAAATAAACCTAATTCAAAATTCAGAATAACCATTGTGGTAGATATAGTTACAGTGTAGGAAAATCTGATCCACAAAAACAATTTAACAGAATTATAGGATTTGGTTTGCCAGATTCAAATCACAAACCAGCATCAGAATCTGGAAAAATATAATCACTAAATCTGACACCCAGTCATGACTTTAGCTACACAAAATGTGCCAAATAACTACCTAAACTCTAGACTCCATTTCTAAAAAGTCACAGGATCAGTGCAACTATTTTCATGCTTAATAGGAAGGTGATAGCAGTGACTGTGAAACTGAGGCTTTGTTCTCAAGGTGGCCCATGCAGAGATGGGATCTAAGAGGGAAACCCCAGCCTGGGATCTCGCCACCTCCTGCCCTTCCCTGCCCACTGATCAGTCCCCTGTCCTTAACCCCACAGGTGCCAATTGATATATTTGTTCTGGTTCCAGGTATTTCTGCCTGAAGGCAGTGAAGTTTCCTTTATCCTAGGAAATTCTGAGAAAAGGGCAGTGATCCCAACACCTGTGTGGTTTCAGCCTTTGGTCAGATGCTGTGGTCATCAGTGTACACATCGATTGAATCAGATTTCCTGGATGTATTCTAAGAAGAAACAACAGTAGGGCAGGACTGCGACCTAAACTCATATCCTAAGCAGGAGGGATTTCAGCAAATGTTATCCCTTGGAGTTATGCTGAATTGCTAATTCATGTGCTCAATGCATGGTAAAGTTCCTGTAGTGACACTCTGCAAAAGAGCAGCTCAGCTTAGGAGTGATGCAGAGAGTGACATGGAAGTTCAGCCAGGCCAGGTGGCTTGTGGACACTGCAGCATCCTCCTGGAAATGTCCTGCCCATGCTCTCTGAGAACATTTTTCCTGCAAACAGGCTATATGCTAATTTCTTGATACACCCTCAGTTTCCACTGTATAATAGCACTAATGACCTTGACAGAAAGCATTTCCTAGGGATTAATAACCATTTGAGATTTAATGACCTGAGGCTATGCCTCAGGCCATCAACTCCTTCAAGCTGCTCATTAAATCCTTGGGGTACACAGTCTGCTTCAATCACTCCTGCTTAAGCATTTTCTCAGTGTCACCTAATGACAATATTCTCCCTGAGGTATTTCCTCTTCAGAGACCCTGGAAATGTTTTTGTCCTTAAGACTTTTGGGAAAAGAACTCATCATTAATTTTTTAGATGACTGCATGTTACAAGTCAGAGCATTTACTCAGGCTGTCACTGAGATTTTGGTGTGAGGAACTCAGTAAAAATGAGACAGTTAAATTCATAAATTTCACCTTGAAATACAAACTATTTGTTCTAGTTGCTTATAATCTCATAATATAAATCAAGAGCCAGTAGCCTCCCGCATCCAAACAGTGGTGGTTCAGCCAAAGGTAACTTATTTGAGAGGTGATTTTGGACAGGCTACCACTTCCTAGCAAAGACTGACTTCATACTGGCTCTAAAAGACACCCCAAATTCAGATCTGTGCAGAAGGAACAATACAGAGCAGAGCTGCCTATTGGAGGAGAAATACTCCAACAGGCCAATTTCTTACCAACGAAGTCATAAGTCAAAGATGGTGTATTGTCCCATGTTATGGTACATACTTTTGAAGGGCAAACTTGTTTTTCTGTTGAAGATTTTTCATTGAAGGGAACATTCTTCCCATATTCAGATGGCACCAAGCACAATTGGATCTCAGTTAAATCTGCTGCTGTGGTGTTACATCGTGTTCCCTGTTTATTTGTGTAAGAGTGCGGTGCAGCATGCCAAATAGGCATGGCACAAACAAATTGCTATTACAAGTTTCTTCCAGAGCTTCCAAACTGAGAGACAAGAAAATGCTTGGGGAAGAAGGCAATCAACAACAGTTGTAGGAAGCTGATACAGCAAGCGTGGTGCAGAGTGATGTGTCTACAAATCAGTTATATTGTCTTCACATCAATTACAAGAATCCTCTGGTGAGGCTCTTCCAGGATCACGTCCTCAGATTAGTCTGTGTTGTGCCCTGAGCAATCAGTTTCCTTGTTATGTTTAGGGAGAACTAGAAACAGGGATCTTAGGGAGCTGGAAAGTGGAGATGCCTACCCATCTGTCTGGGAAGACCTGCCCTCACCCTGACTTTGACTTGGAACCAGCCCCATGCTTTGAGCTAACATCTTTGTCCAGAGGCAGCCCACATATTTAGGGAAAGAAATGCATTTTGCTGGCAAATTCTAAAATTTAAAAGTATTGGGAGTCGTTTATAAGCTTGAGATACTTCATCTTATAAAACAATTAAGAAAACCTGGATATCAAGAATATATAGTATCAACTGCAGGGGGGAATCTTGATTATCAGAGCTTAATTCTGGTGAGATATACATATAACATATATATATATACATGCATACCTATATATGAAATATGTATGTAGAGATATATATGGAAACCAGCAGATGAATTGTTCATCAATAAGGCATTATGGTGATTAGGAGGTGAACAACATAAGTACTTCCTTGGTTGTTTATGTTTCAGATTAGTGGATTTTGAGGTCAGGTAGCTAATTCCATGATATGCTTTGTGTGGGAAATACATGCAGTTTGTGGTAAACACTGAGCACCTACACAGGAATGTTCCTACATAAATCTCAAGTCCCATTGCAAACATGGATACAGATCACTATGCCGCCACTGCAAATGGTGAATATCTGGTGCAAATAAGTGAAATTAGGGACCTTAAGTCACAGTATACTAACAGGATGTGCCTCAAAGAAGAATCTCAGTGGAAACATCTTCACCTTTATATACCTGTTCCTCCCAAATAATCTTTATAGTCCAGAGAGAAGACTGTTCTTTCTGTGCTCAAGCCATTCTACCTCTGTCAGACATTAACTTTAAAATAAATATTTTAAAGGAAGTACCTTCTTCTCTCCCTAGCCTTCAGTAGCACCTCGGATTAATAGTTCCAATGTAGTTGCAGATAGAGGAGATGATTTCCATTCTATATATCCAAAAATCCCCATGTATGTTAATAAATATTCTGCATGCATGATGGAATGGCTGCTGTGAAGGCAGATCATCTAGATATTTGAGTTATGATATGTCCTACTGAAGGCTGTGCTATAAAACCATCCCCTCTGCTGAGACCTTTACTGTTGTGTGGAACACGCGGGTGTGCCACTGACCCGGTTCTGCTTCTTCTGGCTGCTGTTGGTTTGAAACAAGTATGCTGCATCATTCCCATGTAGATTTTAGGTGTAGGAATACAGCTCTGGTTGGAATTTCCTCTCTAAAGTCTACTGAGAATTCAAATGAGAGCCAGATGAGTTTTTTTTCCTTTTCATTTAGAAGAAAAATGCAAAACATCATGAGAAACTTTAAAACTCCAACACTCCCTGAAAGTCCTCACCACGATAACATTTTCCTGAAAAAGTACTTTCCAGTGGGATTTGAGCTTGCAGGTGATAACTGTTCATTATGTTTTTCTACCCCCATAAGGAAAAGCCAGATTGGTAAACAATGAATGAAGGAAATTCTTTGAAATACATTCAACAAAAAGTAGCTTTGTAGTCTCAGTTTTGAGGCTACTTTTACCAGCCTCAAATTGGCTTTGGCTTGGAGTTATGGAAAGATTAATGAAAGCCCCATCTCTCTTCCCAAAATCAGCATCAGCTAATGGAGCATCACACTTATAATTTTCACCTTTTGGCAGTGTAGTCCTCCCTTCACATCCTCCAGTGCAGGTGAAGCAGTGCCTTCCAGGATGATTTGTTTGGGTTAGTGTTTGTCCTTAAAGATGAAACTGTACCAGAAAATACAGAACTGTAATTTTCAGTACACCAATGTGATTCCTTAGTAATAACTAAGCTTTTAGAGCCTAATGCCATGGCCACAGAATACTGTGGGTCGTGAGTTACTGCCATTACAGTGTAAAAAAACACTGCAAAATGCAAAGCATCAGGCAAAGCATCATGAGAAACTTTAAAACTACAACACTCCCTGCCAAATGTAGCCTGTCTCTTAAATCAAAATACCTTTCTCATGTCTTCAGTTTTAACCAGTGGTTTCAGAGCAACATGTGGGCCCTAAGGTGGTTATTTGATGTCTTTAACTGCCATTTTGCTGAGATTTCTTAGTCAGATTTAGTCTTCTCCTTTCAAAAACTGAGCCAGGCATTTTTTATGGTAAAATCTGTAGGAGAGACCATCTTTTGCAGGCAACTGCCTGCTTTCTGCTTCTGTTTTTGTCTGGAGAATAACTTATCTCATCATACTTTTGGCATATCTGAGGCTAGACCCTGCCAAAATCTGAAAGTGAAATAAACCATCAAAAAATGTCAGATTCTTAAAAGTGCACACCAAGGTCAAGTCTAGAAAAAGAATATGCTTGGAAAACAAAGTTTCCTTCAAAGCGTACACAACCAATCTTCAATCTTTGTGTTTATCTGCATATCTGTATGTCATTATTGTAGCTCTGGACAGCCAAAAATGTCTCATGTCCTCAGCACATACTTTCATTCTCCTGGCCTTGAGGGGACAAAAACCCAGGGCAGACCTGGAATCCTGTACTTCATGGAGCACATCTGGAGATGGGGAAGGGCTGATCCTGGAGGCAGCATAGCAGCTGGCAGGAGCTTTCCTCTGGAGCAGGTCTGGGTGGCTCTGTGCCCCTGGGGACAACTCTCACCTTGAGCTGGAGATGACACCCAAAGGAGGGAGGTGTCCTCACTCACTCCTTCTGGGCACAGGCAGCTGTCGTTGTTCAGAGACTTCTCAAGGACCAAATGCAAATTTGATCAAAACAAATTGAACCTCAGGCCCCAAGATTTTGAATAGCAGCCATCTCTCATCTTTTCTTTAAACAGGGTATTTTAATGCTTTGCAGAATTACAGTGTGAGGCATGCTGCCTTCCATCTCCTTAATCCTCTGTAAATTTACTTCTAACAGCTACTGCCAAAATACAGTATGGCACTCGCACAGCACATGCTTCTTCAGTGATGAGCACAAGGCAGCTTCTGTTCAGAGGGAATATGTTGCAAGCCCATGAGTGACACATTGTGAGTGTTGAAGATTATGAAACATACTCTGAAACTGAGCAAGCCATAAACACTTCATTTTTCAGAAACAGTCACATTACCTCTGTCATTCTGCTTGGCAAGTGTGTGTGTGTGCAGGCTTGGTGCATCCACGTAGCTCACAGTGAACAGGCACCAAGTGTTAAACCCGCGGTGTGCCGGCTACGCAGTTCAGAGGAAATATTTCAAATATGCACTTCAACACCCTTCTCAGTTTTTATAAAAACCCATGATCTTTATTTGCTTATTTTTACTTCACTAGCCTCTCTCTTGGACTAAACTGACCTTAAATTATGGCATGGGCTTACATTCATCGGTCTCCTGGTGAATGCTGTCTAATTGATACAGAATCAGGTCATGGCTTAAAGCAGCTTCTAACTCTAACTAGGTAATATCTACTGGAAAAGCAAGTGTTTTCTGTCTGTCTGTGGGCAGAGGATACTGTGAAATAAGTAAATTTAGAGATCAGCCAACGGCTGGACTAAATCTTTAGTAGCACTAAAAAAAATACCTCCAGTTTAAGACTCCACCTGTTTGTTAAAGTGGTAAAAGATGAGCTCATGCAAGCTAACTATGTGGATTTGGAGCATATTTTGAGCTTAGCACACACTTCAGCATATGTAGTCTCACAATTTTGCTTCCTAAGGAGGGAAGAATAATTTTTCCATTTTTAAACTGAAGTGTAAGTGTTAAGTGATGTGTCTCATTTCCCACTGAATGTCTAGCTGCGTGCAAGGGATTAGTCATTTACTTTCCAAATATCTAGCTGCTAGCACTGTCTAGAGACCAAACCATCTTTGCCCACAGTCAGGCCAGTAATGATTCAGATGAGTGGGAATGTGTTCTCCAGCAGTCAGAGCAAAGGGACTACGTCCATGAGATGGCAACTGAAGCTGTCGAAGTGACTTCCCATCAACTACAGGAAGATTAAGAAATAGTTAAAATTCATCCAGCAAGTTAAAAAGTGACAGGGTCTGTGTTTCGCTGACATTTGCAGAGCCAACCCTTCTGTATTCCCTCCTATTGTCCAGCAAGAGACATTGACATGAAAATAGGAGGCTTGTGCTTCTTTGGTAGCTTTGGAGTTTCCTAACTGGTACCCCACAGATCCACTCTCTGGCATCAGCAGGGAGCAAGCACTGGTAGGTCTCCAGCCTTCCTGCTGTCTTCTTCCAGGCTAATATATGGAACATAGCTGAAGGCCAGAGTCTGGCTTTATGAAGTGATAACTGCAAACATCTAACTTATCTAAGCTCTTTCATGCTATTTGATAAAAGAGCAATTTATGTCTTTCCTGCTTGTAGCTAAAAACAGGGAAAAAAGTGTAGAGTTTTGTTAGTCCTGGATGGTGTGCTAATTAGTTCTTTGCTAACTCTGCTTCATTGCTGGCAATGATTATTGTCAAGTAATTACAGGGTTCCTATGAATCTGGCTCCCATTTGCTCTGCAGTGTGACAAGGGTAAGGAAATGAGAAGTGTCAGTACTATGGATACCAGGTATTACTTCTGCCATAGCAGAATTTCGTGTCATAGGAAACAGTATTTTGCACAATGGCTTTAATATATGGAAACAGACCTAGGTGAGCTGCAGAATGGAAAATCAGTATTTTCACTACATTAAAAGTCTGTTCTCTACTTGGAGGAGCACATAAAACCCCCACGGCCTTCTATTTAAAAATGTATGGAAAGGAAACTAGAGGCTTTAGCCAAAAGGCTAAAAATAATAATATACCAACATAGCCAAGTTGTCTGTTCCTTCTTTCCTCCAATATGAATGAATGAGTGTTTATGTACAGCTATCACGTAAGAGTTGCTTTAGCCTATTTTCTGTGTGTTGCTCTGTAGCCATATGGACTGCAGCTTTCATTTTAAAGGGTAATGAACAAAAAATTCTAATGATTTGTGTGAAGAAAAATCATGGAAGCTTGTTAGTTCACATACACAAAACATTTGAGTTCATTGGTAAAACCATTGGCTCTGTATCATCCCTTCGGATGCTCAGAAAACATTTAGATGTGTATGGAGTGCACGGAAAATGCCTGCAGCCACCTGGTTGTAGACAGCAGGATTGGGTAAATCATAATCCAATGTGCTTGAGGAGGTAAATGAAAGTTAAATACTTTGAACATATTTGAAAATCTGCACTCTACCAGTTCAGAAATTTAAATACCCCTAAAATTCTGACATTGGATATTAAAAGTTATCTGTATCTATTCAGTAAAATTAAATAAAATTTCTGTCACATGATGGATGATGGAAACTGAACAGCTGTGTGAGGAGTAGCTCTGCTGCTCTCTGAAAAAGAACCTTAATTTGACTTTCCCACATTACTACTATTTACATGTTGGAGAAAAGTGTTTGAAAGGCACTTTCATAAAAATGGGTGCTTTGTGAAAACAGAGTGAGGAAAGATGTTCTTTTTTTAGTAGGTGAGTAATTGTTTCCTTTAATCTCTTTGTTTTTTCTCATGACTCTACAAAGATCAGCACACAGCCATGCAATTAGTGGCTCTGGACTCGATCATGCTGAAACGCACAGTGGTGTGATTCCACTGTTCTTACAGCACTGCATGGTCAAAGCAAAGGGTAAAATTTAGTTCACAATAGCATCTTTCCATAAGCATATGTTATTTCTTTCATCACTGGAATAATTTTAAAGATTAGTGGAACGACCAAACAATGGAGGTTATCTAGCCCAACGCCTGCTCATGGCAGAGCCAGCTTAACACGTCACATCTGGCACTGTCATAGGATGAATCCAGCTCCAAAAAGGAAGGTAGACCAAGTTCAGAATGTCCAATAAAAGAAAATAATAATTTTCACTGAGTATTAATTTACTGATTTTTCATTTCTTCATACAGTCATAAAAGACATCCTGGTAACTCTCCTTAGTAATGTTCTTACAGTAAATAGCAGCTGGAAAAAAGCATTAAACAGATATGTGTGCTTGATTCTCTCAGAAATAATTATAATAAAGCAGTAGCAATCCACAAATAAAGTTAACCTTCATTTTATAAATGATTTTTCACTACAGTCTCTAGGCATGATGAAATGTTAATAATGTTGATATACTTCAGTGGCAACAATAGTGATATGGTTGTGAAGAGAAAAAGACATCTGGGTTTGTAGGTACAGGTCTTGCCTGTACTTTCAGGATAATGTCAGCCCTCCTGTTCCTGGATTGTATGCAGATGACAACTTCTTACAAACTGTGTGAATAAATCACGGTCTGCTGTTTGGGGTTCTTCTTTCTCCATAGGCTCTTGTATGAAAAGAGGTGATAAGGAAACAGTGAGATCTGCTTGTAGTGTTAATCAGCTGATAAGGGCAGATAACACTGATAACAACAGGTGAGAGCTCAGCACTTTGCATTGCCTTCTCTCTGCACAAGACATGGATTTGGACCTCAGTTTTGAATATTTGAACTTTGCTCTGTGTGCCATGTTTTATCAGTGTTCCTTGTTCCTTGCACTACAAGTTACTCATCTCACACAGAACTGCAAAAGAAAGTGTTTTAATCTCAATTTATGATAAACAAGAACTGAGAAGTCTTTTTTATTAATACATCAAAGTATTATCTCCAAGGGGAGTTACTTTCATATTAATGTTCAGCGTTTAATATAAATTCACAGCAGGAAGACCACCTCGGATGGGTAGAGTTTCTCTGATGTATATCTGATTGCCCATATGTAATTTGAACATCTACAGAACATGAAGGGCATAATCAAAGAATAATTAATATGTTGATAAGGAATTACATTTTCTTCTACTTATCTGCATAATTCAGAGAGAAAGTTCATGATGACAACATCTATCTTTTGGGGTATTGTTTACATTTTCACTCAAATTATAACATGAAGCATTCTCCTGCATTCCACAGTGCCTTTCATCTGCCGAGCTCCAATTACTGTCTGACCAATTAACTTCAGTACCGCACACATGCAAACCACACTGGGTATTGTGGAAAATCTAAGCAAGGCATTGAAGTCTGAAACTTGACCTCCAGTTTAGGACATTGAGCTGGAAAACCCTGACTCTCAGAGACATTGAATCTTTCTGTTTAATTGGAGTTACGAATACTCATGAGAGTTGAAACGAATGGTCAGACCAGCACTACATTCTCTTGGGAGCCCTCTGCATGTCAGGGCACTCCAGAGACCTTGTGTCTCTTGGGTGCTGCTTGAGTTCAGGCTGTCTGGAAATCCCCCCTAGCCTTGCAAGAGATGACATTTTTCAAAACCTTGCAAGGGCAGAGGATACCTGCACACTAATTGTAGAGGGGTCCCTCTGCTGCATCCAAATTCAAACCAGATCTCAAGGGCAGAGTACCAGACAAAACACCTTGGACAATTTATCTGCAGTGAAGAAACATACTTTGTGTACAGATTGAAGAATTTACTGCTCTAGTGATTAAAGTATCACCCATCTAATAAAAGAGTTGGTCCAGCTACAGAGATAATTACACTTATAACTCCAAGTATAAAATTATGGCAAGCTTCCAGTAGTGGCACAGTTAGAATTGATACATATGTACTTCTATTAGCTGTTCCTCTTCCCTGGTATTATTCTGGCCCCTCCTGTGACTTTCTGGGTTCAAAAATCAATAGTGCTAGTTTTTCTCAAGACAAAAAGAGGTGTAGAGGAGCTTACAGTGAGTCTTCATCTGAAATTCTTCACAATGAAAAGTAGGATGTTGCTGATGGAGATATTTTCCTCCTTACTGTTGGGTCAGTTCAAGTGTGTAAAAATAACACACTTCTTGAAATAGAGAGTCACTGAATGGTCAAGATAGGAAGGCACATCTGGAGGTCATCTTGTCCAACCCATTGCTCAAGCAAGGTCACCTATAGCCAGCTGCCTAGAACTGTGTCCAGGTGGCTTTTGAATATCTCCAAGAATGAAGCCTTCACTAGCTCCCTGAGGAGCATGTATCAGTGCTCAGTCACCCTTACAGGGAAAAAAGTGTTTTATGATGTACAGATAGAGCCTTCTGTGTGTCTGTGTGTGCCCATTGCCTGTCACTGAGCACCACTGACAATATCCTAGCTCTGCCCTCTTTGCACCCTTCCTTCAGATATTTTTACTCACAGATGAGTGAGTATAAGATTGATGCTTCTCTTCCCCAGGCTGAACAGTCACAACTCTCTCAGTCTTTCTTCATCTCTCAGATGTTTCAGGCCCTTAATCGTCCTCGTAGCCCCATGCTGGACTCACTCCAGTAAATCTATATTTTCCTTCTACTGGGGAACCTATAACTGGACCCAGCACACCAGATGTGGCCTCACCAGTGCTCTGAAGAGGGGAAGAATCACCTCCCTCAGCTTGCTCTCACCCCTCCTAGTGCAGCCCCACATGCTGTCTGCCTTCCTTGGCAGAAGGGCACACGGCTGCTTTGTGTTCATGTTGGCGTCCACCAGGCACCCAGGTTGTTTTCTGAAAAGCTGCTCTGTAGTCTTTTGGCCCTTTCACTCTTCAACAATAGTGATGCAGTAGAAGATACATGACAGGAATATACAGCAGAAATATATAACACAAATAGGTGGGAACATACAGCTGCAGTTTGGCTGACTACGAATTAATAGTGTCGGTAGGTATTGGCCTAGCAATGGTACATTGCAAAAATCACTTCACAGCACATCTGGGAAGCAAGTGAGCATACACTTGGAAGGTTTCTGAATGCCAGCTGGACTCAACATTTCCCTTTTCAATGTGAGCTCAGCAGCTATTCCAATCTTCAGGCCACTCTTTGGTCTATAACACATGGAAATTTAGATGCTGCCTTGATCTCTTAGCTTGGGAACCCAAAGGCAGAAACTTTCAAAATTTTTCCCATAGTGACTCTAGGAGTCACCAGAAGTTTTGAAATAGATCCCAAGTGACGGGATTGTTATCGCTTCTCTACCTATTTGATAATGCTTCTTCCACATTAAAAATACTATGTACTTTATAAACAGTCCTTAAAGACTCACATTTTCCAGACCTTTATTCAAACACGTTTCTCAGTGGGCATACAGTGCTCATGTATCACAGCTCTGTTAATTCTCAAGTCAGCAGTTCTCAGCTTTTGAGTGACAGGCCAAATAGGTGGGAAGGGCAGTGTGGTACTGAAGAATGGATGGGTGGTACTCTGTCCTCCAAGTCTGTATGAAGCCAAGACTCATGAGGGCTGTCAGAAGGCAAAAAAAGAATATAAATCCTAATGAGGAAGGAGGAGTATGTGAAGGGAACCAAGTTCTTAATCACTTTCGTCCATTAGCAATACCAGAGTATTTTTCTCAAGACTAAAGGGAGGAGAGCCTGATGTCCTTGTCAGCTATACACAGACACACACAGACACACAGACACAGACACACACACACACACACACATATATCTATAATGTGAATTTTATCTACCTCATAAATCTATTAGTGGTTTCAGCTGGATAAAGTATTCTCCTTGTTTCTTGTCATAAACTGCTGCAGCATTCTTTTGTGCAGCTGCTACATTTCATCCTAATGCAGCTGTGTTTCACCCAGGGATGAAGTGATCCCTATTTATAACTTTCTCTCCAGTTTTTATAACCATTTAAAGTGCATCAAGATGAGATGTGGGTTGCAAGCTATTGTTTTATTAGTGTCATCACAAAGTGCTGCATTGTACAAATCAATTGTAAGCTAAGAAGAAAAGTGGCTTCGAAGTGATACTTGAAGATAGAGAGAGATTTTTTGGGTTAGGAGGGATTTAAAATCCTGTTTCAGGAATTTGAAAAGAAGATGTCAAAAAATGGGAAACAAACTAGCGTGGGTTAAGGTTATATAAACTGAGTGGGCATGTGGGACAGTGGGTAGCAAAGATGTCAGAGAAATGAATGACAGAAAGTTGGTTTTAAGTGACTTCAGAGTAGAAGACATGGAAAGGAAAGGAGAAAAGGAAACCAGCAGTAAATAGGAATTATGATGATGATAAGGAGCAACCAAAACTCTCAAGAGTATGCTCACAGGAAGACCTGAATCTCTTGGTTTTATGACGTTACTGGACCTTATAACATGAGTTGGATTTTCAGCATCGGTTGGCTCTGTTAAACATCTTTGCAGTGTTATCAGTGTTATGTCTGAAGCTTTCAGATGTTTAAACCACTTGGTGTCCAAATCTCATTGCATTCTTATGTTTAGATGCCTGATTGTGCTTTCACCCTGCTATAAATCTCTGATCTACCCGTTTTACCAGTACCCCATTAATTTGGGAAAGGAATTCAGCATAATCCTTTCACCCAAAGGGGATGTAACTTCCTAACTCCTTGCTGGAATAACACACCTTTTTCTTGGCAAATGCAGCCTTGCTGAAGATAAAAGGCTGACGAGAGGTCTCCCAGCTGGACTGTGCAGAATTTGGTTGTAGTAAAGAGCAAAACAATTGTTGTAGTCATTGAAAGAAACATTTTATACAGACCCAGACTGTGTCTGAGTAAGAGAAATGTCAGTAGCTCAGAAGGAAAAGCTGTATAAGGGATCATCTAACCAGGAAAATGCATTTTCATAACACTCTCTTTAGCTTGGTTTCATTTATTCCATTCTGGTGAATTCTTTTCCAAATCTGTGGTGCCAGCAGGGAGTAGTCAGATAAGGTTCCAGCTCCAACTCCTCTCCTGATACCAGTGCCCTGTGGCAGTTGATTTTATCGATTGTATTTTTAAAAATCCCCTATCAGTTCAGATTGCCTTCCTTCTTTTTTATTCCTCCTTTTTTATTAATTGCCCTGCTCTTGTGTTGTGTACAGAGTGGATGGTAGTTCCCAATTTCCTATTTTTGTATTACCCCTGATTTTATGCCCTTTTAGCATAACCCTTCCTTACTGGTCTGCTCTCCAAGGTAAACAGTCACACCCTTTAAATCTCTCAGCATACAGGATTTCTTTTTTCATGTCCATAAATAATCAGGCTTCTCACTCTCAACCTCTCTAAGAAGTCAGAGCATGAATGGACATCATCTGACTATTATTGACTGAGTGTAAAGAATTACACATAAGGAAACTCCTCATGAAAGATCTTTTCCTATTGACATTTAAATTATATTCTGCCACAGTAGTTTAAAAGGTCCATATTTTATTGTAATATTACTAGTACCACAATATTTCATGAAACGTTAAGGGCTATTAAAATAACACTTTGACAGTTTTATTTGTCCCTTCCTTGCAAAACATAACCTTGTCTCTAATAGTAATTATATGACATGATATAAAATAATTCCAATGAAATTCTTCTTTTGAAAACCTTATTATCAGAATTTATTGACGAGTACGCACTATAGTGCAGTAAAACATATAAATTCATTGTATGCTTATGGCTTATTTTATTTGTTATATACTTGTACTATAAATGGTAATTTTATGGCTGCATGGTACAATTGCTGTTGCATTATGATTGGAATTATTCTGGAAAAGTCCTACAGAGTGGATTGGAATGGGGTAAACCATTAGATCTCTGCCTAAAAGCATGAAAGGTTACTGAAAATTGTATATGTCTTTATTAAATTGCATGGGGCTTTTTCCTTAGGGAATATGACACGTTTTTAATTTTTCCATGCTCTACACCAACTGCTTGCACTAGTGAAGTGAGATGATAATACAGTAATTAAGGTATTTACCGGCTCCTTGCAAGCTGTAGATCATGGAATCATAAAATCATAGAATGGCATTGGTTGGAAGGGACCACATCTTTCTTGGGTATTCCCTATAATTACTCACCCATGAGTAACCTGAGATTTTTTAGATCTCATTTGGGCTGCAGGAAAATTTCTCAGCAAGCTCCTCTGAGCAGCCAACTGCAAAAAAACACTGAAATATGATAAGCATATAAGAGCATTAAATGGTAGCCTTCTCCATCACCCACAGCCTCTGTCAGTTGTGTTTCCAGGCCAGATGAAGCTAGAATGTACATACAGCTGTTCTGAGTTGTAAAATACATTTTGAAATGGGATTGATTCGTCTGTGTTTCATGAGATTGAATTAAGCAAAAGAAAAAAAGTATAAAGACTTGTCTTTTTTCCAAGCATTTAATAGAAATAGTCTAACTGGAACATAATAGAGATGTGCTTTCAGCAAACAGATGTGCTGTAGTGAGAGACACGTTTTATGTAAGCTGCTTATTCTTTTGTGCAGTGTCAAGAACTGAATGTACTTTCATACTCTGTTTTTTGGCCTTGACATGAACTAATGTCAAAGCAAATGAAGACCTGGTGGTAAATCCTTTTCAGCACTGCTAGTAATTGTGACCATTGTAGAGCTGTTCTTGGCTGTCTAATCATCTTTGGGAAATTTAGCTTTTGATACATAGACCTTGTATTCTGAATTTTGATTTCTGCTACAAAATTTGCTGGTGTGATTCATTATTTAGGAGATCACAAAGGTGTGCATGTCACATACTACAGAGTATATTCAAAGCAGATTTTATATTGAGCTTCAGTGGGTAAAGTCATTAAGGATATGATGAGTGATCTGAACAGAATTACATGGGCAAAAGTTCACGCCAGCATCTCTTACCTCTAAAAAGGCATTTTAGTAGAAAACTGATTTACAACTGGAATTTTTTTCACATGCAAGGCAAAATAATGCAGAAGAGCAACTGAGCCTGATCATCTTCTTGCAGTTCCATTGCTTGCTTTATAGTTAGGGGTTTGTGTTATGGCTGTGTAGATTTTACAGCCACAGTTGTGCCAAGACCCTTGACTGGTTGGTTCAGGTTGATTAATAAGCCACATAAAATGTCTGCTTTCTTCAACACCTGCACTGTTTCTTCATGTTTTGCAAATGTAAGAGGTACAGATATGTGCTTTGGCTTTGATCCTGTAAACCAGAACTGTTCAAGTGGTAGATCCTGATCTGGGTTTGAACAGCAAAGAGATGCTTCCCGGGTTTCCCCTGAAACCCACTTTTGTGTGGATGAGCTTCTGTTTTCAGTTGTTCCCCAGTTGGTCCGGGAGCAGCTGCACATGCAGGCAGTGCAGGTGCTGGGCAGAGATGGACCCAGCACACTGCTTTCCAGAAAATGAGCCCATGGAGCTTGGTAAAAATAGAGGTGCCCCTACAACTGTCTCTTCAGTATCATGACACCTGCACTGGGATTTTCCTGGCAGAACTTTCCATGGATTTCACATGGCATTCTCCTCTGCAAGGAATGTCAGAACAGGAGGGAACACAGTGTCTGCTCCCTGTCACCCCATTTTCACCCTCCTCCATCTTCACCTCTCACCAGCAACTTACCCTTGGGGGAGGGTAGATCACAGAACCAGAAACCTGGCTGAGCAACTTCTGCTGCAAGGAGGTGGTTCACACTTCATCCCAGCCACCAAGTGACTTTGTACACCCCAGGGTCCTGAGGAGACAGGCAGATTTCCTAGAGAGACTCTTCTGATGCTGTAAAGTGTGATTCAGAGTGATGACGGCACTTTAAGCAGCAAATAGATGCTACCAGATTTCTTTGTTATTTCTTTGTAATTGAAAGAACTTCTAATTCAAAATAACAAAGTGTGAACTTTTTTCTCTTTCCTATTTTTTGCTCAGAAATCGAAGCGAAGGAAGCGTGTGACTGGCTACGTGCAGCTGGATTTCCCCAATATGCTCAGTTCTACGAGGGTAAGTAGGTCTTTCTCCTCTTTGTGCAGCTCAGAAAGTGCACTGGGCCCTCGCCAGGAGAGCTTGCAGTCAGCCAACTCCACATTTCACTGAGTTATGGCCATGGCTGGATGCTTCACAAAGCCTCAGCTGCTAGAGTCATACCAGTGCATAAAGAAAAGTAAGATTCTTACCCTCATAGCCATGGGAAGATAAAAAAAAAAAAAAGAGGAGGGACATAGCTTGTGTAAACCTCAAAGGTTAACAAAAGCAACAACAAAATATATAAAAACACGAGTCTATTTTCTAAAATCTTTCTGAACTGTGTCTGAAATAAGATTAAAACACTAGAAGTTACTGAAAATTTCAATCATGCTGCAAGTAAGACTGAAAACTCTGCAGTTACCAGAAGTGAATAACGTGAGTTGCACTTTACATTTGCAAAGTGAGAAAAGCTTGTATTTCAGTGCAAATGGTGGTGTCCCCTCCCTAGGTGTAAAGTTCACACCCAGAGGAGCAGTGCCCCCGAGGGCAGGGGGAGTGCTTGCATTGCTGCCGTGCTCAGTAGTCTGGGGACTGGAGCTGGGTTTTTACTGCTCTCCCCAGCTCAACAGTGAGAGAGAAGCTGCGGCTGAGCCTCATTTTTCCCAAAATGCATCTGCTCCCTGCCAGAGACACGGAACCAGCTCAGGCCCGCTTGGGCTCATTCCCCGAAAGGCAGCTCCACCAAACACCTCTGGACACCTGCCAGGGTCAGCGTGAGTCTGGAGGCTGCACAGATCCACACATGGAATGAGGGCCAAGAAGCCTCATGGGTCAGAGCCAAGTCTGCAGGGAGTCAGCTCAGACACCATCCTTCCCCTCCTGGGGAGCTGAGGTTGGCAGGGAGCAGGATTCTGAGGGCACCCCCATGGCTAGCTGAGGTCCATCAGGGCTCCACAGGAGGCAGGTGGACTCTGTTAAATCCAGCAAGGAGCAAAGATTAATAAGCCTGGCAGACCAAAACTGACACAAAGGTGTATCTACCACAGTCCCTGGGTAGCCAGGAGTACTTTTGTGTCTGCCTTGTATTTGGACTCCCCCGGAGAAAGGAGCATCTGCTGCCTGCTTAACTCAAAGGGGTGTTCTCTTTAAAAAAACAACCTGTACTGGGCTCCAGCAGTTCCCATGCAGTCAATATGTGCTCTAGACAGTCTACATCTCTGAAAACAAGGTGCTTTTCACAGGCATCTATTATGTCAATGTTAAGCAGCAGTGTCTGAAAATGCTGGCTGGAGTTCCTGTATCCCAGCGTCCTGCTGAGGTACCTAAGCATGGCAGAGCAGTCTGGAGAGCAGCCACAGGGCTGGATCCCATCCCACAGTTACAGAGCCACGTCACTTTTCATTACAAATGTCAGCTTCCAGCATGTTATTCTGGCTTTTTAGCTAATATTGGGGATTATAATTCAGTTTTGGTTGGAGGTTTTTTTGTCTGTTATTTGAGTAACCTTCTGTCTGAAAACATTGTTATTTGGATCTGTTTTAAAAGGAAAAAGCACAAAAGATTTCTGGGGCTTGGGCAAAGTCTGTCTAGCAAATAACTCATTAAGTCACTGTAATGAGAAAGGAAAACTTTGTTGCTCATGTAGATAAATTAAGTGTGGTGGTAATTCCCTGATCTCATTCATTTGTGCAAGGTGCTAGAATGAACAGCTAACAATTGAGAATTTTTTTACAGCCAAAATGAAATATTTTTGCTCTCACTCTAATGCACTGGACGTTCAGCAATACCTTTTACAGAAAAAACAAAATAAGGTGTCTGAAAGGGTCAGACATACAGCTGGAAGGGAACCAGAGCTGAGTGAAATTGGTCTGACTAGATTTCAGTGAGCAAGCACAAGCAAAGCAATTTAGATGTAGACAATGTATTTTCATTTGAGTAGCAAGCAGTAATCTTAATCTTGTGTCTCCTTTTACAGACTCCCAGTTTCCCATTGACATTGCTGCAGTAAAGAAAGATCATGATTTTCTTGACAAGGACCTTGTAGAACCTCTTTGCAGGTAAATGACACTCAAAGTTTCTCTTCTGATAATTTAAAAGCATGAGCTGATTTTTAACCGTTGGCACAGCAGCAGTAGAGATGTGTGCTTGTCCAGGTGCTTTAAGTGATGAGATCTATAATGCCACCATTCTGGGTTAACTTCTCTTACAGAAAATGCTGCAGTAGGAGACCCACTACACTCACAGAAAGCATCACATGATTTGAGAAGACCCAAATCCAATGGATTTAAAACAGATGCCTTTTAAGAACTAGTAGTAGTGCTAGCAAACCCTGAATAAATGGGAGTCAGATTTGAGTTGCACATTAATAACTTTTATGCCTAAGTCCAGCAAAAAAGATGGAACTCAATTGCATAGAATTCAGCAAGCCCTTTTCTCTGGCAGCAGAGGTGGGTTTCATGCTGCTGTGATTCCCTTGGTACTCTCTCCCGTGCGGCACCACTAACAGAAGTGGGACCAGACCCAGTACTGAAAACCCCCCAGTACTACAGCTGCTACAGCTGATCACTGCTTTGCCCCTTCCAGCAGTCCTGTGTGTGCTGTTTATCTTGCTTTTTATACTCTGTCATGAACATACCGTATTGCATTGCTCAAGTCCTGTCCCCCAGGACTCAAGACACAGCAATTCTGTGGCAGTTTTGCAAAACCACATTGCAGAGACATTGTTCCCCTCTTCTCTCCCCTGTGCTCAGCTCAAGCTGGGTTCTGCTCCTCTCCTCTTCAAGTCAGGACAAAGGAGCATCTGGCCCTTAACCAAGCAGGCTTTATTACATGTTGTGGAAACTTTCACAACACCAACATCAAGATAATTGGACAAGACTCAACTTCCCCTTTTGCAACTGTGGCTAAAGTCAGCAGAGATGGCTTTAGGAGATGCTGTTCATACTGTGCATTGCAAGGATTAATGAGCCTGTGATGGAGGAATGCAGAGAAGGTTTCTGAGAATCACCAAAAATAGGGCTGGAAGAGACTTCATCTAGTCCACCTCTCCATCCCAGGCTATACCCTTCTTCATGGTGGGTCCAGGTAGTTTCTGGCCGTAGCTGTCAGATTGCTTTCCCAAAACTGCCCTGCTGCAAGTGAGACCTGTTGTTTCTCATGCTGTCTATTATGGCTATGGGGAACAAAATATTCTCTTTCTCTGTGTAACAGAAGACAAATCAGTAGGAAATACTTGGATTCTCCAATGATCTCTCTCACAAATGCCAGAAAACAGAACTAGCTGCAGACTTGATTCACTGCTGTTCTGTGCTGCTTTCTGAGAGAGATTGCTATGCCCACACCTGAGAAACCTTCTTCCCATACATTTGTACATGCTCCTGCTTCAGTCTGGCATGGTAGAAGACATACTTTGCTGCAGTATGGGAATTGGAAAGTGATAGAGATAGGAGACTGAGATCTCTTCCCCTCTGCCCTTTACCACAAAGTTGAAGGACCATTGAAAAATGCAAGAATTATGTCATTTCCTGTCCCTTTCTTGTGAGAGCAAACAGTGAGATGTAGTCATTTCATAGCTCTGTGACTCTCCCTAATCATTCTTCTCTGGAGTAATTGGCAATGGTGGTGCTACAGTCATGGTCACCAGACACCAACACCTACACAGCTAAAAGTGGGAACAGCTTATCTCATGCTCCTCCAGCCTCTCTTTAGACTCACGGATACACCTACAGTTGCACTATGTCGATATATTTATGAGGATTATTTTGCAAGCTGAGAAGCTAGAGATTTGGTTGCGTTGGGGATTTTTTTCTTTTTTATTTAAATATGAGGGTTTGGAAAATTAACTAGCAGCTGGATAGATGCACTCATGGGAAAAATTGCTTTACATTAGCCTAAATGAAGGGACAATGATGAGACCAACAGAAAAAAAGCACAGACACAGATATTTCCATACTTTAAAGAAAAATGGGTTTATGTCTCTAACCACTTTTTCTGCAATTATTTTATTCAGAAGACAACACCTATTTACTTGGGAGTTTTTAACCAGCTTAGATCTTAAAAAGGAACAGCTCTTCATAATGTTAGAAATACAAGTATTAGGTACAGGTTACGTTTTCAGATTGCAGACATTTAATTTGATGTAACTCAGCAGCTTCACACCCTTCGCTGAAAGCGAGCCATAAAAAGCCATTGTACCAAATGCCAAGATTCAGATTCATCAGAAACAGTGAGCAGTGTCAGTGCTGCCCCCAGTAGAGGCTTTGGCACTCTGTGACAGCATCAAACCAGCATCTTCCAAGTTTTCCAGTGCATTTGCAATCCTCACAGCTCAGCTGACCACTGTGGCCAGTTCTCTGCCCTTTGCTCTGCAATGGTGTTACTGCAAAGCACATGCCAGCGTGCCGTAGGAGAGCTGCAGGCTGTGATGCACTTTGAGGACAGAGAAAGTTAAAAAAGGCTGGTTATTATTTCTATGGGCACAGATTCCCAGGCTGGCAGTCAGACTTCCATTCTTCAAACATTCAAAGCTGCCCTTAAAGCCGTGCATGACCAAGCCATCGCACTGACTAATAGTGCGTTCAGCACAAAGCACTGAACAAAATGGGCTTCTCATTTTTTGTTGGAAGATAATTTTAAAGCTGAAATGCCAGCATGGATAATCAGTCTGAGCAGTTTTAGCTCTGAATAGTAATAGCATAAACACTGAATTTCTTTGCTCTTGTGGGTTGAAATCAGACTCTCAATCTCATTTTATAATCAGTTTTCTTATGGCATTGAAGTATACCAGACAACATGAGGCACAAATGAGGAGGAACCTTTTTTTAAGGCAGCTGGTAGCATTTTAGACAGAAAGTCTAAGACTCCCTGTTGTAAAAGATTTCAGTGACCTTTTTGAGATATTCTAACATCCCTGCTGTTTACAATATAATTCAAAAATTTGGCAGAGTAAAAGCCAAATTTGAGGCCTTTGGGTTAGAGGCATATCTATCAAGAGATTCCACTCAGATTTTATTGAGTAATGAACAATAGAGAATTGCCAGGCAATCTGCAGGCAAACATTGTCAGCCTGCCAAAATAATAATTGAGCATGAAAATTTTATAGCTGTGTCGCTTCCAAAATAGCAGCAACCAACTCTGCTGTGGGAACTTTTGTGGCTGCTGTGATAAGAGGGTGAGAAAGAGAAGCCAAGCCACGTTGTGCTTTTTGTATTCACGTAAATACAGTGACTAAGAACATCAAGAACAAGTATACAGCAGTCTGATACATAGTCCCCTAAACGAAGATCTTAAAATTTGAGCTGTGTCAAGCAGTCAGCAACTTTTTTTTTCCATAGGTGTTGTCTCTTAGATAGCTTGTAAATGAAGCAAAGGTTTCTGGTATGGGATAGGATAGGACATCCTACCACCAGAGTCCTGAAATGAGGGCTGTACAGTCAGTACCATCTGCTGCAGAACCTTGCTTTAGGTGCTGTTAGGGGATAAGCCTGGCTCTCCACATGCAGGGCAGAAAGCCCTACTCTGGAGGCAGTAGAATGGCTCCCACTGACTTCCAGGTGAGATTATTCATCTCATGTGAGCCTGGAGCCTACAAGGTGACTCCCTTAGTAACAGCCATGATAAAAAGGTGATCAGGCTGGAAAACAGTACATTCTCTTCATGCACAAAACTGATGGAGCAGGGACATGCCAGTGCCAGCCTTGCACACAAGCCCTAATGGTGCTGGGAGGATTCTTATTCAGTGTTAAAGCCTCAGCAAAGCCCAGCATCAGGAGCTTGATGTCCTCCTTCCAAAATTGACAGCACCAGAAGAAGCCAGGCAGGGACGTGTGTATGCAGCCCCTAAACTTGGCTAGGAGTAACAATAAAGTAAAGAAATAGTGTTGTGATTTCCTCAGAGAGGCATTTACAGAACCATGTGGTGTGTTTTCCTGGTCAAAATCCATGAGAGAGGGCATTTTCAGACCTGCTGATGCAGGAGACACTGTGCTATCCCCATGATGCCTCCTCCTTCATGACTGGACAGTGGCCCTGGCTGCATTCCAAAGCACCTGCTTGGAAGCAGCTCCAGAACAGGTCCAGGGATTCTCCTGGAACTCCAACTCACTTCAGAGCTGTCTCCCTATTACTTGGATTGCTCTTCAACAGGACAGCAGGTCCCCTGCAAGGTTTTTCAGCTGGCCTGAGCCTTCATTGCTACAAGCTTGTATTTATTTGTAAACACAGTTCAGTTGTGTAAAGGATGCAAAAGTTGGAGATTTCCTGCTTCTGAAGAACTTCTGTCATGAGAGTTAACAATTACCATACTGGAGTTGGGATTCAGAGCCCTAAGGACTTGTGTCTATGGCCATCTTAAATTTCCTCAGATAGCCCAGACTTCTCCATGTGTCGACTGGACTGAGGTACCTGCAGCAGCTAAAGGCCAGCCTTGATACTCCAGGGGATCTAAAATAGCACCAGAAACATCTGTTTGGGCTCCTGAATATCTCTGCTGGCGTTTTAAGAATTATTTCAAAGTGTTAAACCACCAAGGCAGTGTTTACCTGTGATGCTCTGGAGAAGAAAGGGAATTAACATCACTGAAACCCTTGCTGTAGTGCATTTGGCAGTCTTTCCCTGAAAACTGCAGAAATTTCCAGATACACACTCAAATGCATCCTGGATTATTTGGGATAACACCTCTCTTGTGTTTATTTAGTGTGTTTTTCCCTGCCTTTTCTCAAGTCCAGACTATATGTTTTGTTAACATTACAAACCGTAATGTTTTTAAGCATTAGCATAAAAGTGCAGTGCTCCTCTCACTTCATCTGGGGCATCGGTGACGGCTTTTGTAGCCAGAAACTTCTGGGCCTTTTAGTTTTCAAAAGACCTGCTGAGGAGTTGGCTGTCAGTCAGCTGATGACTTTGAACTGATGAGAAAAGCTTTCTGCCACCACTGGCACATCGACAAGGCAAAAGAAGCTGAAACAGACTAACTGTGATTTGAGCTGTTAGTATCAGACAAATTCACAAATATGATCATTAGTTCTCTAATTTCAATGGCAAATCTTTCCACAGCACTGGAACAGCCCTAGAAGACATACCAGTGTTTTATAGAGGGGTGGATTTAAAACCTGGGGTTGACTCCCTGGTGCCCAGTAAAAAGTAGGTTTGGTTTTGGTGGAGCAAGTGTGGAAATGCAGCTACAGATTTGTCCCTTTGGCCCAGGCCAGCTGACAAAGAGGGACAGGGACTCCAATATTAGCCAATATTCACCACTCAGAGGAAGCTGTCCACAAAGATAGAAAGTTGGGCTGGAGTCCTTTGAAAATATGTCTGTGCCTCTTGTATACTTGGAATTGATACTAATACCCACATTTAAACATTTTGTGCTCTAGAGAAGCACCAAACATTATTCAGCCCCAGGGCCCCAAGAAAATGCCACTTTGGGTTGAGAAATTCTGCATTTGGGCAAAAGAGGAGTTTTGCAATAACAGATGTAATCCCAGAAGAAGATTTGTGGGTGGAAGGCTGAAGATAGAGCTACATAGCCGCAAACCCAGGAATTTATTTCAACATTGCTATCATGCATGCAGGGTGTGCTTGTGCACACATTATACCCAGATTAATACCATTGAGCACAGGACTTTTCTGATACAGCATAACAGATTTATTGGCTTGAGTTAGGGAGGAGTATTTGATCTAGAAATGAGCAGGTGATATTTTGAGAAATTTTGGAAATTGGCAGCCTTTCCCTGAGATCCAAAAGCAACAGAGACAGGTCTTTCTATAAAGACACAGGAGATGCAGACGGCCTACAGAGGAGTGCTGTGGACACGTGGTGCTCTCACTCTGCCTCTCTTTATTTTGAAATTCAGTCCTGGATATGGAAAATTTTCAAAGTCGAGCGTATTTAACTTTGAGCTTCTGCTTTTAGAAGCTGGATGGTTTCATGGATCAGAATCTTTAAGTATAAATAAAACCAAACCAATTATCATTACCACAGTAAGTTCTCTATTGAAAGAGCATGTTTACTTGTCCTCTGGCTGTCCTTGCACATGGACACACACACACACATGGATTGTCATTTCAACTCACTGTCATAACAGGATAGCCTTGGGTTTAAGGAGCAGAAGCCTTACAGAGACTCTGGTAACATCAGTATGAACATGGTCAAAAATAGCTAAAAATATTTATTTTAAAATGTTAAATTTGTTACATGTTGGGTATGTTAACCTGTGTATAAGATCCAGATAGGAGAAAAGAAACTACTGGCTTTGAAGAAACTTTAAGTAGCAGCGAGAAGTTCTTTGTGTCAACTTTTTTAAGGAGGTGCCAACTGCCAGAAGCGAGGAACTGCATCTAGTTTTTAGCTTGGTCTTTCACCAGTGCTTTGAAATCCCCATTTTAGACCAATTATGTTACAGCCCTGCATAAGGCAACTCAGCTCCTTCTTCTCTTGTCATTTCCCCAGCTATCACAGGTGTTTGTTTATAGTTGTTTCCTGTGCTAAGGATGGAAATGTTTATGAATTAAAAAGCAATCTATAAAACTTGGCTATCAAGTAAAGTGAAGCTAAGAATCCTTTTCCATGCAGTGGCCATATAGCTGGAGCAGATGACCAGCATCCTTTCTGGAGCTGTTGTGTGCACTTGGCACCCTACAGTAAGATAAGAGAAAATGTTTTGAACTTGCAAAAAAATCATGCCCTTTCATCAGGGGCTGCTAATTTTTTGAATTTGCTTTGCCCTGTAGACGACTGAACACACTGAACAAGTGCGCCTCAATGAAACTCGATGTGAACTTCCAAAGAAAAAAGGTAAGGGAACTTCATTAAATATGCTGGCTTTATCCTGACTTTTGTGATAAGATCACTCTGAGTTAGCCTTTAATGCAGTAATGTTCTTAAAAATAAGTTAAGTTTATTTGACTTTGAACATGCATGTCAGCATTATCTGGATGCATAATAAAGTGAATGGCTGAATCTTAAAATTACGAATAGAATAGAAACTGTGACTAAATACTGCATGTGTTAAAAGGGCTCACACAGTACTTAAACTCCACATATGTGCAAATAAAGTTAGTGGGTGAAAAGACAGTGAAGCTTCATTAGACTGGTTTGTTTGTCAATGACATATGAGTACACAGTGGAAAATCCTGCTCAGAAAAAATGGAAGCTGCTCAGATGAAAATAACAGCTTTTCTTTGTTTCTTGTACTGACTTCTTCCCAGTTAAGTATACAAAAATAAACTCTGCCATCCCTACAAGCTCCTGTGTAACATGGGAATTATTTGAGCTTAAAGGGTTTCAGCGAGGGCTGCAGAAACAGCCGGTTGATTTTGAGAGTTTTGTAACATATCCAGCATTAACTGTTGAATGTTTGGTTTTCAGGTCACAAATTCCCCAAAGTCCTTGAGTTTTGTACAGTGGTAGTTGTCAGCTCTGTGGAATCTTGGTTGCTGTTTTTCCTTCCTAGAGTATTTGTCTAGAGCTTTTTAAAAACTGCCTCTGAGAACTGCATTTTTGATGTCTTTGCAAATTCAGTCTCATCATACTCTATTCAGTGTTTGAGGGAACTTGAACAGAGGGTGGTTTTAATGTCCAGATATCCTGCTTTGGCACATGCCTACTTGTTCCTCTCTGTACTGGCCTCTTTAGCTTGTATTTTGTCCATTCCCTGGAGCTGCAGGGACTTCACTGCATCAGGGGTTTTTTCTTGTCTTGAGTTTAATCTTGTGTTAAAAAGGAAGGATTTTTTTTGTTGTTGTTATGTTTATTTTTCATTAATTTTTTTGCTGCCACTCCTCCCTTTTCTGAGTGGACTGAAGCCCTCTGCTAGCCAGATGACCATTCATTTGTGATGACTTGGTGCTCTTTCAAGGGGACAGAAGCTAGTTGGGTCCATACTGGCACAAGGCCACAGAGAAGCACAGCACAGAAGAATGTAGAGAAAGAGGAGTTGGAGGAGATTTTAGTCCACAGATACAGAGCAACTGAAAGTAGAAGAGAATGTGGGTGAGAGAAGAAGAGGAAGGAGAGCCTGCTGACAGGAGGAAATGTAAATGCAAGTGTAAAAGCCAGAAATTGGGTCTGAAATTGATCAAGGAACTAAATAAATCTTTTGCAGTAGATACTGCCTTTTCTAATAGTCTCTATGGGGATCTGAACAATGAAATGCAAAATCAGCCTGCTTTGGAGCTTCAGTGTAACAGGTATGCACAGGACTAGCACAGCTGCTTGAGTGATCCATCAAAATACGGCCAAGCAAGCTGCCAGGCAAGGTTACTGTGAAAGCCAGCACAGCATGAGCATTCCCCACTGCCCACTTTCCCACCCAGACCATTCCCACTGTGGGCTGCTGTCTTCCCTTGGCTTCATCAAGATGCAAACAGAAATCCTCATGTATTGTTGCAAATATGTCCATAAGCGATTTGGACAGACAGAGATTAGCCTTTGGATTAACTGCCTTCTGCAGCTGTCGATTTATGAGAATTCCTGCCCCCAGCTGGAAAAATGTGGCAGAATTCCACTGCAAATAAATCCACTGTTTGCCTTTTGTTAGCATCCCTGTGTATTTCAGGCAAGCACACACCCTCAGTCAAAAAGCTGTACTATTTTAAATCAACTGTGACAAATCTGTGAATCAAAACCTCTTTCTCTTTGGCAATTGTTACCAGTCACTCCTCAAGAAACTTGCCCCTTCTCATCTTTCCAAACACAATGGTATTAACTGGACTTTTGAGTATGCTTCAAAGCCATGCACTCGATTTCACCCCAGGTCAGTAGAAATATACAGTCACTGCTCCAAAATGTCTGCTCTGCCTGTGTCAGATGAATCACTGCTTTCAGGCCTTCTCTTGATCCACTGTCCCCATAGCTGGTGACGAGTGGGTAGGCTAAGTGCTCTCAACCTTTTTTTTGGACACTTTCGTTTGTCAGGGCACTCAAATATCTGACAAGAACAGTAGGTCATTCAGGATGTTTGTGGCTTCCAGAATTTGTACTGATTTCATCAAAGAAAAGGACAGTATGTCATAGGACTTACAGTGCAGCTGAATTTTCAGTGAGTCACCGTAGCAGTATTTCAGCATCCAGAAATTTCATTTCATATTTGCCTAATTTTGCTTCTGATGAAACACAAGCATGTTTCTTTATCAATTAAAAGTACCCAAAACTAAGCCTTTATTTAATTGAGCTTCAGATTTTGACACTGAAAAGTTCTAAATGATTCTTGGGTAGAATGTAATCCTGTCTTTCCTGTGGTTAGAGGCAAAACTTTTTTACTACCAATATCCATTTGTGTTCATCTCTGCTTTGTCAAAAAAAAAATCAAAACCAAAACAAACAAGCAAAACAAAAACAAAAAACCCACAAACTTTTGATTTAAAGTATATTTACCACTGAATTTATTTTTATTTTTGTCTTCTGCTCTGTGCTCTCTTGTCAGTGTTTTTTACAATGTCTCTACCACTTTGGCTACTTTAATCGATTCCAGCTTGTAGAAAATACAAGCTAAATCCTGTCAGCTCATACAGTAATGTCAGTGCAGCTACAGGGATTTGTGTCAGCCAAGAATCTTCTTTAAGGTCCCTTTGGCAAATTGCAGTGTAGAACAAATTTTAAAAATATGTTTATGCTATTGGCTGGTGCCACCAACGCTTCAGCAGTGGTATGCTTTGTAGATATAATTACCACTGCTAAATATTTAAAAGTACGTACCCTTGCGGTTTTTAAAATATCCACTTTGTGGCACTACTAAGACCACAATAAATGGATTTTTAAGTTCCTGAGGCTGTGCAGTGCTTTGGTCCATATATGTATACAGCAAGCTGTGGAGTTAAAACAAAGGTGGAGCTGTCTGATGTGCCATTTCTTCCCTGCAGACCAAATGGCCAAAGCAGTATTGGCCTTTTCTAGCCCCTTCCCTCATACTTCACTAGGTGCTCGATTTTTCTCTCTAGCAAGCCACAGAATGAGGATCTCCATTCATTCCTGTAAACTCACATCGGCTGCAGGAGCACTGCACACCTCAGTGTTAACAGAAGAAAGAGGAATGCCTAAACCCAAAGTTTCATAGCTATATTTTATTTTATGGTTTGGACATGATCTAAAACATCTGGCTGACATGAAGTGATAAACTGGCAAAAGTTTATGGCATCAGTGAGACCTGGCATGCTACTGATCCCAATCTCCAGCTTTTGAGGTTTCACATTATTTAAGGTTTTGGGTGCTCTTGTAAAATTTGGTTTACATTTTTCAGTTAGACAGGCCAGCAAAGATCTAGTCAGAGATTGGAGATAACTTTACCATTGAAACTTCATATAAAAATACTTCTAATAATAGACTTTTAAAATGAGAATTTTTCCAGTCCCAAAATAGTCTTTCTGGTTTAGCACCTCATTTTAGTCTGACAGCCTGTCACATTTTACTGCCTTCATACTGCTTCCAAGAATGTGAAGAGCTGTTTGGATGTCATGTAGGTGAAGTTAGTTTGTTCTGCTTTAAAAAAATGCACAAGAATAATGCAGTAGAAGCCCAGTTCAAAGTCAGGGGAAGGGTACTCAATAGCAACTGTGAGCTTCATGCTGAAGATGTATCCTTTTTGTTTGAGCAAACAGATGAGAAAAATGTCATAGGGTGAGGGTTTTTATCTGATTTTTTTTCCAAGGCACATGTTCTCTGCATTGCAGAGTAGCTCCTGGAGTTGCCAAAACATAAGCACAGCTCTGCATGCTTCAGGCTGAGGGATGAGACCAGGAAGGGCTGTGGGGCTGCTGCTGCCTCAGGAGAGGTTGGAAGAAGCCAGAGACAGTGGGGCAGGCTGCAGGTCAAGTTTGGGGTGCCTCTGATGACAGTGAAGACAGTGGTTGCCCCTGTAGGAAAGCTCACCTCAGCTGCAGATGCTGCCCCATCCCATCCCGAGCCTGGCTGTTCCTCCTGCACACACGCCCACAGCTGCCTTCTCTGCTTTCCTTTGCCTGCACTCAGACACACCCTAAGCAGTACTGCTAAATATATTTTTTTCTGTTCTTTTAAGCATCATGGTTATTTATCTGCAGTTATGTTCCTGACACGTAAATCTTGTTAGATTTATCTCGTCTATGAAGTTTATAGATGTTTATTTAGTTCTCGCTGCAAAACTACGTGCAGCACCAGATATTTGCTGCCTTGGATTTTTAAATAGCTCACATTGCTGTAGTACCCAGCTACTTCCCTGTCTTTACCATGTGTATCTTAACACCATCCCTGCAAATCAGGATTCCTTTACTTGGATCTTGCAAAACATTTTTTTTCCTAAACAGTCACTGTGGGCATCAGCCCTACACAATTCAGTGCACAGGCAGTCCGTGGAAGCCAAGAGATATCAGTGGGACTCCTAACATGGAGCAGGCTTTTATTCCTTTCTTGTTAAGGTGTTTGCAGCCTTTACAATTAAATGAAAGAGGGTGTTCTGAAAGGACTGATGACCACTCTTTCATAAACTTGATTCAGAGAGGCTTTGTTATCTGTTGCTCACCTGGAGCAGCCCAATCACCTTAATTCAAATAACAAGTTAAAGCACACAATTTTAACACGTGCCACTTGCTTTTTTCCCAGAGTGAAGATTCAGATGAAGAAGAGCTCTGTGCTATCAGTAATAAATGGACTTTCCAAAGAACCAGCAGGCGATGGTCTCGGGTGGACGACATTGACGCTTTGCTTCACCGATCCGACAGACATGGCTCTTCTGGGGACATTAAAATGAAAAACACCACAAGCAGTGAGAGCGTCCTTACGGATCTGAGCGAACCTGAGGTCTCCTCGATTCACAGCGAGAGCAGTGGGGGCAGTGACAACAGGAGTCAGTCTGGCGCCACCAGCGCTGCCAGGGAGGCCTGCGACTGCTCGGGCCATCATGACGCGGAAAGCACCCTGCTGCAGGACTCCACTGCGATAAACGCCACCCTGTCCCCCAAGGACGGCCTGAAGAATGAAAATCCAACACGAGCCAGAGCAAAAACCTTTCTAAAACGCATGGAGACACTAAAAGCAAAAGCTGTGCATGGAAAACTAAAAGGCTCAGGGAGACCAGGTCCTTTAGAGATCAGTGGGCCCGTTCTCCAGTTTGAGCCAAAATCCTTGAAAGATATGCACTGTGTACAGATAGTCAATGGTGATCTCCAAAATTTGGGGCAAGATTCAGTCAAAAGAGGACTTCCCTTTTCTGCCAAATCCAGCAGTGACAGCAGCCAGTCTGAAAACAGCAGCAGTGGGGTGAGCACGCCGTGCTTGAAGGAACGCAAGTGCCATGAAGCAAACAAGAGAGGTGGGATGTACCTGGAGGACCTGGATGTTCTGGCAGGAACGGCCTTACGGCAAGTGGCAGACCAAAACCGCAAAAATGAATTTCATTCCCAAGAGAACTTGGTTGTGCACATTCCCAAGGATCACAAACCAGGGACCTTCCCAAAGGCACTTTCTATCGAAAGCCTCTCACCTACAGACAACAGTAACAGTGTAAACTGGAGGACAGGCAGCATCTCTTTGGGAAAGCAGAACTGCTCTACTCCAAAGGAACCTGGACTGGTGGCTTGCTGTCCTAAAGAGAGCAGAATTAGTATTTATGACAATGTGCCAGGTTCCCACTTGTATGCTAGTACTGGGGACCTCCTGGACATAGAGAAAGATGTCCTTTTTCCCCAGTTAGATGACATCTTGCAACATGTCAATGGACTTCAGGAGGTGGTAGATGGCTGGTCAAAGAAGGTGTTGCCAGGTCTGCCGGTTGGTGATGTGTCAGTCAGGGAATCCCCACCACTGCCTTTCCAGTCACCTACACAGATCACTCTTGATTTTGAAGGAAACTCTGTGTCTGATGGCCGGACCACCCCAAGCGACATGGACAGAGACGGAACATCCCTGAATGAATCCGAAGCCACTGGTGTTAGGGACAGGAGAGACTCTGGGGTGGGAGCATCCCTCACAAGACCAAGCAGGTAAGTAGCAAAATTCTATATGCAGATCTATAGACTGTGAAATACAATATAACAAAGCAGAGGTTCTCAGTCTGGGAGTCAGAAGGCACAGGGTATTGTTACTGTTGTGCTCATCCTATATGGAGATGGGGACTTTCCAGGGAAAGGCAGGACTTTGAGGGAAGGGACATCCTGCTGTGGAGATTCCTTCATGGATTCAATGCAGAATTGGTTTAATAGAGCAAACTAAGGCATTTTTTGTCCCCTGATCCATTGATTACATAGTGGAGTCCTGTATATGTTGTAGGATGTATTTTTAATTTGCCTTCTAAGTTATACACCCAGGTCTTTATGAATAAGTAGCTTTATGCACTTTTTTAATGCACTGATCTGCTTTAAAAATGTACTCAAAGAGAACTTCTCTACTCTGCCTCAGCCTCTTATATGGTTGGGATGAAATGATTGTAAATAATTGACTTCTTAATAAAGTGAAAAGTGGAATTTTGTTAATAGTTTACAGACCTGTTTTAAGTCAGTGATGAGCCCCTGTTGAGCCAAGTGCCAATGGTCCTGGGCAAAAGCCTTTGCGGGTCTAAACTGTTGTGTGTCAGGTGGCTTTGTAAGTGCAAAAGCAGGGAGAATATACCTGGTATTTTCTGATACCAGTGTTTCTGATAATACTGATACTTTCTGATCTGCTGTCAGTCTCGTCACACCCTCACAGAGGACTCTGCCATGCCATGGTTTCCTGCCGCCTGTGCTTGCTCACCACCACCGCAAAAGTGAAAGTGAACTCGACGAAACTTGAGTAAATGAGCCACGCCAAAGTTTTTAGGACTTGAGCCAGAACTTACATTTAGTGAAAGAAGAAAATTAAATTAGGGGTGTTTTTCCTGATGAATCCAGTATACAGAGAAAGTTCATTGGAGTAAAAAGCTGTGAGTGGTTCAATAGTTTGGTGGTGATAGCTCTAAGCTAAGGAGACACAGAGTTTAATCCTTTTTCAAAAAGAACCCTTCAGCATTTAATAACAGAGATATTTGGAGAACCTCATCTCCAAATACCTCAGTGGTCAGGTCAGTCCCCTGGGAGGTGAGGGACTAGGTATCAAATACCCGTTCTGAGTCAGGCAAAGAACATTTGAATCTAAATCTCCCACATCCGGTTGGAAGTGTGTGGGCTAAAGACCACAGCAGGCAGCACTGCTTCCCCAAGTATATGGACAGGATCCACACCCACTTGTGAATCTAAGGTTCAAAAGACAAAACTCGAGCATTTCCAAGACTAAAGAGATTGACTAAATGGTTTTATTTATCTCCAAGGTACATTTTCCTGCAGCTGACACACCACAGGCCATCATGTGTGTGTATGTGTGTGTGTGTGTGTGTGTGTGTGTTTATGTATGTTTCATGCACTGCCCAGCCCTGTCTCACAGGACACCATCTTTTCTGCCCAACTAAAGCAGTTCTCTGATTTCTCTATCGTTCCTTTGGCTAAAGGCGATTACGATGGCATAGTTTCCAAATCTCTGATCGCCTGAGCCGCTCCATTGCATCGCTTCACATCAGCAACCAGTCAGCAGCCCAGCTGAATCTACTGCAAAAATTCTCTCTGCTTCGTCTCACTGCCATCATGGAGAAGTACTCCATGTCAAACAAACACGGCTGGACCTGGTGAGTACCACTGATAACCGGAAAAGAGACTTTTAAGAAGAAAATAGTGTCTTGAATTTCTGTTACTCTGGTAGTAAGTAAATGCAATTAGAAGGAAACACTGACTTGAAGTGTAGGATTTGAAACTGCCCCTTTTAACCCAGTGCTGCCTGGTGACTCGTTGGCAAAGTCAGAAATAGATCCTGGAAATCTGACTTCATTCCTGTGCTCTAACAGAGACACAACTCTGGCCCTTTTAACAATGCTACAGTTCCAGAAAAATAAACAGGACTAGGAGAGAGTGAGTAAAAAGTAGGAAAAGTTTACAGTAAGTCCTACCCGGAATTCATTTTGTAATTCGAAAAGAAACAGCTGCTGCTTCATGTGTTTGATATTGCTTTGTTTGTGCTTTAAAAGAAGAGTTAGAATAGTTGTGGGATTTTTCTCTATAAATCAAAGGTGCAGACTTTAGCCTAGGCCTGGGCCTGTGTTAGAGGGTGCTTGCAGCCCTGGCAGCTGTGACAGGTATCTGGTCACTCAGGGGGTGGAGGGAAGCACACATGGATGTGAATGCTCACCTTGTGCCTCCTTCTGTAGCAAACAGCTACAGAAACCTGCACGTTTCGTGGTACACAAACCCTCGTGGGCCTCACAGATTGACATACACCAGAGATGGAAAGGGGCATAGATAAGCACTTAAAAGTATCTGATAACTAATCCAAAGGATGACAGAATCTTCCCCTAATACACTGGGGCACCCAGTCCAGATCCAGTATGATTTGATATTTATATTGTCATTGTCATGCTCAAAGCATCTCCCCAGAATCCCACTAAATTCATCTGTGAGCTACATAAGACAAGTTTTCCTTTAGAAATGGAAAAATAGATACAATAGATATATGTGAGATTCACCTCACTGGCATCAATCATTAGGAAAATTAAATTTTAATCTGTTATAAATCTAATCTGAGAAAGTCAAGTTGACTGTTTGTGATCAGAGGAAAAAGACAGGCAACTCCAAAGCAGCTCATTATATCCAAGGCTGAGGGTTTGGGTCACCCTCCACAGGTGTCTCTCTCTCTAGAGTGGGTATAGAGCTAGTCCAGACTGCTGATTCTTTCTAAATCTCTTTAAGAGAACTAAAATTCAGTAAGATTAACCCCCATTTCACTGCTCTCCTTTGGTGCACTCCCTGTGGCTAGCTGACATTTGCACTGAAATGAATCTCACCTTACCCAACTTCAAATAAGCAGACTAGAATAGAGCAAATTCTAGGTCCTGCTGTTTGTACAAGGTTTTCATCCTGAGAGATATTTCTTTGGTTTTTATAATCAGTCTCTAAGGATTTTAAAGAGAGGGACTGTAAATAGCTGTAAAGTTACGCACTGTACTTCCTCAGTAGGTAATTTAAAATGAGTTTTTACTTCTTCCCACACAGATGACAAAACTCTTAGTCACATTCAGGTCATATTCATCCTTTTAATTTTAATTCCATGGCAGTCATGACTCCCAAAAAGGGAATCCAGTTGGTTCTTGTTTTCATCACAATTTTTTGAAGAAAGAAAGCTCACCAGCTTCACTTAAGTTAATCAAGTAGAATAAATCATGTAACATAAAGGAGGAGTCTGACATAAGGATTTCCCACCATCATTTCTTATTGTAAAGTTTTAATCAATAGAAATACTAAATCTTGTAACTGGTAATACAAAGATCATTCAGCATTTAGAGGACTGAACCTCCTTTTCCTCAGGGATCCTCTCCACTCAGGTTTGCTCTGCCATTCCTGTGAAGCCCTAAAAGGATGCTTTATACCTTGTTGGCTTCAAGCTAGATGACATGGGCCTAGTAAAAGGCTTTTGTTAGAACTGATTGTTATGCTGTATCTTAGAGGCCATCCACTTATAGACATTAAGAAGTAAATCAAACTGTAAAGTGTCTTTGTATTGTACATTAAACATTACTGCACCATCTTTATGAAAAAGGCCCCAGTTACCAATTTCTATCTGTAGTGTTACTCAGAGAGTGTGTAAAGACCCTGGTTTTTTCATGTAGCCTGTTCATGTTAATTTTCAGGTCTGTGCCAAAGTTCATGAAGAGGATGAAAGTCCCTGACTACAAGGACAAGAATGTCTTTGGTGTGCCCCTGATAGTTCATGTCCAGAGAACGGGACAGCCTCTTCCCCAGAGCATACAACAAGCACTGCGCTACCTACGGAGCAACTGTCTAGACCAGGTAGGAGCTCTACCCCGTGGACTTGCTGGCTTTTTCTGAAAAGTCACATTAATCAAGGAACAGTGAGCATATTTGTACTAAGTACCAGGATTATTTGAAGGTTATTATCGCTCATGTTGGGCCTAGATCTCCTCTGCTGATTCAATAGTTGGTGCCAATACTAAAAGTTTGCCATTTTGAGATTTGTATCCAGCCAGTCTGTTGAATTCTTGCAGCTGTAACAGTCCTGCTGATTTGTATACCACAGTCTACTTCAAAGAACATTTTGAGATGTTCATGTATATTGAATGGAACTTGGGAAGAGATCAGGACTCCCCACTTCTAACTGTATCTGTAGTGCTTATGCTTGACTGTTGCCATTGAGGGTTAACTGTATTCACCATTTGACAAGATATGGTACAAAAGGTTTTATTTACTTAGCAAAGACAGAAAAGTCCAAGAATAGAGAGCAAACTCAGCAAAATATTCCAAGTATTCTGTTGACAGAGTCAGATATATCCAGATAGTTAGGTCAGCAGGGGTTCAATGCCAAAGCCTTTATGGTACATTGCCTTTTATAGTGTTCTTAGCTACAACGAGCCAGCTGGGACACCCTCATGCTCAAAGTATTTCAGATTTTTTTATTCCCTTTAGCTACAGAGGGACATACTAATCATATTTTTACTGTTCTCTCCCTAAGGATGCGGATGTGTATTTTTATGAACATAGGACTTGGAGAAACCCCCTGGCTGATCATGTTCAGTCCTCTACTGTTATTGACCTCATGTCATATGACCTCTTTCATAACTGCCTTTAGATAGTTGTAAGTTCAAAAGGAGCAACCAGCCCTTTGCTCTGCAGACTTTACTGCTGTCCCAGCTCAGAGCACATGAAAAGAGTGGAATTAGTCTGTTCTGAATCTTGGCATTTTCTAATCACCATTCTCGTTGCTGTTCAGGTTTTTTGTTGGGTGACAGTTGTCTTCCCCAAAACTGAAATCTAAAATTTAAAGGCATTCCTTTGAATCACAAGCATTTCCCTTCACAGCCAGTGGGAAAGACACAGGTCCTTCCTATCAGTTCTCTCTGTAAAGGGGTCCTGTAGTGGTCAGACCTTGACACCTAACTCCACAGTGCCAAAAGTGAGGTGAGATGAGTTCTGCCAGCCATATGTAGTGCAGGAGCTGAGGGGCTGGATGAACAGCTTGTCAAAATTTATTAAGAGAGGACGAAAGGGAAAGATGCATAGAGACAAGTAGAAGGGATATATATGTTCAAGAGCTAACATGCCTGGTTGCCAGGGTGCTCATCTGGGTTTGTACTGAGCTGGGAAAGCCAGTGTAGGAAGAAAAGACATGCAGCAAGCCTGGAATTAGTGATGAGATGGGAGAATGGAAACGTCCAAATAAGAGGAACAGGAGATGTAAGGATAGGGATGGGCTTGTCAGCTAAGAAGCAGAGGAAGAGGAAGAAAGAGAAGAGAGAGGATTAACTGGGGAGAATGTAAAAGGAAGTATAAAAGAGAAAGAAAAAGCTCTTGGGAGATTTGAGGCAGTTACAAGGTGTTGGAAGTCTCAGACAAATATCTGCTCCATTTGTGTATAGGGGCTGGGAAGCATCAGAGCTCTGTGAAGGCCCATTTCAATTCAGCTTTGGTTTCTTTTTGGAGTGAAACTGGGAAAATACTGGATTAAAAAATAGAAGGGGAAAAAGTACAGATTGGGACCTTTTAAAATATCTTTTCATCAAAAACATTTCTAGGTAAAAACACTCCAGATAGTTCAGTTTCTCTGCTTTAGTTTCTTCCTTTGTTCCCATTTAATTCCAAGTCTCCTGATGCCTGGACAGAGACCCAGGCAGCCTCCAGTCTCCCCCAGCATCTTGTTTATGTGTCTCTTCTGTGTATTGCAGAAGGTGGGCTAGAGTTCAGAACAGGTGTCAGAGCTTCTACTCTACACACTTGGTAAAGTAGAGGTTGCTTTAAACCATTGCAAGGTCTGGCTCCGGCCACTGAAATCTCTAAACTGGCATGAGGAGCCCCAGAGTTACTTGTAGGATATGTAATTCAGTTTCATATTGTGAAATAGAAACTGCTTTGTCTTTTCCAACTACATCTTTATTTTTGTCATGCATCATATGGCTGCTTGTAGGGAAGATGATCCACTCAGCATGAGGATAGTAAAGAGATTGGGGCAGACTAACCTCTGGATTTATAGTCCCTTTTTATTTACAGAACAAGTCTGTAATAATGCTTAACAGAGCCTAAAACATCTTTTTCTATCAAGTAAAGAGCTCTTTTGATTAATTATTAATTTTTCCATCAATAAAAATAAAAGGAAATAGGAGTTTGAATAAATGTCTTTAAACAGAGATCAAGAGTAGTAGAATGATGTGCAGCAGGGGATTGCATGGGTGAGATTTGACATCTGACCTCTCAAATCAGATTTAGCTGGAAATTTTTAATGGTTGTTTATACCAGCAAGGACACTTTCCATGAAAAGGAGAGAACTGAGCCTCTGCACTCACATTTATCTACCGCAGGCCAAAACTTTATTTTGTGGATAGAATTCATAAGTCTGTCTTCTGCATCTTCAGCATACATTTCTAAGAGGAAAAGGGATTTAAAAAGAAAAGAAAAGAAAAGGAAAGGGAAAATCAGATTAAAAGAGCTGGATATTCTTTCTTGTATGCTGTTGTCAGGAAGAAGAGCAGAGCTTCACTTGGGATCATAAATACAGGACACACTCCCGTTCTCTACTTCCTATACATAAATTTAGCTCTCAAGTGACACTAAATTCGTCAATAAGAAGACATAGAAGAGCTGTCTCACAGCCAGTCTGGTTTGGTGGTTCATCTCCATATAAATAAATAAAGATACCCCCTCAAAGAGCTGTGATCTATGTAATTAGTGTCATTAATGTGCGAGTTAAGCAAAGTCCTAAATACGCTCCAGGTGAGCATGGAAGGTGTTTTAAGGAGAGGAGGGTCCTATGTGAACTCCGTGTTTCTTCTTACTCAGACAATCACAGAGGAATAAGGGTATCTCTTCCCTGCTAGAAATGTGCCTTTTCCATAGGTCTCTCTCAGTTTTTCACCTTTTTCCCTGCAAAACTGAGAGGAAACAGTGTTAACACTCCCCAAATTAAACATTGTAAACTCACTTGGGAATAAATAATGTGGTAGAGCCCAGGAATTCATCCCAGGGGGAAGGACAAAAAAGGGCAGCCCTGCCTTAAAGGCATCATTTGAAGAATTACCACTTCCTTTCAAATAGAAAGCAAACAGGATAAAAATGTATCTTAGTGACACTGCACAAGTAATCCCTCTGCGGCCCCCACTTTCGAACTGGACTTTTCATTGGGATTTGGGAGAACTCTTGGAAGCAGAGAGCAGGAGAGGGAAAAAATAGATTTCATCTTGATTTTAAGGCTCTACCAGGATGTACTAATCTTTTGCCACAGCATTTATTACTTAGCTAAGCATAATATTTTCTTGTTAGTCTTCAAAATATATACCCAAATAAACATGAGGAACCAGATTCTCAGCTGGAGTAAATCAACAGACAGTCACCCAAGCCAAGCAAGCCAGGCTGATTTATATCAGCAGAGCATCTTGCTTAAACTCTTCAGGCAGCAGAGAAACCATAAGGCACTCTGAACCCTCCCTCTAGGATGGGACAGAGAGCAGCAGCATTATTAACCCCTCCAATCCTGCTGTGGGAGCCTGTGCTTGCCCGCGAGACCTGCGGGACCTTCAGTTTCATTTGCACCTTTTCCTCCTTCTTGCCTAGAGTGAAATAAGCAAGCCAAGCTTCAGTCAGCCATGATCAAAGTCCCCGTGACAGATTTCTATGTAAACATATATAACACATATATATCCTTCAAGTGCCATTTTCCCTTTTACCCAACTCAACACATTTTTAGGTGGGTCTGTTTCGGAAATCTGGAGTGAAATCCCGAATCCAGGCCCTGCGTCAGATGAACGAGAGCTCCCCAGAAAACGTCAGCTACGAAGACCAGTCAGCATATGATGTGGCTGACATGGTCAAGCAGTTCTTCAGGGACTTGCCAGAACCTCTCCTCACAAGTAAACTAGGAGAGACTTTTCTGCACATCTATCAATGTAAGTTGATATTTCTACATATTTCTATCATTAGAAACAATTAGAAAAATGTTATATATTATGTAGTAATATACTGTAAATAGTTTTGGCATGTTAACACTGGGTAGGTTTCTTTCTGCTGGCCTTTGATATATAAAAAACCACTCTGCCCTCAAAATCTTTCACTAAGAGGTCTTTAGAACCACCTAAATATTTCAGTGTCAAATTTAATGGAAAGGCAATGTTCATACCAGCCTCACAATCAGAAAGAAGAGAGAACAACAAGTTTGCTGGACATAAAAATCACGAAGACTCATATTTTTGTCAGATTTCTTTAAACTGTGAGCCCATTTCATGCACTTATATCTCAATACAGGTGAGGTTTCTGGGCATGGAGAAGTGTTACTGGACCATGAGAATATGTGTGTCTGTAGTCCTCTTCCTTGCTGTGACTTTTGATTATTTTTTTTTTCATTATAGTCAATAAAATGTATGTGCAAAAAACAAGCTGCCTTCATGGACTTCATAAGCTCTGTGTAAAGAACTCATAGAGAATAAAAGAAACCAGGGGATTTCTTCTTTTCTTTCCAGCATAAGCAATCTTCAGCAAAATCTGAGACTCAGATGCATCAGAATAATGAAAGTCCCTGTGAATCAGGAAATTACTGTGTATCTCTTCTCCAGACTGAGGGAGAAATAAACAGTGAGGAAAACACTGAAAAGCCAGAGGAATTAAGAGGTTTTTTCCTGAAAATGTCCATTATGAAGGCCAGTCAGCCAGCACTCTGGCAGATGCAGCCAGCCTAAGCCAAATAATTGGAAGCACTAAAGAGAAGTGTGTCTAGCCTTTTCACTTGCAGACGTTTCAGCTGCCAAAACAATAGAAAGCCATTTTAAAACACTGTATAATCCCAGTGCTTAAGAATCTCAGATACTTCCGCTGCTTCCCTTTACTGTAAAACTCTGTCTGTGGCGCACAGTCACTAATGAATTTACCATCACAGTGTCTGTAGCTGGTAGAGAACGCTGGGATTCTGCATGTGAGAGACAGCCCTGCAAATAAATTTAGAGGGCTTGGCTGTACGCAATGTCTCGGGATATAAGTTAACTGCAAGAGTTGGTGCCTAGCCCGGGACCATCATTTTCCCTCCTTCTTTCCTGCTCACAGGTTGTCTGCCTGCACACACATTAATAAACTTGTTCAGAAAAGCAACAGGAATTCTGGCCACTAATAAAATGGCAGTCACAATCATTTCCATGGGGAGGTGGCCAAGGAGAAGATCATCCACTACAAGGACGTGTCCTACATGTCCTTGGAAACAAACCACCTTTCAACTATTGCTTCATGAAGACTGGGCATGTCCCATCTTTGCCTGCAAGTAAATTGTCCCCTTGCTAAAGGATGACCCCAGTGTCTTCAGCATAAGCAGGTTTGTAGCCAGAAGGGTTCCCCTTTTCCAAGACATGAGGCTGAATGGAGAAACGTTGATACCAGCCAGCAAAACAATGTAAAAAAGAGTCATGGGCTGACTCTGTGGTGTCTGCATGGCACAGCAGTGGGAAGTCTGAAGAACTTCTTTTACACACTGGTTAGAAGGGGGAAAAATGAGCTAGGAAAGATGTTCCCAAAATGCACCAGGAGTTTAAAGGATTTCAGAAAGATTTGAGGATGAGTATCTTTAAACCAGAGTAGGAACAAGAAAAGATGGGCTCTGTAGACATATGGAAAATATTGTTTGGATTAAGAATGAATAGTAGTGGGCTTTTTTCCATGTGACCAACACAAATATATTTTTCTGTTTCAGACAGTACTGACAAAACTCCTTTCACAGAAAGAAAAATGTTGAAAATTGCTGGGATACCAATTGTATTTCATAACGTCTGCAATTAAACTAATCTGTAACCGAGACATTTTCTTACCCTTCATTCTGCTTAACAAATTGTTAATGTGAAGTTAGGAAGGATTTTTCCTCTCCTAGTGTATTGGCAGAGGATTTCTGATTTTTCTGGGACTCACTGAACATGTTTTTCACATGCCCAAGACCTTTTTCCTATATCCAGAATGGCTTGAACTGCTGTAACACATAGGATTGGGGATGAGATGATTAGTGTAGTAGTCTATATGGCATAGTATTGATGAAACTTTCTCCATTTTCCTAAAACTCTCAGTTGTTTAATGTTTACCTGTAATTTGAAGCACTGGCTGATCTTCTGCTTCATGTACCAGACCGATCAGAGCAACAATAAAGGGAAGGGAGGGATTACCAGGGAGTGTGTGGGAAGAAAAGACACATTGCATGGATTTAACAAAGGCTCCTCTGACTTCTCAGAAAAACCTGGCCTTGCTGCTTTCAGAAATTTCAGAAGTATTGAGTTGTGTTCATTTTGTCATTCATGTCTGAAAGCTTTTAAAATAAAGTGCTTATACGAGGCTAGCAGTCAAATCTTAAAAGCTGGCTGTTCTCTCTACTGTAAATCTGCTTTTGTTCTTCTTCCATTTGATTATGGAGTATGTAATACCCAGAGGAGGGCTCAAAGTCCAAACTGAGAGAACTTATGGTAGTTTTAGAAATGAATCTGTCTGAGGTGCTATTTAAGCATATCCATTACTTCTTTCATTAAACTCTTCTACAGTTTAGGACACAAATATAAGTGTTCCCAAAGCTTCCCTAAGACTTTTAAACTTCTGTCTTGCCAAGGGACAAAGTAAACCTGAAAAATACCATTTAAAGGTGTGAGTACTGAGTACTATTTTTTCTTCATAAACTTCAAATGAAGTCCAATGTCTTTCTTGGGAGCAGCCCTTCAAACAAACAGAGAAATGCCAGACACTGGTGAGGGGAGCTGGTGATTGGCGGAGGAACAAACCCCAGCTCTCCAGAAGCCAGCTGATCTTTTCCCCTTGGTCTCCTGCCTCTTCACAAAGCCATCATTTAGGTCAGGAAGGACCTCTCAGAGTCAACCATTAACCTAACACTGCCAGGTCCACCACTGAAACACGTCCCTAAGCACCACATCTGCCTGGGTTTTGAACGCTTGAGGGGACCAATGCCTGTGGTCACTTTATCTTTCTGGCTCCTTTTCTGATCTTACAACCTGATCTTTTCTGACCCCTGACTGTCACTTGCTCCCCAGATGTCCCCAAGGAGCAGCGGCTGCAGGCGGTGCAGGCCGCCATCATGCTCATGGCTGATGAGAACAGGGAGGTTCTGCAGACTCTGCTCTGCTTCCTCAGCGACGTCACCTCCGTGGAGGAGAACCAGATGACTCCCATGAACATTGCTGTTTGCCTGGCCCCTTCCCTCTTCCATCTCAATATTGTGAAGAAAGAAAGCTCACCAAGGTATGTTTCTTCTCAGCATTGTAAATAGTCACATCCTTAGTGCAGAGCCATGCTTTCAGTCGTATGCAGGACAACATTTTCCAAACCATCTGCTTTCCAGTACACGTTAAACAGGGCATGGCTTCAGTCAGAGGGGAAAACCCCTGCTGCAGAGCCAGAAGCACACTTGTTTTCACAAGCCCAGCAGGCATTTCTGGCTGTCTGTTGTGAATATGCAGTGCCTGCTTTCCATGTGGAATTTTCAGTGGGGCACTGCTGAGTCTTGCATGAGTAATGTTGACTTCTGTAAAGGAAAAGAGGAAAAGGGCTTGATTTTGCTGTGGTTGAAGTCAAAGATTAACCATGTTTTAAAGGATTTTGATATGTAGATTTTCAACGAGTGGTTTTTTTCACTTTCAATTTACTATCTACATTCTGCCCTTCAGGAGACAGGGTTTATTTCAGGCCACATTAAAATTGTAACATGGGGAATGTAGACTAAACAGGGCATAGCCCGGCTAAACATTAGTGGTGTCTCTTGACTTTTTTCCCTCCCATCTGGTTCAGAATACACTGATATTCTTGGTCAAGTGCATGAATAACCCGTGTCTGAGCAAGAGCTTTAAGCAGTAACAATGTAAACCACTTTACATCATGCCTGTTAAAAATCCATTCCAAATGTACTACACATCATGCAGGATATGCATAACCTTTCCTACTTTTACCAATGGCTCAGCAATATTTTAGGTAAACATTTTTCCTTTAAAAAAGGCCTAACAGTTTGAGCAGTCTTGGTGATAAACAGAAACTAAAGAAAGGGGTTTTTTCTCTCTGATGTTGGGAGTATCCTGCTGCTTTTTGCTTTCATATTAAAAAGATTCAGCTCTTTACCTGAGATACTGAATTCAATTACAGAGTAATACAGAAAAAATATGCAACAGGGAAGCCAGATCAGAAGGACCTCAGTGAAAACCTGGCAGCTACTCAGGGACTTGCTCACATGATAATGGAATGCAACAAACTTTTTGAGGTGAGTGAGAGACTCAAACAGCATTATTCATGGCCACATAATGCAGCACCCTTTGAAGTATTTATGTTTATGCTTGCATTTTCTGTCTTGTCTTAGCTCAGAGATTGGTGCCTCACTTATTTGTAAACTTGCTTCATCTAAAGTTTATTTATCTGATTTCTTTATGGCAGTTCCCTTTTACTATTTAAAAGATGCAGGGTAATTATTCTGTGACAGTTTTCTACCCAAGCCACTGGATTAGGAAATTTTAGTCTAATTCAAACCAAAATCTGCTAGTGTAAAATTTTTTTACAATGCTTTTAATGCTTCAATTAAAACTTATTCATCTTAGAAATAATTGCTCATACACTTTATTTCTGTGTGTCATGCAATAAAGTAAAAATCACACAGAGAGCTGCAGTCACTCCTGCAGCTACTTACACTGCAGCTGGAGGAGAGCAAATGCTCATATCTCCCTTCCCCAGAAGCACAAGGCAATATTTCTGAGGGCTAAAGGAGGAACAGAGGTGTATTGACATCCAGTAGATCAATCTAACACAGTTCTGCATGAGTAGTGCTGTTCTGAGCCACGGGCTGTTTCATTAGACTACTTTGATGTTTCATCTTGCATAAAGACAGAAATTGGTGTGCATTTTACAGATCACAGGCTCATGCAATTGGATGCTGAATGGACCATCAGCCTAGAAACGCAGTGCCTTAAGGAAAAGTTCTCAGCAGGAGATTTTCCCTGTGTGTTTTCCCTCCCTTCTGTGGCAGGTCCCACACGAGATGATCACCCAATCCCGAAACTCCTATGTTGATGCAGAAGTGCATTCTCCCACCCTGGACGAGCTTGGGAAACAAGTGGATGAGGAAGGAGGGAACTATCAGATGTACCTGGAAACTCTCATGCAGAATCTCCAGAAAGAAGCAAAAGATAAATTCAAAGGATGGGTCACATGTTCCAGTGTAGAGAACACAGAACTCGCCTACAAAAAGGTAATTTGGGGACACGTGAAAGAGGCAGTAAAGAAACCAAAGCAAAATGCAGCTCAGCTATGGGGCACCCTGACAAGTTGCATGGCAAAACTCACACTCTTTTTTCTGGCAAGGCACTCTCTTTTTTTTTAAATTTTATTGTTAAAAAGATTACTAAAAGCAGTTAAAATGTAATATAATAGTGAATTCAAGTATGAGATTCCAGAAAAAGGCACACAAAGCAAGCTGGGGTCTCCAAAATAAATCAAGTAAGAGATACAGCAAACAACACAACCAGAGAGTGAGCTGAGATGTTAAATAACAGAGAACATTATCTGGGCAAGTTCTTTGACTGGGGGACATAAAAAGTTTCTGACCATATCTTGATGTTTGCTAGCAGTTGGGAGAACACAGCTAGAACATAGGTAGTTATAAATCTTCTTCAGGCTCTCCCATGCTTTATTAAGCAGGCCAGCCATATCACCAGTTTTATCCTTGATCCTTTTGTCCTTTTTTCAAGTGGATTTTTGATATTGCAGCTTTTATTAAAATTTCTGAGGTTTTTTCAGGCTCCATCACTTCTTCAGGGAAAGCCAGACCACTGCAATGAGGTAGAGGGTGCTGCAGGGTTCCTGGAGACAGTGGAGTTCAGGGCTGCCGGAAATGCAATGACAAAGCAGAGATCTCCAAACCAGCAGCAGCTAGTGAGAGGAGGGGATGGATTAGGAATGGGTGACACTAATTAGGCAGGAGAAGGGCACTGGGAGGAACATGGGATCTGGATGGTGAGGGGGCAGGAGGCAGCATTACCCCAGCTTGGGAAAGTGCAACCCCTCTGTCAGGACAAAGAAATTGCAGTTACTGTGATTTGTAGCCAGCTTCTGTGTAGGATTGCCTAAGGTAGTTGCCTTATTTCAGCCCAGGTTTCAGTCTGTCATCTTGTTTTACTTGTGAAGACACATATTCGTTGTTACACTTGGGATATTTGGACTTGAAGAAGTGTCTGTCCCAGAAGTAATGCAGAACCTCACTGGCAGTAAGGGAACTAGTCCAGATATATTCTGTTGTGAGAGCAGAGTAATTAATCACTTCAGATTTCCATCCAGGACTAGTAGAGCAGCAGCAATAGAAGTAATAGTAGTGCAGAGCAGGGAAATATGAATGCTCTTAAACTGAAGTCAGACACACATATTGAGATCTTGTCCTCAGTGATCATATGCTGACCATAGGCATATAAACCACGGGGCTCTGTGCTCTTGGTTACTTCACTCCAGGTTGGGGATGGGAACCCACTAAGGCTTTGGAAAGCCTCAGTCGAAGTTGAAGCACCACCATCAGTTGTCCTGAACCGAGTGCTGAGAGAACGCCACCTCTGGGACGAGGACTTCTTGCAGTGGAAGGTGGTTGAGAGCCTGGACAAGCAGACAGAAGTTTACCAGTATGTTTTGAACAGCATGGCTCCTCACCCCGTCCGAGACTTTGTCGTTCTCAGGTAAGCTGAGGGCAGTTCTCTGGTACCTTTGCCTCCTGGAAGACCTGGACTTACCTCAGCCTTCATATCTGTATAATTGCTCTCCAGGAACTCTACTTCTGGGCAGCAGTGTTGATTTCTCAAACTGAATTAGTCATACACCTAGAGCATGCTGACCTTTTCTCTGATGTAATTTGAGCAGCACATACTCCTGAGGCCATAAATATCACTTCTTCCTCAGAACAGATGTCTGATAATAGCTGCTCTTCTCTCTTAGCTTTGTTTGTTGTCAAAACAGCGCAAATAGAACCCAATTGTTTTTTACGCTGCTTTTGCTGTTCTCTGGGGAATGTTTGATGTTTAAGAGCCAAATGTTTAGAAGAGAAGATAGTGCTGCTTTTAAGCTAAGGCTGTTACACAGTGTCTATATAAGTTATTATCTTAAATTTTCAGTTGGAGTCTTTGTAAATGAAGAAATGCTGATCCATAAAAATCCTAGTGTGGAAATGAACAGAAAGAGGTAGTAGACTTCTATTCTGTCTTCCAGGGGATGACTTCTCTCAAATAAATGTATAGCTGTGTATCAATATTCCACATTCAATCCCAGTTCTGCCACTGTCTACCGGTACAGAACAGTCCAAAAAAACTCCTCTCAGGCACCTTCTGCCTTTGAAATCCTGGCCTTTGCTTGCTAAGAGCTATTGTGGAGCTGCTGACATCTTTCACTTGCAGAGTCAGTCCTACAGTTATTTATTTCAGGATGATTTTGTGCATTCCTGTTTTTAGTCCCTGCTTTCTTTGATTGAAATGATGTGCCAGAGAAATACAAAGCAGTTTTGACAAAGGAAGTAGTCCAGTAAGCCAGAATTGTATTAAAGGAAATGAAGATTGAAGGAAAAAGATGAGCCAAATAAAATATAATTACGAAAGTACATCCCTTTTATGAACTTTAGCAGTCTCTTAAAGGATGACAACATGCAGATATTGTTGGTATAAGGGAAGAATTATTAGAACTCTTAGGGGAAGATTTAAAAAATGCTTTCTGTAACCAATGCTCCCATTACTCTATTTCCTTTGCCTTCTCACAGTATACTGAGCTAAATGAATTATTTTATAATCAAATAAATATTATATATTTTATATAATTATATATCTATCATTATTTTATAAATAATCTCCTTATATAATGTCATTACCTTGAACCAATGATAAATTTGGCCCTCTGCATGGCACCAAGAAGATCGTCTGCGAGCGGTGGGGAGGTTTTGATGACCGTAATTTTGTCCTCTCATTTGCCACTTAGTTCCCTATTAGGTTTCGTGGTGGTTTGTGTTCTTTAAAGACCTGCTGTGCAGACACATCAGTTAAAGGAAAATCCTGCTATCGAGTTCTTGTTCTTTTCACTGACCCAGGCAGCATGACCCCCGAGGACTGAAACACATATCATAAAAATGAATCCTGGTGGGTTCCTAAGGGCTGAAAACAGCCATCAGGCAGATCTGTCAGATTCTGTTGTTTATCTCTTTTGATTGATATCATTAAGTCTAGAGCAAGGTTAGCCAGCAATGCTGCAGTCAATTTGATACCTTATCATTGGTGGGAAGTGAACAGTGAAATTATAATACACCTCTGGGGACATGAATAAATATATTTTAACAGATGGCAATTTTCTCTGTCTCAGTCAAACTTCGGGCTGTGAAAGGATCAACTTAGTTGTTCCCTTTTTTTTCAACATGACAGTCATAACAAGGGGATTAGGCTCCCTAGAGAAGACTCTGATGGTAAGAGGAGAGGGGAAATGTTTCATATGCCTAGGATATGACACAGCTCTCAGCTGCCCTGCATAGGCACACTTTTATTAAAGAATCCACAAGTGTTTAATATTCATTAAGTATTGCAGGGTTTTGGTGAGTTTAGGTGCCATGCCTGATTTTACTACTGTAAAGAACTACTGGAACTGGCCTTAATCCATATGACTGGGAACAGGAAACATAAGTCTTTTGAAATCTCTGGGATATAGAACTTTCCACTTCACAACTGGCCCAAGTAGTGCTGGGTAGTTATCAAATTGATGTGGGCACTGTGCAAGCAGGAGGTGGTTCAGCATTTTTCATACTGGATCTCAGCTGTGGTTTCCTTCTCCCATGTGTTTCATTTGCCAAGATAGCTCATCAATTTTATTAATGCCCAGGCACATGTAAAACCTTCTGGTCAGTATTTTCCTGCAGTGTCTGGAATAACAGCTCAGTTTCACATAAGAAAAATGCAGAATGTTAAAATTATCTGCTGAAGTCCAAATTTCAACAGTCCTTGAAAGCAGCTTACCTGCTAAAATATGATACTTCCCAAGGAAGCATAATCCCTGTCTCAGACAATCCACAGCAAGATGATGCATGTTGCACAGCACAGTGGGAATTTCTCATTTCTTCCCACAGCATAGGAAAGAGCATAGACCTGTCCTCTGAGATTCAGTGCAGACGAAAAAGATGTGAGACACAAGAATATGTAGAGAATGCTTACAGAACAAAAAAAACATGTTAAGTATCAAAGTCTACATTATCTTGAACTTGGTAGAAAACTTCTCCAGCATGTAAGAGAGGCTAGAAACGTAGGAGAAGAAAGAAATGGAAGGACATTTTGTTTTTAATTCAGACACCCTTGAAACATATTCTGGGTGGTAGTGAGGATTTCTACTGTACTAAACTGTATTTCTTACTCTGTAAGTGCATGGGTGCAATGCAGCTTTTGCTGGATGGCTTATCCTCGGTCTTTCTCTCTTCTAAAACTTCTGTCTACTGCAAAAGGCCCTATCATTCCCTAGAATACATAATGATTGCAAAATACTCCTGTGGAGAAGCAAAACTTCTCCACCTGGAACCACACAGATGGGTGGCCATTCCACATGACCAGCTGTGGAACGTGAAACTCCTCCAGGGACTCCTAGGACAGTCCACTGGCATTGCAGGCAACAAGGACAGGCAGACAAGCAAACTGTAACTTTAATTGTGGTTCTTACTCACGTGCCCAAAAGCTTCATCGCTAATGTGATTCCATCGTGCATCCCTTCCTGCAGGACGTGGAGGACAGATTTGCCCAAGGGGATGTGTGTGCTGGTTGCCATCTCTGTGGAGCACGAGGAGGCTCCTCTCATGGGAGCTGTGCGAGCCATCGTGATGGACTCCCAGTACTTGATAGAGCCCTGTGGCTCAGGAAAAGCCAGGCTGACTCACATCTGCAGGATTGACCTGAAGTGAGTATCCCACCTGCACAAAGTAACGTCCATTCAGCAGGACAAAACCCTCAGGCTCAGGGAGGGGAAATGTTGGGAACAGGGCATGTTTGCTGCTTCGGAGTTTTCCTGCAGTCTTTTCTCCACTCAGTGCCTACCACTGTTAGGATGTGATCTTAGAAACAGGATCTGCTTATTTGATTACTGCAAGGGAAAACTTCAGAGTGCACTTAAAATGACAAGTATTTGAATCTCCAGCACCACTGTAGGCAGTGCGGAGCAGGAAGCGTGGCAAGCACATTTCTGTGGGGCATTTTTCTTGAGTATTTGAGTTTCTCAATAATTCTCTTTTCATTTCTTCAGAGGACATTCCCCAGAGTGGTACAACAAAGGCTTTGGACATCTGTGTGCAGCAGAAGTTGCCAGGATCAGAAATTCATTTCAACCTCTGATTGCTGAGGGACCAGAAACAAAGATCTGAGGAAGTGTTCCTGGGAGCATGTGAGCGTAAATCAGGGTTTGGCAGGGAACGGGAATATTGGAAGCAAAGGTCTTATTTAAGCTGCAGAAATCTGACCAGACCTGTGTCTATACAAAGGTGAAAAAGGAATTTTATAGGAAAGTTCTTTTATTCTGGAGACTTCCCCTTCTCCCCTTCCCCACATCCACTCTGTATTAATTTTGATTATTGAACTAAACATTTCTTCAGAGAGCTTTTATTACTTTAAAAACAGATTATTGCCATTACTTATATGTTACATAACTCTGGTATTTAAAGGCTTCTAAGAAGCATATTTTAATTGTAAATAAACAATGTACAGTATGTATATATTTATCTATATTCTATCTATCTATATATATGTATATGTATAAATTAATTATTTTGTATATAACTCAGTGCAAATCACTTGCATCAGTTGGACCTTAAGTGGATCTGTCACTTATTTCTTAGTGTGTCACTGCTACATAAGCTGTGTTTGCTGTTATCACAGGGCTGCCAGGCATGATTCATGTGATAACAAACGACTGTTCTCAAATATGTTTCGTGTTTGTGTGTGCTATGAGAAGGTACCTAGAAATAGATGCAGGAAGAATTACAGGAACTAAGGAAGAAGGAGGTTACAGTGCATTTAAAGATAATGAGGAGGAAATCAGACTCACCAAATAAACATATGGAGATGCATCTGAGACAGACATTGTGGAGGCCCTTTATGTTCAGCTGCAGAATTGTGACTGTTAGTAGGAGGTGTTGAAAGCTTACCTGTTGCCTTAATGACTGGTGTCTGTCAGTAGAGAACCTCACTGTGTGCAGTGTTCCAGGTAACAGCTCATCCTCAGACAGCACAGGGTAATGCTGTGTGTCCTGAGGTGGCTGAAATCAGACTGGTAAGTTATTAAGCTGTAAATTAATTTTTTTTGTAAGCATTTTGTCTAGGTTCTGAGTGTTTCTGTGTTGTTCTTTCCTTCTCCCATAGAGATGGCTAATCCAAAGCAGGTTTTCCACACATCCAGTGGACACAAAGATGTGCAGATGAACACCATGCCTTTTAATATTCTTACTATACAAATAACTACACTTTTTTAAGATTTTAAATACATCTTGGAGATTTAAAAGACTAAATAAATGCTATTCTTGGAAAGATTGCTTTTATAGTAACAGCAAGCATTTTCATCTTATATTGCACTGATCTGCATGATCCCACCTCTGTAGGCATTGGTGGGAGCAGGGTTAGGACTATGAGGAGTAGGAGCCATTTAAGCCTATTATATAATTTCATTTTCAGGGACCTATTATTTGCTAATGGAAGAATGCTTTAAAAGTAATAATAATAATAATTTTTCAACATTGCCTTTGAGGCAGGGTTCCATTTTCTTTTTAACTAACCTAAGACCAAAATGTTATTACATCTATGGCTCAATAAGAATGTACAAGCCTGTTAATACTGTTCTTCATTAATCGCATTTGTTCACTTGGACTTTATTTATTGCTGCATAAACCCGTGGAGTCACTCACAGCCAGTGTTTCAGCTCAGTCCTTCCAACAAAATCCAGAAAGATTAGTATGATGTCAATTAAGCAGGATACATTTCCTACATGAAGCTACAGCTTTGTGCCCTGATTCAGTAAATGAGGAAGTCTCTTCAGAGCCAGAGCTTTGGACATGCCCCAGGTGTGGGAGCTGTGCAGTGGACTGTGCGTGGTGACAGCTGCTAGAGCATGACCCCACATGCCATCCTGCACACATAAGGAGGGGTGTGCTGGCAGGGGACAGCCCTGCAATCTGAGGGAGCACACCTGTGGGAGCTCAGGGTGGATAGGGTGACCCACAGTGCTCCAGGGTGTCCTTGTGAAGGAGCAGGACTCCAAAGAAGTCATTGTCATCTTCACCCCTGAGCTGTGTCACCCAGGTATGGTTGTGCAAGTCCTAGGATCAGGGATGGTGGCTGCCTGGGAGCTCCTGCCTTGAGTTATGGCCAACAACAGTTGCAGTGTGCAACTATCACAAGCTTTAAGTCCTGCAGACAGGGGAGCACTCACAGGGCCCTTACGTGGCTGTGGCTGGGTCTGGCAGTGACCTGCTGGCTGCAGGGCACCACCACTGCCCAGGCTCAGCCTTCCCGGGAGCAAACAGTGCCTCCCCAGCTGGGAATGCCATTCCAGAAAGCAGCACCTCCTCCCAAATGCCTGTGGCCATGGCAGCAGATTTCATGCCGGCTGTTTTCCAAAACATGAGTAATTAGAGTACTTCTGCTACATTAGTTTACATAAATAAATACAACAGTGCCTCAGCATTAACAGGCACAGAATTTCTAGCCCTGGGAATGGCAGTGTCTGGCAATAAATAACATCTTAAGGAAGAAAAGGAAAACCTGGACAGTGTTTTTATCCTGTCTCACAAGTCATTGCTCAGTTGGAAGAGGCCCTGTGCCACCTGCCACCCTCAGCAAGGTAGGGTTGTTTTCCTGCCCTTGCAGAAGCACTGTCATGAGCTTCTGGCATCTTCAAGCCATGTATTGTTGAAATAGATTTCTTCAAAATGCACATTATACCATGTCTACCATTCAGCTACCACAGTATTTTGTATTGTTACATTGATACATTATGATAATTGCATTTTTAAATGTTATATCAATACCTCATATTTTTACCTCATCTGTTGGTATCAGTCATTAGTTGTAAATAAATAATTTCAGAGTTGAATAAATTTGCTTACACTAAAGACTCATGTTTCTTTGTGTTCTTTTTCATCCATTGGCTCAAGAAATGCTGCATTGAAGCCCTTGCTTTTTTCATTGCAACCTGCTATACACTAAACTGTTCTGGTGTGGGACTTCAGTAATGATTGCAGGCTCAAAATGATATTGTTGTCCATTATCCTCAGCCTGTAATATCCTTATGAGGATACGAGCATCATTGCAAAGAACATGTTTTCCAAATTCAGCCATGTTTCTGCTCCTAGGTTCACAGGAGTGACTGGAGCTGGGAGGGTGAGCACTGGGCTCACACTGTCAGACATCAGCCATCTCCATCCATCAAGCCATTGCAAAAGAGTAAGAGGTGCAGTGGCATGATAGTGATTTCTGTGGTTTGTCTTACACATTCTACAGATGGATTCAATGTTTCTTTGGATGGGTGTTGTGCATAACCCCAGCTGGCAATTAAGTACCACTCTCTATCCTGCCACCTGGAGAGAAGGAAAAGAGAATCAGAAAAAGATAAAACCTATGAGTTTAATAGTTTATAGTTTATAACATATATATATATAGTATATAGTTTATAGTTAATAGTTTAATAATTGAAATAAAACGAAATTATTATTGTTATTTGAGTTTTGTTGTTGTTGTTGTTGTTACTAATAATTATTGTTATTATCGTTATTATTGGTATTATTAAAAACAACGAGGGGATAAAAAAGAAAGAAAGAAAACCCAAGAAACTCAAATGATGCACAGTACAGTTGCTCACCACCCATTGACTGATGCCCAGCCCGTCCCTGAACACCAATTGTGCCCTCCAGCCAACTCCCCCACTGTGTATACTGGTCATGATGTTCCATGGTATGGAATACCCCTTTGGCCAGTTTGGGTCAGCTCTCCTGGCTGTGCTTCCTCCCAGCTTCTTGTGCAGCTCCTCACTGGCAGAGCATGGGAAACTGAGAGGTCCTTGACTTAGAGTGAGAACTATTCAGCAACATCTAAAACATCACTGTCCTACCAACATTATTCCCATACTGAATCCAAAACACAGCGCTGTACCAGCTTTTGAAAAGAAAATTAACTCTATGGCAGCTATAACCTGGTCATGTGCCTGTATCACTCCAACTCTCTCTACTTACTAAAAGAAGCAGTGTCTCAGAAAACAGGGTGCTGAGCAGAATCAGCTATGAGAGACCACCTCGGAGGGGATAAGCCTTTATGTCCCACCATTCAGAGAAAGCTCTGTATTAAAATTTGGATTGAAAAGAAGCACTTTTTTCCAATTGTTTTCCATGGCAGAGATGGTCATCTGTGTAAGTCCATCCTGTCTTAAAACGCACAGTATGTTATGTGCTCTCATTCCCATTCCTCCCTCCCACCCACCTGCAGCAATGTCAGGGCAATGAAGTTGTCTTAACCCTAACAGCACTGATGTTTCAGCTCCTGGTACATGCAGATTTACAGTCTTGCATTCTTGGGCATCCATTCTCTACAACACCTTGCAGGAGTCACCAGCAGGGCAGTCCCTCTGCTGATGCATTTCCACTGCACAATCAGTGTCACCCTCAGAGGATCTTGGCAGGCCTAAGAGGTGCTGCTTTCCAAAGTGGTGGTTGTTAGACGAGAGCACAGGCTGAGACCACTGAGATGACTGTGAGGTGACAATATTGGAATAAATATCCAGAAGACTGCTGGAGCCTGCCAATCAGATAGGAAAGGATGAAAACACATACTGCTGCTCCAGCTCGGTCATGATGTGAAAATGCTGGGGAGTGAACACAGACTTTGCCAGACAGAAAGCAGCATGACCCACTCACGATCCCACGGGAATTCAGCATGGTCATGTCATGGTTTCCTTGCCAGATGTGTGTCAGCCACAGCTGCACATGGGATTCATTTGGATGGGTGCTAGACCAGGCAGACTCTTGTTACAATTGAAGTTACACACCATGGTGCAACAGGACCAGGAATACAAGGCATCAAGCCACAGATTCGTAACATGGTAGGTGTTTGGATTTTCCTGAAATGTACATTTTAAGTTGTGACCCTCAGTATCCTGGGCCACTCAGCAATATGATGTAGAAAGCCAACAATTCCCCCAGAGCAGCAATGGATGCAGAGCAGAACCCACCTAGCACTGTGCAACTGCAGACTGCCCTGCTCCATTGTGCAAGGCTCTGCTTAGCAAACACGAGGACATGTGGAACTCAAGGGCAAATGCAAGCCAGAGCAGTGGGTCTGGGTTAATGAGTAAACAACAGGGAAAATGTCACAACACTGCAGAGAAATATTTGCCTGTCCTGCATAGGCTGATGCTGGGGAGGTCTCACACACTTGAGATACCTCCCTAACCCCACAGCAGCTCCCAGACACCAGAGCCTCTATGCCTCTGATGAAGGTCAGCATCTCTTGCAGAAAAAAGTAGCCTGGACACTTAGCTCCTTCCACTCCTGACTCTGAAACAAGGATCTCTATCCTGATACCTTAGTACTGACCTCCCACAAGTAGTTATTTTCTACTGTTCTTTTCCACTGCCTGAGTGCAGTCCTTGCGCACATCATGCCCTCTGCCCCTCTCAGTCCCTGCATGCCTGCCTGCAGGCTGGGCTCCAGCCTGCACCTGCTAACCCAGCCCAGGATGCACAGGAGGACACAGCCTTTAGGGCAGAGTGACCATGGCCAGGTGGTCCTAGTTGTTGCAGCTCCAGCTGCAACAGGGGGAGTCAGGCATGGCCAGCCTGCCAGGGCTTGAGTACATAATGTCCGTGTCCCACAAGAGGGACAAAACTACCAAGATGAGGAGAAATGCTTTTCTTTAGGATGGCCAGAGCACTAAAATAACCATAAACCTCAGGTGCTCCTCAGTCCCATTTGCAATGACAAGTTGGGGCTTTTGATCCTCTCCCAGGGATGAGAATCCTGAGAATCCCACAAGATGGGGAGGCTAAAGGCGGTGAACTGCTCTCTACCTTGAACAGAAACTTGAACTGCAGTGTGCAGGTCCTTAGCAGCAGCTTGCAAGGGGACAGGATGGGCTCCTGGCTGTGCTGGTGCTTCAACAAGAGAATACCTGGTTCTGCTGCAAAAGCAGATGCATGGAGCTCTGCTGGCAGCCAGCTACAGGATTACAGTTTATTTCTTAATCAAAATTGGCTCATGGCACAAGGGAAACACAGCCTAAAACTACAGATTCTGCTCTATCTCCTGTTCATGGCAGCCCCAAGGTAGACACATGGCCACAAACACAGAGCCAGCATTTACTGCAGGGAGGATTTGCAACAGCTTGCGATTTATGGGAGCAAATTAGCTGCAGGGCCATCTGTCCTTCCCCACACCACTGGCCTGCTCCTTGCTGGAATGCCTGCCTTTCCTTGAGAGGATGTGTATCAAATTACTTACTCTTTTTTTTTTTTTAATTAAATAAACGTGGGAACCACAGGTGGTGGAGCAGAGGACAGTAACCCTCTCAGCAGCAGCATCTGTGGGCCAGCAGTGCCCCACCCCGTGTGTGGGACAGATGCTGGCTGAGGGCAGCCTGACCCCCAGACTCACCCCAGGATCTGCCAGCCCACATGGCCACCCCACTGCTCCCTGCTGACACCAGCCAGGCTTACTCTTCATGGCAGAAGGGCCTGAAGCACCACAGCTGGTCTGGCTTGACAACAAACAGCGAGACCTTCTTTTGCCCCCAGACTCTTTCAGTTTAGAGACTTACCATGGGGGTTGTCGAAAGCAGAGAGTTTTTACAAACACCAAAAACCCATCCCTGTGCCTCACTGCTGGCCAACCAGCATGAGAAAGGAGCCCACCATGGCCAAAGTGTAGGGCACTCTGAGTTCACGGCTGCTCGGGTATTATGCCCAGTGATGTCTGGTACCCAGTGGGACAGGAACTCAGAATTGGACCTATGAAGAGAAAGCACAGGATTTTAACTCTTTAGCCTGGATTTCTCTTTCCCTGAAGAGTCATGTCCCTTTTCTCCTGGCCCAGGGAGGAGGGATCACACAAGCCCCTTACCCAGGCTCCTAGAACTGGGCTTAACCCCAGATGTTGCTTTGCAAAAGAGGCAAAAAAAAATATTTGGGAAAAGCTTCCCATTGTTCAGTGGCTGTACTTGGGAATTCCTGGTGTGCAATAGGGCTGCTGGCCAGGAAGGACAAACTCTACTGCTGTAGATGCATTGATGCAGTATTGGCAGAAATGCCCACATGCAGGACACACCAACACCTCCCTCTAAGGCCATGGGACCCCCAGAACACCATTTCAGAGACAGGTTTTGTCCCTCTTTCCTGTTTCCTACAAGGCTGGAGAGCCCAAGCCAGCCTGCCCACTAGCATAGCGTGGATGTTCACCTTTGCCAACAGGGAACCCACCCACCTCGACATGGAGAGAGCCACCACCTGCGTTTTAATTACAACCTCCTCCCAAACACTGAACCATCCCCCACCCACAAGCATCGCCTTGGATGGGGTTCACAGCCTGGCCATGCTGATGCCAAGCCTTTTTAAGCTCTAGTTGTCCTCATGTCCTCCTCTCCACAGTCAATGAGGTGCCAGGACACTTATAAACTGCTGGGCAGTGACATTCATCGCACTGCTGAAACCACCAGGACAGCGATGGAAAAGTTTGTGGTTATTATCAGCACAAATAAAATAAAGGGTATCACTGGGTTAAGCCAAAATGTCACAATATGGCCTCCTTGGCCTCCCAATATGTTTTGCCTTGGGGAACTTTTTCCAGCAATGGCTGGTATTTATCAGCAAAAAGATACAGTTATTGCATTTGGGTTTTTCAAATAATTGAGTAATTTAATCTTTTAAGTGCCTCTGAGATCACTTGCTGTAATTAAAGACAGAAGATGAATGACTGAAGTACAAGAGCATTGGAGGACTTTAAAAATGAACATGTCCTTGACTGCATCTCCTGTGCATTTATGTAACGATGATCCCACATTAATATGACTAAACAGATAAAAGGAGAAAATAATAAGAGCTTGGTTGCACTATTTTTCTTCTACCCCAATAATAATATATCATCAGCCAGCGGAATGTGCCTGTGAATACCAAGCAGGAGCAACCACTAAGAGCAGGACCCCGCCGCCTCCTGCTGTGAGGTGCAAGGAAAGGCAATATCCGCTCATGGATCCCACAGCAATGTGGCAGATAAATGAGTTACAAATGTCTATAAAATTCACAAACTTGCATCAGAAGTGGACTTAAAGGCTCAGCAAGTGCTGGGAGAGGCGGCTACAATACTAGCAGTTTCCTTTATGAGCATTTATTTTCTCAGCTTTTGGAAATAAGACCCATCTAATCCGAGTGGAGAGGGGGAGGCAGAAGAGTTGCTGCAAAGTAAAAACTATCGAGAAAAAAATCTGTACAGCCTGTAAACAACATTTTGCCTTCTAAGTAAGCTATATGCCTTGACATACCTATGACATACCTATGTCATACCTTGGTATTTAGCTCTCCATTTCATAGCCCCAGTGTATATAAATATGTGCCCAAAGGGGGAAGAAGAGATGATGAAAGAGCTGGAGCTCACTCTGCTCCATTCTTCACACAGCACGAAGTGCCTGGGCCATGCATGTCCCAGTCTGGAGGAGCAGCAGCCTTGCACCCCTCAAGGCATCCTCCAGAGAGGCTGCAGCCTTCTGGGAAGCCCTCCTCACCTTCTTGCTCCCCTCCCTTTCCTGGCAGGGCACCCAATGGCCTCCAGCTCAACTGTGCTATTGCCAGACTACAAAACTTTGTCACCTCGTAAAACTTTACGGTGCAGGTAGTTTATACCATTACACCTCTTGAACTGAACACTCAGCCAATTCACGGTTTCCTCTGGCGGGAGGAAAACCAGATTTCTTGGGTCAGGTGCTGTGTTTGTGCAGCCCTGCTGGGTTACAGCACTGCCGAGGGCCTTTTCCAGAGAGCCCTGAATGCAGAAGGCAGCAACGCACGGCCAGCTCCGTGCCTAGAGCCAAACCACCATTTCAGCCAGGATCTCACCAGGACATGCCATTGGCCCTGCTTTTCCTCCAGGCCCCAGCACACGTCCCACTTCCACTTGGGAGGTGTTGCTCCAGCTTGGAAACACACCCCATAAGGCACAGTCCCAAGGGAAGCTCTGGCTTCCTGAAAGCCAAACAGGTGGGACTGAAAAGTCACTACCAAGGTCCTTTCCCTTTCCTCCCCTGCAAGGACTGATGCCATAAAAAGCATCAGGGAGAAGTCCATCATACATCCAGGTTACAGGGGAAGTGTTAAAACTCACTCTTACCCACAAAAAAAAAAAAAAAAAAAAAAAAGAACCCCAAACATCCTAAATTTAGTGTGTTACTCTTAGCAAGGAAGAAACAGTTTCCACTAGGAGAAAAGAACTAAAGAAACTAATCCCACTCACTGTGAATTTGCAGCACTTAGAACAACACTGCTGTCATTCCCACTGCTTTGCTCAGTGCTGGTGACTGACCACCCCCTCCTGCACCTTAGACTCCCATGGGTCTCCTGGGACTTGAGCCAGGTCTGGATGACCTCAGGAGAGCTGGGATCAGATAATGAGGCTTCACCATGTTGTGAGTAATTCTTGTGACAAGAAAAAGGCTTTTGACAGTTAAATTCCTCACATACGAGGTGTATCATTGAAGGAGGTGTATCACTGAGGGAGAAATATGGGAAGTAGGCAGTTCTCAGAGTAAGTTTTTTAAATTTTATTTTTTAACAAAGAATAGTCTAAGTCCCATGTCCCATCCCCAGAGAAGGGGACTGCTCACTCAGCTGCCAGGATGAGGAACTTGTGCATCTGCTTGTGCCTGTGGCTTTTCTGCCCTGCTTCACTAGTATTTTCCCTGGCTTTTCTCTGCCTAGCTGGTGCTTTTCCTACTCCTTCAGAAACACAGAAAGCATCACAAAATAACAGCCATCGAAATGTCAGCACCCACAAGTGTCCTGGCTGCAGGCTGCTGTTATTTCAACTTTCTGATTTCTTAAAAATCTTAATTTTTCTCAGAACTGCTTGACAGCAGTGTTTCTGTTCAAGTCATGAAGCAAAGTAAAAGGCTCTGATACATTGGACCCTGACATTTTCTTCTCACCTCATTATTCCTTTTTTCCAATCTCTTGTAAAGGGTGGGCTTAACAAGAAGGATGGGCTTAACAAGCCTGCACCAGCCATAGCCTTGAGAGGGCTGATGAAGGCTGGTTTGGCAATTCAAGAGTGGCACATCAAAGACAGGAAGAGCTTTCCCTTTTCTTTTCCATGCCTCTTTTTCTTGGCTTTGCTTGAGCGAAGATGGAACAGGATTGAACTTTCCTTGCCAAAGCTAAAGTCTGGCGCCTCAAATTGACTTCTTCACCCTGAATAAGGGCATTTTCACCTCAGCAGTCTCTCCAAGCAGAATGAACAGATCAAGTTTTCCAAGTGATTCGAAAGCAATATATACAACGCAAATAGAAAAGGACAAGTTGTGTGTTTAGACATGCTGGGACTTGTATGGCCCTGTCCCATTCATTGGCTTTGTCCCTTTCTGCTCCCACATCTCTAAATCTTGACATTTACTTTCCTTAGGATGTTCAACAATGATGCCAGAAAACTGCTTAGTGCAGAACTATGCTGACAGAATCCCTCGAGCCTGGGAGTAACTCTACTGGAAGGGAAGAGCTGTCAGATTTACTGCAGTGTTACTATGGAATAAGCTATTGCACCAAAAGCACTCTTAAATTAGTATGGTTACTTCCACAGACTTTCTAAATAGCAACAGTCACTTTAAAAAAAATTTTTAAAAACGCTCAAATAACAAGAACCCTCCAAACTCCTAGGTCTGTTGGAAAAACATCTGTTTAGCCAAAGGCCCCAGAAATCTCCAACAAAGGATAGAGTTATTTATGTGTCACTGGAAAAACAAACAGCAACACAAACTCCTTGCAGAGTTATCACAATAGCCTCTCCTGAGGTACTCTGTACTTCATGCTGCAGGCAAAGCAACTGGACAGATTAAACAGTAAGATCGTGTTACAATTTGTTACATTCAGTATCTTTATTTCACTTCTGAGATTGTTATAAAAACAATATAACATTCATCCTGTCATTTAGCAGAGACGTCCCTCCCACAGTCACTCTGCACAATCTTTTCAAGAAATAAACCAGAAGCTTTGCACACATGTCACAAAAATATTTTGAACAGATATAATGTTTAATCCGGAGTATTGAGTAAACTGGCAACATTTCATTCTATAAACACAGTTCAAAATCAAGAAAGTAGTCTACCTAAAGAACCGCATGTTGAACACGCTGAGCCCTGTTACTCTTCAGAAAACAAACCACCAGCCACCACCGAGCTGTCTTCACAGCCTGAGCAGGGAGCTCCCTCTGCTCACAATCCTTGCAGCTGCCTGCATTTCTGCTCTGGATGCACAGATGGGGTGGGGAGCGCCAGATCACTGCTCTCACGTGGGCATCGAAGGCAGCAAGTGCCCCACAGCAGGACCAAAGGAGGCCACATCAGTTTGCACAAGCACACTTTGGACAGGTACCCAATCTTTGCCTATTTGAGGGCTTCTTTGTTGTTTATGGAGTGATTTTTTCAAGACAATTGACAGGAGACCTGCACTGTCCCCTAATTACATAAAATAAGGCAAATTCCAGAGGCAAAACCATACCATTATCAGAACAGCCCATCTTTGTGCAATTCACTGGCCAGGCAGCACCACAGGCAGGATGCTTAGGAGAAGGCTTTGGCAACCACCCGTGCCCTGCTCAAGCCAGCTGTGCTCTGCAGTGATATTTAAAAACTCTTCTGAAGGCAGCTACACCAAAGGCTGTGTTAGTTCCATGGGTCATGGCTCCATGAGTGGAAACGATCGTACAGCGACAAATCCCAATTTACCTACAAATTAGCTATCCAGCTGGTGCCATCTGCCTGTCGGTGGTTACATATCACCCAGCCTCTCTGGGAAGAGCCTGCAGTGTCTCCTCTGTGCTGGGGCTGCTGTTTCACTCACTGTGCTGCACCCGGGCCGTTACACAGCTCACAGCAGCAGCTGGCTGGATGGGAACTGCTCCTGGAGCATCAGGTCAGGCCAGTGCCCATCAGCACTGTGCCCATGGCACCTGGGCTCTTCTGCATTTGCCCTGCCCAGGACCCTGAGCCCCCTGGAAGCCAGGAGAGGCATGTACACCTGGCTCCTCAGAAACAGCACACCCGAATGTTTGGCCAACAGCAAAACACACCCACACCCACGCCCACACCCACATACAAAACACACAAGGTGGGCACGACCTGGGTACAGTGTGTGCTAAATGGATGTCACTTTTCGTTACGTTCCGCAAAGGCAGCTGGCAGCTGGCACAACGTATTGCACCGTGATTCATCACTGTGCCAGGGAAAAGCCATGCTGCATTTCATACACTCAGGGAGAGCTATCTCTTCATAATCCACAGTGCACCAGGCACCAATGCATAAATATACAGCAGTTTGAAATGTTCTCTTCTACAGCAAGTCCTATCAGTCTATAAATAATTTTTATACATATTTTTAATACTTCATCACTTACCCTGAAATGTGCACCTTAATCTCAATACCAAAATATATGTAATTGCAAAGAGAGACCATTTAAAGACTGGAACTGGAAGAAAAATATATTAATCATTATGAGAAGATACCAATTCTTTTTTTTATATACAATATTTAAGAAAAAATATAATCTTAAATTACAAATTAAAATCATATTTCATATGTAAGTTTTAATTTACAGTATAGAATCATAGTGTTCAGGTTGAAAGGAACCCTGGGAGGTTATTCAGTCATCTTCTAGTAATCTAATAGATAAACATCACATTTAATACAGCATAATCAGCCTTAGTAGACAAATAATTCTTGATTAACACAGAGTACATTTCTTTTAAAACGTTCTTTCCAATGAGTGACATTGTTCACATAACAATAAAAATACAATTACAGCTGAAGGCAATGCAGGCCTAGAGTTACAGAGCACAGAAAAATGACCATTCTGCTTTATACTGAGGACCCTCCAAATGCAGCAATTCACAAGGCAGGCAAAAGGTTTTTTTCCCATTCCCTCTCTATTTCTACTAATAAACAACGGTGCCAACATTTTGCTATTTTATCCTGTTGAGAGAAAAACAAGAGGCCCTCAGACATCCAGTAATACTTTGGGATGAAATGCTGCCAGGTCCAATTGCTCAAGGGAGAACCGCCAACCAACTTGTGAAAGCTCTGGCCCAATGGCTCCACAGTCTCAGACTGTGGCAGCAGTAAAGTGCTGCACTATTACACCACGATGCTGGCTTTTAAAGTCTCTGCACTCAACACAACTAGCATGCAGAGACCATCCTGCTAAGTGACCACAAGCCTCCAGTAGGTAAGTGGCTGGGTGGCAGCAGTGGCAGCTAAATGCAACTTGCTGTGAGAAGTGCAGAAACGGGGTGTCCCAGCTGTGCCCTGTCCCTAGGTACACAGCAAGAGGGCACGGGGTCAGGCACACAGCTTTCTGCCAGCTGAGACAGTGAGGACTTCCCAGTCCCTGCTGTTTGCCTTTTTTTCTGAGCAAGTCAAAGAGAAGCCCTTTCAGCCTTCCCATCTCTTTCCAGTACATGGCATGACCCCTGCAATCCCTGGATACATTCCTGCTTCTTTCCCCCCATAAGACACAGTCCCTTTAGCTGAAGTTCCCCGATTGCATCCTGAAGTCAGATGTAGTCTCAGTACTAGTTAACTGATTTACCAAGAGCTCCCAGCAGCACAGATTCAATCCCCTCTGTTTTTCTTCCTGCATCTGCTTTAGGAAAGGGGTTGTTCTTTCCCCTGGCACTGTTTTTGCAATTCTCCTCCATCTTTCTTCTCAGTCATGACCAGCCAGGTTCTAGTTAAGGAACATCAGTGTTAAGCCCTAATTTGGAAAAGTAAACTCTTTTGTTTCACCCCAGTCTTGGAGAATTTGACATTAAGGCTCTTCCATCACACCATGTTTTCAAAACCTACTTTCACCTGTCCAGTTCAATGGGGCAAAACCAAGAAGGAGAAAGCATCTGCTCAACAAAAGGTCCCAGAGAAAGCTGTGAGACAACTCCAACTACAGGAATCAAGGACCGGTCATAAACCAAAGGTACTATACCAGAGAAAATTATTCCTGGAAGCCATATGTAAGCAATAGCTTCTCAGTGTCAATATTCTGCAGTATCAGGCAATGTAAATGCCTTCCTAATGCCGAAGCAATCACAGTGTTGTGCATTCTTATTTCAGATTCCCAAGGGGATGCAAGAAAAAGGACAGTGAGTAATATATTCAAAGGAGAAGCTCTATTTATACCTTCTTTCTATCCTCTTGGAGTAGTAAGTAATGAAGAATAGAGTAACAATAAAAGCAACAAATATGAAAGAGATAAAGGCTAATAATGATTTTCTCGTTCGGAAGAAGTGGCATTCAGGACATAAGGCAACCTCTTCTGGACACAGCAACTCAGGAGTTTCAGGACCAGGAAAACCATTATTGTCAATTATTTCTCTGTAATGTTTCAGAGAAGGCTTTGGTTCGTATTGATTTGCAACATAGCTGTAGAGACCATACTTAGGAGCAGTCTTGTCATTAAAAGAATAGACAAAATATCCTTGAAGGTTAACGTTATCCAAGGTGTAAGCTGTAAAAGAAAACAAAGGGTTAAAGAAATTAATCAATGTCACTTTACATTCAAGAGCAGCAGTACCATATGCCCATATGTAAAGGAGGGGCAGGGGGATGTTAAACCCATATCTGCACATCTCCTCTCCAAAACTGGGTAAGGTGCATGTACATCTGTGAAGTGTTTCTCATAAAAAGTAAGAATCTGTCAGCCACTGCCAGACAGTGTGATCTGTGAGTATCCTGCAATTTATTCCCTTGTGCTTGGTAAACACAGCTGTGAGTGCCTGACTTTGTTTAATGATCAGCATGGAGCCTTGCATGAAAAGATGGCTCTCTATTAGGTAAAAAAGAATACAGGGTTTGGGTTTCCTGCCCCTAGTTTTCTGCAGCCTGTTTCTCTGACTGCCCCTTCTCCCTTGCAGGGCACATCCTGATGGGGACAGTCAAGGAACACAGGACGTCAGGCTGCACTTCTACCAGCAAAGGCACAGTGACACCAGAAAAATCGCACAGCCACGCTGAGGTTGTGTGCTGGGATATCACCAGAGCAAGGGGAAAGGTTATGCAGATCACAGCCCTCTCTTGTTATTAACCCAAGTTTCTGATCCAAGATGACCTGCATTAGTCTTTATTGAGAACATGTCCACCATCTATACTGCTGACTCAGCTGCTGGAAGAGGCCCAGCAGCTGCACTGTTAACCTTGAGGCATCCATCCTGCTTGACAAAAAAAATCAATCCAAGGTAGTAAACACAAATTGTAATAGTTTATCTCTCAAAATCACTGTTTTAACAATATCATCTAACACAAGTACACAGAACTGAATTTTCATATGCCTCTGCAAATAATTGTTTCTCAAAGCCACATGCATGACTTTAGCACCTCTAACCTACTTTTCACGTATAAGATGAAATAATATTTACCTGCCCTTTTACATAGCTGCTGCCCAGGATAATTAGTTGTGTTTGCAGAACTGCAGGTGGATTTAACAATGTTACATAAATGGTTACTGCTGTTCTTTGTTTTCAATTCGCAAAGAAGTATTTAAACAGAGTATAAAGCACTTCAAAACATGGCCTCAGTCCAAAGAGTCCCATACCGTATCCTGGAATCATTTATCTGATGCACAAACCTGTTGGCTCCCCTTGGAACAATGCAGGTGAGCAATATTACACACCCAGAAATTTCCACATGAAGTCCCTGAAATCAGCTGGAGGATGAAGGCAGAATAGGGACTTTAAGGCCAGGGCATACATGGACCAATCCCCCTATTATTCCTCTACACTGTGACACTGAGGTAAGGACACAAGATTTCTAATTCATCTTAGTTACTGCACAGGGTCGTGCAAAAAAGAAATCCAAGTCTTGGAGAAACATGAACCAGTCATGATGCCAAGGTTATGTAACAACAAGATGGACAAAAGTGCAATACCAGAGAGGGAGAAGAAAAAAAATGGAAAAGCTGGTGGACCAAACACTATGGAGGAGTATATGGTGTCTGAAGTGGGAGATTAAACTTTAGGAAAAGTATTATGGCTAGTTGACAGAGACATATTTATCCATTACAAAGAAGGTGAAAAGATAAGAAAATAGGTTAAGCTGAAAAACACAGGAGCTATTTACAGGCTGGACCAAAGAGGGGAAAAAGAAGTGACTGGGGGACAGTGGTACCAGAACAGTACAAAGGGTGAAGTTCTGTAAAAAACAGAGGCATATGTAGGTGTTCTCACTAATGGGAACTGTGAGAAAAGCCTTTTTCTGTTTAAAAACAGAAGTACCAAGGAGACAAGCAATAAAGAAAAAAATAAACTGTTTGAAACCACAAGCCCAAATATAGCCAAAATATGGTTTTTTAATTATAGATTTATAAAACATGCATCCAGTGCTACAAAATGCTGGAGAATGACTTTTGGATATTTAATATTGATGTTCAGTAATTTGCAAAAGAGGTGGAAATTACAGAGGAGGAAGTTAACGCCAACAGTTAATAAAGTGGACAGGAACTGCCAGCCATCCTTTACTACCTATCGAAAGAGTGGGACAGATTTTATAAAGCTTGATAAACATGAAATTTAGGAGATAATACATGATTAATGCTTAGCTTCATGAAAAATAAATCTTGTCAAACTAACTTGACATCTTTTTTTCTGAGATCAGCAGATCAATAAAAGTAATGATGTTTGATGTTATATACTTAAGAGCTTCACAAGGCAAATGACTTGGTATTATACACTTGGCATTTGGATCAAGAAAATAGAATGTTATGAGGTCAAGGGAAGCCCATAACAAACAGATTTCAACTGGTCTCAAGTAGAATTAAGAAGTAATAGAACTAGAAGTCAGTCTAGAAATGCAATTACAAGTAAGTGTCGCAGTGGGTGTATTTCTACCATGGTCATGGAGCTCAGCTTTTAGCACTAAGTTATCTAATGATCTTAAATATATCAGCTACCTGAAATAAATGTAGAACTATTTCTCAGAGAGTCTGCAAGTATCACAAAGATCAGAGCCATAACTTAGCTAGTGTAGCAAGGTTTGCACAAACAAGCAGCTAGCATTTGAACATGACCAAATGTGAAGACGTCAGAGAACAAGCAGACCTACTTTCGAAGAGGCAGTCCTGCTTGGTGTGGGGGGCAGGAATCTGTAACCGAGTTTAAAATCTCAGTAAATTATCACAGAATCTGTGTAACTAACCTGCTGTCATGGCCAAAAGTCCAACAGCCTTCTTGTATGTAGAAATGTGACAGGAACAGTGTGTCCAGGTCTGGGTTTACCCCTCTCATGTGGCAAAAGAGCATACAGGGAAAAACTCAGTAACTCAGAGCTTTGAAATGATGTTTTATAGCAAGGCACACAAAGAGCTTTGTCTATATTACACATCAAAGAGATAAATGAGAGACAGCTTCTCTTGTGTCTGCAAATACCTGCATAGGTAGAAAATATATGTGGAAATGCACAACAGAATTGCTTAAAGCTGAAGCTAGAACAATTAATAGTAGAAGTGAGATTTATATATATATATCTATACACACACTGTGAGGTGCCAAAGATTCTTCATCAGTAAAAATTATCTCATTTGGGTCTTGTGCTTTTCTGAAAAAACAGCATGTGTTGTATGACAGGATGACTCAAAATGCCTCCTTTTTGCCTTATAATTTATGAATCTTTGAGACAGAGAGAAAGACTGGGTTTGTGTTCTGAATAGCAGGAAACAGTCCAGGAAATGGCATAATGAGGTAGACAGCTGAATTATTATGAAGATCACTGTTGGATAAGATCACTGTTGGATAAGATCACTGTTGGATAAGATACAGAGACAGCTGAGGAACAGAACTCATACCCAGCCCTGAGGCACATCAGTGGAGAGAAGCAACAAAGCAAAATAACAGTAGAAGTGAAATAAGATGAAAATCTGACTAAATACATGTGGAACTACTCACATAACTTCTATTTAAATTTACTGAATCCATTAAAAAGTCCTTCTGCTCTCTTATGCCGAATCTGAGCAAGGTCAGTCTTCCTGATGTTTAGCAACACCAATTCAATTATAAATTAAATGGAAAAATTACTTGTTACACTGCAGCAACATCTCACTCATGGAGTATTCTACAGAGGACATGTCTTTTAAAGCTAAACATACTCTATCACAGAGTGTATACTAACGGTGGGATTTGTAATATATAAACCATCTGTGGTTCCTTACCTTTTAAAGCTTCATTGATATAATTCTGTATGTAATAGACTCTGAGCTTATCGTGCACCATATTCTGGTCATCGTCAATACCATTAGCCATAACATAAACTGGGACATCGCCATACTTCGATTTCACCCACTTGAGCAATTTACGCAGTCCCCAGGGCACTACTGCAACTCTGCTGGGAGAGTGAAGCCACGTGATGTCATTGATCATTTGAACTTCAAGGTAGTGGTCATATTTTACTGCATCTTCTTTCTCTGAGCCCACAAGGGTAGTAGTGTAGTGGCTCAAAGCAAAAAAATCAAATGAGCCCTGTATTAACTTCTTTTCATCTTCCGAGAAGTAAGGCAAGTGGAAATTATACAGGTCAACACTGTTTATTCGGTGAAGCCACGCTCTCATCACCTCTGGGTAGTCTCCATTCCCAAAGATGGGCTCTGCAAGCCAGCCAATGTCGAACTCTAAAATTCTGTCAGCAACTTCTTGGTCATTCCTGGAAAAGGGACAAGCTGGTTCCACCCAGTCAGCTTGCAAAGCTATAGATATTTTGCCCTTCTGAGATCTCCTGAATTCTTTGTCATAAAGATGCCATACTTTGGCATGGGCTTTCAACAGGTTGTGCCCTGCTGTGTACGTCAGGTTTTTCACAGACGGTTCATTCATGGTGATCCAAAATTTGACATGGTCCCCAAGACTCGTAAAGCAGAATCTGGCATACTCCACAAAAGCCTGAACAGTTTCTGTGTTTTCCCAAGCTCCGTATTTGGCAAGGGAAACTGGAAGCTCTTGATTCTCAATCATAGGTTGCCATAATGCAACAACTGGAGTTATGTTAACTCTGAGAAGTTCACTAGCAAAGCACTGATAGTAATGTACAAGTGTGTGGTTGATTAGAGAAAGGTTACCTAAAGGAAGGATTAAAGACCATTTCAGTGAAAAATGGAAGTGTGTGACATGCATTTCTTGCAGAAGAGAGATCTGGAGCCTGATAGCAGCAAAGTCAACACAGTGACGCTTGCGCTTCAAGGCGTAAACCCCATCCACCTTAATGAGCTTCTTCGTCTGGTGAACGTCCCACACATAAACACTGGAGTCCAGAAACTGCGCGGGTGTCGTGTCCACCTAGGAAGAACAAGAAACACACCAGATTCAAGTTGTTTGTTCCAGGTAGGTGGGAACATCATAACCATCAGGCACAGCCCAGTGAAAGAATACCCAAAGTCAAAACACTGCATTCAGCATCTCTGATACTGGCATCTCGGGCTCGTATGAATGAATGACTTTTCTGTTAACAAGTGATGTCAGAAAAGTACCAAATCTATGTATGATTTCCACCCTACTTTCCAAACAAGCTTATGCTAATGGTCATCATGTTTATGTTTCCTCTAAGCTGTTCCAGTTTACAAAGAAATAAGGGATTGCCCACGGGTAAGGGACTAAGCCTGCAACAGCTCTTGAGAGAAGGAGATCTTCAGTGAAGACTACCATAATTTTTAAAATGTTTTTCTTTCAAGATTAAGAAGGGCCTACAGAGAGACTGTCTGTTGTAAATTACCCAGTTTGTTCAGTTTCAAGACCACTCCCTGAATGCAGTAAAAGAAATAATGAATACAACATCATTTCTATGTTCTGTTCTTTTCCTGACTCTGATGAAAGATGAGTAACGCTCAGCACTTGATTTTTAGCAAAAATTCAGCTGACAAGCAAAATTTTTCCTTCTTGCTAAAGACATCCTTTTTATTTAATTCATACTGAAGTCATTTCCAAGTTATTTCAGCAGGCTGTTGATGTCTGAATCAATTTTTTTAGGGCTCTGAGTAAACCTACAATATGTCACTCCAACAAAAAATGCACTTCCCAGAAGGCCTTAGGGTTTCAGATGTCATAACTGCCTGTATGACACACAGTAACACAGTACAAGATGACCTTCTCAGGGTTGCTCAGGATTATACTTTCATTTTTTAATGAACATCACCAGCACATTAAGGACTAGAAAATGAAAAACTGAACTACTTAAAATAATGCACAGTGTGAAATTTCCTCATTCATACTCTGTGTAATTCTTTCTAGATCCAAACCACAGGATAGTGGTACCATGGTCTTTATTTGTCCTTTTCTCTTTCTTTTTAATCTTGGTTGTACAGTTTTCCCCTGAGTTCAGATTCCTTGTCCTGCCCTCTGTTTGAAAAGCAGGTGTCAGCCTACAACCAGTGTTCAACTTGTAGCTGAGGCTCTGCAGACTGTATAAAAGAAGCTGCTGAAAATCAGTTGCTATTTTCTCCGGAGAGGTCAGTACTGTGCTTATAGAAGAAAGTAATAAAAAACAGCATGTCTGAGAGAAATTGCTTTTCTGGAGAATTGTCCCTTGTAGATTACTAAAGCATGCATTACCACTAATACTGCGGGAATTCTCTCAAAACAGTTTTTCCACTGTGATGCATCTACAAATCAAACTACCTAAGCCTTAGAGCACAAAATGTCTGAATGGCCTTTTGAAACGAAAATATTCAGCTTTGAAGGTTTTGGGGATGGGAGAGATTTTTTAGCTGTTGTAGGCTGACTGACTCCACAACTTTATAGTTTTTATTGATTCCAAAAGCTGCAATTCCATTTCCAATCCTTAATCTATCTGAGAGCTAAGAGGATGACATGAATTTTCTTGGAAATCAGTGCACGAGGTAAGGAGGCTGCAGTATTTTTCAAGAGAACAAAGCCAAATCTTACTTTTGGAGTGAGAAAAAACAAACAAGCTCCTCACATTCTAGCCTTAAGAAAGATTTTGCCTTTGTGGAAAATATAAATTAAAAATTCTGTTCTTGGATGAACTTTGGCTTTGAATTTACACCTCCTTACTGTGGTTAGATAAGCTGTGCAGCTCAAAATAGCATCTGAGAATTACAGAGTCCAATAGTTAAAGCGATCATAAGTAAGGTACAATCTTTAGTCATGTCATAAAATCTTACAATCTGAAAAACTTCTCCCAAAGAATCAAATCAGTGGAAATAAAGACTGAGAGCTGTGAACTAGATCCATAACCTAGCTAGGTGCTATCCAGGGGCACTGCAGACCTTCATCAGACACATTATGACATAAAATGAAATAGAAGGAATACAGAAATTTCTTCTAAATCTAATACCCTTCACTTCCTTTAAGAACAGTACCAGGATGTATAAGATGTAGAAACATGCCATTGGAGTTTTAAGAGTTTTCAGGAAGTTTTCTAAAATATGTATTTTACAGTTTTAGCAGATTTAATTGACTTTCCTTTGAAAAGGAAAGATTTCCTTGACTTCCCATAGCTGATGTTCAGGGAAGACTACTTTCCATTTCCATCCATTTTTCTAAAATGTTATTTATAGTATCTCAATCTGACTGGTTGTCTTCAGTCACACACAGAAGGTCTGGTGAAGAATGAAAGACACAATGTTTGGCACAAAAGTCTTGTACCAATCTCCTTGCAGCACTCTGGTAATACAGAGTGTGGCAAAGATACTCTATTCAGCAAATATGTCACTGTGAACTTGTGCACTGATCTGGCTGGACAATCTGTCGGCTTTATTATCAGACTCACCTGAATGTAGTTGTCAACAATTCCCCAAGCAAAGCCACAGGGAAAAATACCTTCTATGGGCTGGTTTTCAGGCAAAGGTGGGAAGCCATTTTTTTCTATCAGCTTTTGATAGAACAAGACAGAAGATTTGGGCACCAACTTCTTGTCATGGCTTTGAAAATCAACATAAAAGAGTCCACGCCGAATGCTGTACCCCCTATGCCACTCAAAGCCATCCAGGAGGGACCAGACTGTGTAGCCAAACACGTTAACTCCGTCGTACCGGATAGCTGAGGGAAGAACAAACCCAGACTTATCACGGTGCTCGTTTTTCCCCTGTAGATTACACCGTACCAGCAACGCTTGCAGCATTAGTGTGTAAGAACAATGCAATAGGTCAGATAAGTATCTCAGGGCCTTCCTCAAAGCCTATTCAGGGAACATATTTCAGCTGCACTTGGGGAGCTGCCAGGTTACAGTAGAAGGCAGCAGAGGTACCTGGCTTGGCTTTAAAGAAGTGAGGTTTAGAAAGAGAAGCTGTGCAGCAGTGGTTTGAGCAGTGCTGCTCCTCAGGCATGCCAAACCTCAGCCTCAGAGCAGAGCCTGAGCCATCTGCAGCCACAGAGCTGGTGGCTGCTCTCCACTGCCCTCTGCTCAGCTCACACTGCAGATCACTCTGGGGCAGCTGTAACTGCAGCACCACCCTGTATGCAAACAAAAGTTATACTCCTCATGACCTCCCCCTCTGAATACATCTTGAGAAAAACCTGACAGCACGTTTGGTGTGCACATGAATTTTTATTACCACAGATTCCAAGTAGAAGTGATAATGCAGAAAGACTCTGTTTATTTGGTAATTCTATCTCTTTACATCTTTTATGGCACAGCATTTTCCAGCTCAAATATTTAAGGGTTTCTAAAAATATGTGCGTGTTCTACGTCAAGTGTTTGACTTTTAAAAATAACCTTTGAAGGTTAATGTCAGGATCTACTGTCATCTGTTAGTTTTACCAGCAGTATTGTAAGATTCCAAATGATACTCACTTTTAGTTGTACTAAACACTGAGATTCAGCAAAATGTTCCTGGGCAAGGCTCAGCTCCAGGAAAGCACAAAGGAGTGTGCTTATTCTAACGACATAATTAGACCCACCCTAATTCAGCAATGCATTTAAGCACATTCTTAAACATTCTTTTGAACTGGTGTTTGGCTCTGTAGCCAGCAAAATTTATCCTTATTACTCACCATTTTCTGTCAGCGCAAACTGGATACTGACTGAACATAATATTTACCAGCCTAGTAACACTGAAAGAGTTATTTCAGGCAAGCAGAATAACAAGATCCTAATTTCCTGGCTTTACTAATGCACCTCATTACAATCAGTTATGAGGGACCACATGGATTCTCGATTGTAACCATGTTTGAATCAATTAAAGGAACAATGCAGTTAAATAAGCAACAAATTTGGCCCAGTCTTTGTCAGAGGTCATGAGAAAATGTCTAAGGAAATGGAATATTTCTCCTCCTAAAGGCACCATTCTTTTATGTTTGGCAAATGTCAGTATTTTTCTAACCTCTGCATGCACCCATGATGACATCTGCCATACCAGCAGAGTAAAAGCCAGTACAAGTCCACTGTGTGAACCAGTCTTGGTGAGAATTTCTTTGAACAGCATCTCACCCTTCTGTAAGTCATCACACAGCACTCCCACACTTCCTGAGCACCTTGTAAAAATCCTCCTCAAATCCTTTTAAAAAAATGTATTAGCTTTTAAGTGACACCTAGGAAAGAAGCAACTCAAAAAATGTTTGGAAGTTCCAAGAAGTCTGGAAGTCTCAAACACAGTATCCCACATGGATTGCATATTACTGGAAAACCACAATGAAAATTAATGGGGTTTTTCCCCCCCCTCCCTTTCTGTGTATGTCTCTCTTTTTTTCTTTATGTCTGCTGGTGACCACACTGGGCTGACTGAAACCTAGACTGTCCTTGCTTCTGAAACCGAGTGGCCTTGCCCGTACTACCACTGCAAGTGACTCCTGGCCTGAGCAGTCCCGCACAGCACACCTAGAACTGTGATACTGTACAGACCAGAACTCTGCCAGAACTGGGTTAAAAAATCAAACAGCAGTTCATCTCATGCTCTGTTTGGCTCAATAGTACAGAAGTTGTGCAAGGAAACATGACAGACCCATAAGTATCAAACACAGATCTTTAAAACCCTATGCTGAGCTGCTCTCCAACCCCAGTGACTGAAGAGGAGGTATGTGGAGCCCTCAGGCCATGCTTCCATCTGGAAGGTGCCCAAGATGTATATTCTGCCTCTGGACATACCTGAGAACAGCTTGGTCCTACCTGTCATGGGCGTGGCTGTTCATTTTCTGCTTAAGATTCTGAATTCAGACCTGGTAACTCCCTCCCTAAACAATGACCTGGACTCCACTAGTTAACATGACCCAGAAAAGCGTGGACACCCTCCCAAGCAACGTGCTCTGCTTTACAAGGCACAATCCATTTGTTTGTAGAGCCAGAGACAGAGAAGGGAAGTGAATATGACGCCAGAGTAAGTGGTGAGATACCCACACATGGGAGAAGACACCTCCAAACAATTAACAGCTCTAATTAATATTTAACAACTTTATATTACAGCTCTATTTACTCAAATCAATCCTAAATGGTGGCTGGGAAAAAAAAAAAAAAAAGAAATACCAGAAATAGCAAACAAGGCTGTGAATCCCAAAGAGATATCCTTTCCCAAAGGAAAATTTAAACCCAAGTTTTTAAAAATATACAGAGCTCGTCTACAGCATGCACTGTCAGAATGGACATCTACATCAGCACTTCAAGTGAAATCAGGAGCACACTTCTGAGCAAATCTCCCTCATCATGCTTCAGTTCACATCACACAGTGGACTCAGAATACACGGCCTGGGTTCCTTTAGATTGAAATTAATCCAGAAATGGGCTTCAGGAATGCATACAGTGTGGACACCTGGCCCTCAATGCCAATTCTGTTTTTACTCTACAGGCTTGCTCCAACTGGACTCCATTTAATTGTTAATGTAGATGCAGAAATAAGCAGTTCTGTCTGAACCACTGCGTGCACACAACCAGGCACAGATCCTGGCCAGCTCTAGCAAGTAGCAAAGTCCCAGTTATGCGGCCCCATGTCTAAATTAATTATCCTTGCTTCTCAGTGCTACAGCTCCAGTGTCATTTTGCTGTCCCTTCACCACTGGAGTGAATTTCATGGTAAATACCTCAAAACTCTTCATATTACAGTGTTTTCTTGCACTGGATAGACATATCCACATCTCTCAGAGAAACCTTGTGCCTTTGTGTTCAGTTTTCAATGCTGTCCAACAACTCTGCTCACAAGCCAGCATGATGCCTTTTTTGGATCTTTCTCAACTGAATTCCCCAAGGTATTGCATAGAGAACTTTGGTATTTACATTGGATTTTGCAGATTCTAACAGCAGAAGATTTGGGTGCAATACTTTCCATTTTAATGATAGCAAAGTGCCTTCTGCAGACCCAGTCTGTCTCTACTTTCTTTGTTCTTTGTTTTTTTCTATAAAAGGTTAGGCAAGTGCTACTATCTTATGACAAATCTGTCATACTATTGTTGCTGTTGTTATTATTTATTGAGTGATACAACAAAAGGAAAGATACTTTGGAAATTGAGATTGCTTCCAGACAGCTGTGATTAGAAGACAGATTCATGTATGCATTTCCAGCAATTTCAAATCTAAGCAGAAGTAGGGGCAACTGGACTATGACCTCATCATGAAGATGAGCTCTTCATCTGACTTTATGCAAACTAGTGATACTGTACTTGCAACACTTAGTTACTGTTTTGCTTCCATCCTTTTATTTTGGATCCACTGGCTCAGGTATTTATTCACCTTTTAATTTATTTGCAATAATTAGGTTTCTGGAATAGCAGAGGAAACCAATTTGGGAGTCCTCTGCATCTTCATTACTGCTGTAAATAAAATGAAGGCAATTTTTTCTCATTCACCATATGAAAATGGCAACATAACACAATGTCTATCTCATCTGAACTAATAGCTACAATAATGCTCTTTAAACCAAGAACAGTAATCCGTAGACAAGTAAATCACTTAATAAATTGTAAATTTAGAAATTAAAAGACAATGGAAGTAGAAATGGGAACCCCAGCAACTTATTGGCGACTATTAGGATTGAAAAAATGTTTTGTCATAAGGAAACAGGAAAACAGCAAGTAAGTCTCATCTAAGGCGGTGTATTTTTCTTACTGTTTGGAAAAAAAAATTAACAAATTAAATTATTTTGATTATAGAACCTCAACCATTCAGTTCTCCTTTAACTGGTGTAAATTCAAATTATTGTGATTGATGCCCACAGCTGTAAAACTGTAAAATTTGTGCAAGGGTAAAATGCAGAATGAAAACATTCCAATTTTTCATTTTATAATGTACTATTTCAGACCCATGGGTTTTTTCAGAGGAACTCCTATTGCATAGTATTTACTTTCCCATATATATATTCTTACGTTTTATATATATTCATTCAGATAAGGAAAGCAACTATTAATATATAACACAGTAAATTCTCCTAAGGCCACTGAGAATATAGTTTACATGTCTTGCACTTCCTCCCACCAAAGACAGTAGAAATTTTCCTACTGACTTCAAGGACAGCAGCATCAAGCTCATCAAATGCTATGTGCAGATATGAAAGTTCTTCAAGGAAAGAACAAACTCAGGAAAGGGATCTGAAGTCTCATTTCACAAGCGCCAAGATGAATGCTAAAGAATAAAATCAGTTTTCAGCCTGTGCTTTAACACACCTCTGTAGGCTATATGCATTACAATATTTTCAAGCATGTATTAATACAAAGTAAGTCCTACCTTTTAAAGTTTCCATAATGAACTTTTTGAGATAGTAAATATATTTGGCATCATCTCTCTTGGTGGTACCAGAAACAAACCAGCTGTTCTCCACAATGAATATTTGGGGGTTGTTATATTCACTGTTTATCCAGTAAAGGAGCTGCCTCAGGCTTATCGATTCCAACTGCTGGAATTTCATGTGGGAGTCCAAAAGCTGGAAACTCAGGGTAGCTCCAAAAGAAAGAGCAAAAAAGTCTGCTGTTCCCTTGATATACTTCTTCTCAGCCTCACTGAATTCAGGCAACAGAGATGAGAGGTTATTCCTCATGCTCTCTGGATAGTCACCATCAATAAATATGGGCTTAGCAAACCAGCCAAGCACGAAATCAAGGGATTTTTGGCATTCTTTTATGTTCTTTTCAGTCATACGCTGGGGTTTTATCCAGTGGGAGCTAAGGGCAATGGACACTTTTCCTCTTTGAGCAGGACGGAAATGGTCATTGTAGAGATGCCAGACCTTAGCATGGGCCTGTTGGAAAGAAACACTGTGATTAATGGACCCAAAAATCCATTTTAAGTAACACGATTATTCTCAAGTACTGAGGCTCAGTCTTATTCATTCATCAATAGTTTACAATACTTAAATTAACTTTTAATACCATATTAATACTGTATCAAGTAGAAATTGCTAGTTGGTTGGGGAAAAGAGCATCTCAGATTTCCATGAGATACAGGTGCTGAACACACTTCTGGCTTTATTAACTTCTATTACTGAGTTCAGACATACTGCCAGTATTTACAAAAATGAAATGCATTTAACCAAACATGTTTCAAAAAATGTTTTTATTATAGGAATATCACTTTATCTGCAGATTCACAGATATATAAAGAAGAATCTTTAAAACTGCCCAAATCTCTGAAACAGTACAAAACAAAGAAACACCTTTGAACTTAATACTCTTTGAATCAGAGCACAAATATAGGAACATGGAAGTACCAATTTGGACTTTGGAAAGCCTGATGAAAAATCATTTGCCACAGGTCCTGAAAAATTATTCCAATAATTCAATTTAATCTATTAAAAATTACTATTTACACCTAGCATTAGACTTGAAGCACTTGTCTTGGTATAATTTTATCTTTTACTGTAAGAACATATTTTGTACCAAATTTCTTTCCTGAGAGCTTACAGAGTCAGTTATAACAGTCTCTTGATGTTCCCTTTGAAGGCTAAATAGATTAAGTTCCTGAAGCCTTGCCTTATCTTCAGGCATTACCTTCAAGCTCTTTAACCACTCTCACTGCACTCCTCTGATTCTCTTCCAATTTGTCATCATCTGTCTTTAACTGCGGAAGCAGAACTGGACATAATATGCCAGTGGCAGTCTTGCCAGCAGTAAAACCAGAGACAATTTACCACACTCTTTCTGCTTATGTGGCCACACAATTACACTGTAAACATATGCACATCCAAACTACCATATCTCCAGACCCCCTCACCATCTAGAATATATCTTTTCTTTGAATCTAGCTTATCAAATAATTTTGACTGCTCTGTGAATCAATATCCCATTTTCTGTAATCTATGTATTAGTAGAAATCGCAATGAATTTTTTCTAGGTCATTGATACAAAGGTAAAATTATGATATCTGACAACACTAAGGTGGGAGGGTGGGCAATACAACAGAGTTCTGTGCAACTCTCCAGAAGGACCTCGAGAGGTTGGAGAGCTGTGCAGAGAAGAACTGTCTGAAGTTCCAGAAAGGCAAATGTAGGGTCCTGCACCAAATAATCCTATGTCCCAGCACAGGCTGTTGGAAAGCAGCTCTGCAGAGAAGGACCTGGGGGTTCTGGTGGACAACAAGCTGTCCCTGAGCCAGCAATGCCCTTGAGGCCAAGAAGGTCATTGGTGTCCTGGGGTGGATTAGGATGGAAGAGCAGTGCCAGCAGGTCAGGGGAGGTGACCCTGCCCCTCCACTCAGCCCTGGTGAGGCCACATCTGGAGTGCTGTGTCCAGTTCTGTGCTCCTCAGGACAAGAGAGACACAGAGTTCCTGGGGCAAGTCCAGCAGAGAGGAATGAGGATGACTGGGGGACTGGATCATCTGTCTTATGAGGAAAGGCTGAGGGAGCTGGGCCTGTTCAGNTTGAGAAGAAATGACTGAGATGGTGTGCCCGTTTGGACACAAATTGAGGAGGA
>VZRX01003991.1:115419-126719 GCA_013398075.1 Notiomystis cincta | reverse complement strand
GTTGTTTGTCTTTCCTTTGAGTAGTAACATGACAGGAAAATACTTTTCTTAACACAAGAACATATCACTTACATCTGTAAAGGTCAATATCATTATTGTGGAAATAGACTAAGATACTTGTCTCAGTGTTTTTGTAAGTGGTCTTTTCCTAAAAAATTTTAGTGGAATTTGGGATGTAAAATAAAGGGACAAAGTTCTGATTTTTTTAAGGTTATACTGGAGAAAGATTGACACTTCATTCAATAACCTATTGAGAAAGAGAGAGAAGTTATAGATGATGTAATGCTGAGAGACAGATGAAGTGACTTTAGGTAATCAAAGTAAAAATTGCTGCCTGACAGAATCCGAGCAGCAAGGCCCTTTTATTCTGAGCTACCTAATGGGTTTTTACAGTGTTATAACATTTGAGTTTTATGTTTTATGATATCCACCAAGTGACAGTCTGACCCTCTTCTCCCCTAAGATGTTATCACTTCTCTGTGTCAAAGTAATTCTGTTGCTGTCTTAGCAGAGATGAACTCATGAATCAGTGATGTGGACAGGGGTGGCAGCCCAGATAGCTCTCTGCGAAATCCATAAATCCTTTAAGAGAGACTATTTTTCTGCTGCCAGTGGTTATTATTGTGTCACAATCAGGCAATTTCATGCTGAAATGTTGGGTGGCCTGGATTTGAGTGCTAAAGAAGAAAAGCTACCAGGAGATTATGGTATCAGCATGTTATATGATACGAAATGTAGGCAGTGAAGTCCACCTATCTTTGTATGTTCTTTCTACTTGGTAATGGACACTAGAGAATATTTTCTCTAAATTGTAATCTTTTATAACATCTAGTGGCAGTTATCATAAAGTTTTAAGAAGTAAATCTGGAGGTTTTTTGTCCACATGCCTTGCTTTAACCATGGGTTCACGTTCAACTTGTTAACTTTCAGTAATTGAGCCACACCATATCCCTGACAGATTTTACAAACATAAAACTTCCCAAGTTTGCATGGGTAAGATTCAGGTTGGTCAGTAGTCCTTATGGACTCCCTTGTGCAAGAATGAATAATCAAAATCCAGCAGTGAATTGTCCCTAGTCACCTGCTCTGACTCTGGGTGTCCACACACAGTGAATAGGTAAAGGTTATAAAGTTATAAAGTGCACACAGAATAGGTAAAGGTTATTAATTTATAAAGTGCACACAGAATAGGTAATGGCTATAAAGTTTATTAGGACAGATATATCCCAGCATTTCATACAGCCACTGATGACATAAAGACTGGAAAGCTGATGTACAAATAATCTAAGTATAAATTAAGCACTTTTTTTTTACACAAAAAATCTCTTTGAATTCACTGATTCAGGTGCCTTTGAATGCACAGAAGAGGTTGCTGAACCCTGAGCCCAGTGGTTACAGTCCCTTTGATCACTCTTCTGGATGGGTTACACCACTATTTCCATCATTTTGAAGGTCTGTTCTTGACCTACCACTGCTCATCATTCTCAAGACCATCTCACAGAAAGGCTTCTTGAACTTTTGCCAACTTTGGACTGTTCCTTATTAAAATTAAATGGATCATGGGGAGATGCAAGAAAAACATGTCAGTTTGTTTTCATGACAAAATCAAGCCTGAGAGTCATGATATAATCTGACTTTGTCTTTAGTGTTTTAATTAGAATGGTTGATTAGAATCAGCAGAAGAACACTAAAAAAATACTTTTGGTCAAATTTCCTTTATTTGTTACTTTCAGATAGCATTCAAAGAGTCATTAGTAGTTGAAAGAAACTGGAAGGAATAATTACTTATGTGAGGATTCGGACCAGGCCCTGTATTTACTCTTCATGTAAAAAAAAAGATGTAACACAAAATTTTAATGTTTAAAATTACTTGATAGGAGCATTTATAAACTATCTGTCTGGGAGATTTTGTAATGTTCAGTAAATTCAATAATAAAACAGGATTTTTAGAAACTGGGATTGGCTAGTGAGCTACTCAGTGACTTTAAAAGTGAGATGTTAAATATTTTCTGCAAAAACTTTGCAACAAAATTTCATAGAGTGCATTTGTTTCAGAGAGGAAGATAATTAATCTCTGTGAATGATTAATATGTTTGTCCTTTGGCTTCTTGGCATCAGATGCAAAAAACAAAAAGAAGGGAAAAATCAGAAGTTGTACCCAGAGAGAGTAAATAGTTATGCAAATAACCCCACTGATAAATTAGCTCAGAGAGAACAGTCCCACTCCCTGACTCTTTTAGTGGTACTTTCTAGGATGCAAAATTTTGGGATGAGGTTTGGAACTTTTTTATGAGGTTTGGGTTTTTTTATCCTCTGGAAATGTTAATTTTTAAATATCCACAATGTAAAGCCACTGAAATATGATGGAATAATGGAACTTATAAACCAGTTTTGATTATGGTTAACCATTCCTAAAATTTTTTAGCCAATTTTACTTTGCCTATAATATTTATGCTAGACAATGTAGTTCTCTAATGCCTTTGCTGAATTCAGGCTTGAAAAATGGAGAGTGAGAGATGAGATTTTTACTGGTAAAACAGCTTTGCTTGACTGGATAAACTTGTAAATATATTATTGCATATCAAGATATCACTTTCAGTTACATAAACATTTTGAATAATTTAAAAAGTCATAGAATTTAACTTCTCAGCATTTAACTTAATCTTTACTCATAAATTATTACAATATATGATTACACTGCAAATTGCTGTAGAAATAAGAAGGGTATGGTGCATCACTTCTGGTCACCACTGATATGTTATTTGGTGTTAGCTCTTCTTCAAAATCTAAACAATGTAAAATAAGGGAAAGCAGAAAGTTACTGGTGGAATACAGTGGAAGGTTTTGGTTATCTTCTGTAAAAAACAGCAGTAGCTGTGATACAGAGCCTGCTACTCCACGCAGTGAAAGTGACAGGCTCTGAAATTGTCACACTTTACTCAGTCCTTCTGAAAGCACACCGGTGTGAGTGAGAATATTCTTTCTAGCACTGATGAAGATAGAATAAAATAGAAGTTTTACTTCTGGTCTTAAGAGTGATAACATTAGGGCAGATGCTGCAATCAAGTACAGTTCCATTAAAATCACTAGCTAATTCAATTTCTTAGATATTGAAAATATGGAAAATTGCTAGGATACCATGGATAACTAATGTTTATGAAAAAATTGATTCCTAGTAGCCTAGAGAAGACTGCTGGACACCAGAGGTGGTATCTTCTGGGAACCAAGGTAGTCTAATCAGCCAAACAAATTCTGATTTAGAAAATCTGAATTAATTTCTTTATTGCTGAGTTTGGACTGGATGTATTGGAAAATAAAATTTCCTTTTGAGGGACAAAAGTTCTCAGAAAAATAAGTTTGTCTTTATGTACAGACAATAATACTGTCATTAAATACCACTATTCCCTAAGGGATCAAATACAGTGACACCTGCATGTGAGCAGGTGCTGGTGTGCTTACACAAATGTGTGCACACACACACACAAACACCTAAGTTTTTGTCTGTATTGTACCATTATAACTGATTCAGCTTCTGTGATGACAATAATTTGGGTCTTTTGAAAAATAGTATAACTTAGTTAAAGGACTGCTAAACCTATGATAATTGTCAGTGTGTAAATGGAAAGAAATTTCTCCCTGGTGACAGTATAGAATCTAAGCCTTTTAAGAAAGGAAATCATGTAATATCTCTCTTTTTCCCACACTTCAATTTTTTTATGAAGTGATACCTTCGACCCTTGAATCCAATTAGGGATGATAGGGCTGACAATTAATAAAGTACTGCTGGGGTGGTTCTGCGCCTGAGTGAGGGGAAAGATTGCATTTCTCTTTCCCTACATACATGAATCTTGCCACACTGAGAATTATTCATTGGTGATATAAAATAATAAATACCAAAAGGCCAGAAGAGCTCTCTGCAATAGGTTAGTCATTTCTGCACAGTAATTACAAACTAGGCTTTTTCCATGTGAAAGGAAATTAAAGAGAATGAGAATTCAGTACTTTTCCTAAAGGTTGGGGAGAAAAATAGGAAAAGCCTGTATCTTCTGCTGTGTAAATTTAAAATATTTTAGGAAATATACCTAGGAAAAATAGGGAAAACATAGCAGATATTAAGAGCACAACAGCATCTGTCTTTTAAATTAATCATTTGTTGGAAGATCTTTTAGAAAGGGGAGCTTTGAAAGGCTGTTGCACACTTCATACAGAAGGTTTGTTTAGCATTCACTCTGGAAGGGCTTCTCTCTGAGCACCCTTCAATTAAACACAGGCTATATCCATTCAAGGGTGAGGGTGGCATGTATTTTGCAAATATAATTTATGGACCTTGTTTTTTAAAGGTTGGGTCAGGCTGTAGTGTGACAGTGAGGACACAGAGTGCCCATGCACTGTCCTGTCTGCCAAGTGCTCATGAAAGGAGAAAGAGTGGACCTGGTCTCAAAGAAAAAAAAGAGTGACATGAGCTGAGGCTGAGTAGGAGACACAGTTTGGAACTGCAATTGAAAGCAATCAGGAGATTGAAATTCTGCTGTTTCTTTTGTCAGCAGTACCCTTCAGAAGCCAGGCTTATAGCAGCTTTCTGTCTGGCTTTCTGAAAGGGATGTCTCCCTGGGGTGAAGAATGCAAAGAAATGCCCTTGGGGTTGCCTGTGACCCTAAGGCTTTGTTCTGTTTTCATTCTAACACACCATCAAACCCCATGAAATATTTATAAATGCAAAAATCTCCAAATGATGTTCTATTTATAACAGTAATAAAATGGCATCTCTCTAAGTACATTTCCTCTAAATTTTTAAGTTGTGTCATATGCCCTGGCTATGATAAATTAAAGAGAATTCCACAACTCATGGGAAACAATGAATGATGTTCAGCTGCATAACAGTTCAGATTCCTTATAATTTCTTAAAATATTTCTTTCCCCTCTATTATTTTGGTGCACTTCTCTGCAAGTGGAATTACATTTTGATTTTTGCTGTTTCTTTCTGCTGGTTAAAACTTCTATTTATTTTATAGTCTTTGAACATTTTTTTTTTGTGTGTGTGTGTACATATATTGATTCTACAAGCATGATTCAATTATTTCCTGTAAGAGTATAATGAATAATGCATGTCTCTGGGTTTTGGAATACTTCATAGCCTCCAAATATGAAGTGAGACTGTGGAAATATACCATTTTTTACAGTAGTCACCTACCAGTGGGAAACAAAACAAACTCTAGACCAAGTCATCAGCAGGGTGGGGCAGGATGCTGGTAAATTCTGCTTTTGAGATCAACTTCTGTCTCACAGACCCTAGGTGCTTGTGATAGTAGTGACTACTGACTTTTCCTGAAGTTCCCTGGGGAACATTTTAAATTGCTGAAGCACAGATGTACCATCTGTTAATAGTAAATTTCTCCTTCCTGGATTGCCAAAATACATGTCAGTTTGGAATCTGGGGTACGAATTTGATGGTAGTGTTAGAACTAAGTGAACCAGAACAATTAACTTGTTTCCAGTTACAAATCCCAGAGTTTTCCCTGGTAGGAATAATCACGATTTACCAAGAATAGCAGAGTAAAGACAGAGAGAGAGGGAGAGACAGAATATGCAGTGTCAAGCACAACATGCTTTTTATTTTATATGAGATAAAATCGTAAATCTTTTAGCATAAATCTTGTTATCTGAGAGGAACAGCACAACGGCAAGTTCTCAAAAGAGCCTGGATCATTAAACTTTACAATATGTTTACAAATACCACTAAAGGGGTAATTCTCAAGAACACCAAGATCAAAAATGAAAAGACTCTCTGATATGCCTGTTGTGGTTAATGCTTTGAACCACAGTGTAGATAACTGCAGTTTGATTCCTTGTCCTCATCCAAAGGAAGAAGAGCCCTCAATCACAGGAGTAGCATCTAAAAGTGACTAAGCATTTTGCCCATTACACTCTCCAGGGCATCTCATTTAGAAGTGTTGATGTTCAGGCAGCCATATCACCCAGTGAGTAAAATGAGAAGCAATCATCACTCCCCTTGAAGTTGCACAGATAAGGAAGAGCTGCAGGATTTTGCCAAGCACTCCTCAGTGCTTGCTCCCATTTCACACAGAAACTCCCCTAGTTTACAAAAGGCTTCAGTGTGGAAAGAGATGCAAATCAAACAAGGATTACGTTTTGGTTTTGGTCAGAAAACAGGACATGCAGGTGGAAATAACTATCCAGATGCATCAAGCCCCACCGGAAAGCTGGGAAATGTTTAAGCTCCCAGATTTTTTAATAGAATAGCAATAGGTTTTCTTAGAGAGCATTTACAGCAAGGCCAGTGCTGTGAAAAGAAAAAGAAAACTCTGACATGCCATACACCCTTATGAACACAGTTGAGTTATCCCTGTATTGTCTCAATTTCTTCTCACAAGATACTATAGACTGTATAGTCACTACCTCATGTCTTTTATGGTAATTTTATTCACAAGCAAAAGCAAGCAGTAGTCAAACTGGCAAACAGTGTTTTTAGTTTGCTTCTGCTCTGCCAATTTTCCATGCCAGAACAAACCCTTTTGAACTCAGTGACAGGAATGTAAATATATGGAAATTGGTTTCCAACAAAGCCAGTGTTATTTCCCCTAGTGGACCACTGTCCAAAATTGTACAAACAAGAGCAGTCCTTCAGCTTTTCAGGAGCTGGCTTTGTACAGGGTTGCACACACAAGACCATGGATGCCCATGAGTTTCATGCCAGCCTCCTTTCTATTTGATATAGCTCAGAAATCACTGAACCTCACAATAATCTCAGTTCAGTTAGACATGAGCCCAGACTAAAATATTTTAAGTGATTTTTCATTGTTGCTGGGCTTATACCATCTGCCTCAAAACCTGACTTTGGCAATTAGCTCTTTATAATGACAGCGTCTGTGATAAACACAGTCCTACTGTTTCAGATATGCAAAATGCAGAATTGTTGGTTGCAGAGATCACTAAATGGCTATAAATCTGCTGACCATGCTCTTTGTGGTCTGGAAATTCAGTAACGCTGAACTAAAATCATCATTTAAAGTTGGCCATCCTTTCCATTCCGTAAGGATATTCGAACACACATTCTACCTCTGAAAGATGTTATATAGTGATAATTCTTTGAAGATTTTTGGAGAAATTGTACATTTTACTCACTGCTCATTACTCAAAAGGTCACTGAGATGGTTTCTTTGACCTGATAGAATATATTGACCTAGTGGGACTGTGGTTTTCTAGCACCAGTGAAATTTTTTTTTCATCTATAGCTTTCTCTGTGAAAATAAGAGATAAGGAAAACATTTTGTTATCTCTTAGTTAAGGCATCTCTTTTTTGAAATATTGTTCAAGCCTGAAGGAGATGAAGGAATTATTTAAAAAAAATTAAGTCTGAGTGTTCAAGTCACCTGTTGAGAGTCTTCATATTTCAAGAAGTTTCTTGCAGTGAGAACTAATTTCAGATCAATACCAAGAATAACTGCAGGAAAACTTTAAAAGCACTTCCAGGGAATTTACTGTCCCCTGATATTTGCCCAGTGCTACTTGCAAAACCCATTTACAGGTCAGTTTTCACACTAAGAGCTTACCAGACCTTGCTTAATTTTTTCCCTGCTGGTGTTGACATCTCCGACTGAAAACCAATAGGAACGGCACATATCCAAAGTAATAGTTTTGCTCAAAAAAACCAAAAAGACTACACCTCCACACTTCCTGGTGACTGTTGCCTATGCAACACACAGAGAACAGACTTTCAGCAGCAGCTCTTTCTGGTGAATTATCATATTCATTTTATTAATGGAAAATTCTGCTAAAGAAACTCACCCTTTCTGACCTCCTACAAAGTGTAATGTGTTAGTCCTAATCGAGGTAACAGAAACTCTTAAGCTTTGTCCTGTATGTATTAATGCTAATGAAATTCAACAAATGGCTGGTTTCAGGGAAGGCAGTGAAAGCAGAGGAGAGGGCAATGGCAGTAATGAGCCTGTAATTATTTGTAGAAATAAAGGAGAGTTCTTACACAAGAAAGAAGTCTCATGTAAAGACAATGCTAATATAAATGGTGAGACTACATGCAATGTTTTTCAAAGTTGTGTAAGGAAGAAAGGGGATTAAAAGAGGAATTAGCAAGAGCGGCAACAGCTGTTATTTATGAGTTAAGAGCATTAACAGAGTACATCATCTGTGCTACCACCAATCTTTAATGTAATGAAATATAAACTTTATCTCATTAAATATCAAACAAGATCCTCTCTATCTCTATCTCTCTATCTCTAGTGTAGTCTGTGTACTATAGTAAGAAAAAACTTCCCATTTTTTAAAAACAGCTAATGCAGTATCTCAAATACTTCCTTTTTCTTTTGCCTAGGCAGAAATGCTGGCAATATTTTGTTAAAATAATTCCTAGCCAAGACATGATGCTGCTTATTATTGTATTGTATTGGAGTAAGCTATGATTTCTAATTCCTTATGGATCTAAGGTAGTGTCTCTAAACTACAATGGTGATGTCTCAAGATACATCAGTTTCAATTGAACAGCCAGCAAACAACTTCCAGTATTGCAGTGAATATTCCATCTATATATATTCTGGCCTGAGGCCTCACAAAGGTCTAACATTTTTCTTTCCTTTTTTTCCTTTATCCCCCTTTTTTTTCTTTAGAATAATCTCTGCATTGTCGTACCATTCATATGTGTCATGTCACTTTGACTCTTTTCTGGCTGAGAGAGCTAAAACGAGCTTCTATTAAAGTTAGGTTAATGCCACTCCTGATCAGCCAGTGCTGTGAAACGATGCAAGGCTAACACCTCCTCTTCCAAGCTGAGGTCACTGCCAAGAGCAATGAGATTTTTTTGTACCAAAAGCATAACTGACATTTTTTCCCACTTTTCAACATTTCCAGCTGAGAGTGAAAACGGGTTTTCACAAATGAAATAAACCATCTGTTTTCTCCACTCATACACAAATAACTCTTTCATTCAATGGGGACACCAGATATTCTGCTTGCTTTGAAGAAATCTGTGCAGTAGAGCAAATGGGGAAAGCAGGCGAATGAGACTGGTGACCATAATCTCTTATATTTCTTTTCCCATAAGAGCCTGTCTTGTCTATCTTCAGTATTAGCAGGCATTGTTGATTTAATTACATCCACCTCTGCAAAAATATCAACAAGAGAGCACAATTTAAAGTAGGCAATGAGTTTTCTAGTTTAAAGTCTTTTGTACCTAGTAATTCCTTCCATATTTCTCTCTACCCAAGGATTTGGGAGAACATTTTAAAACTGGGCTGAGATTCTAATCTGACTGGCTGGATATCCCAGCTTTGCATACAAGTCAACAGGAGCAAAAAAGAGAATTTGGACCTACTGCAAAACTATCTATGTGTTTGATGTCTTAAAGCAGAAGTCTCTGTCCCTTTCTTTGACCACTGCTGCAGATGGAAGTTGATGGAGTGATTCTCACCTTTAACCCCTCTTTTGAATGCAAATAAATGTTATCGGGTTTTTTTTGAAGATGGTGCATAATGCTTATGGAAAGCCTTTGTATTTTATGACCTCTTGGCAGTTGTTTAAGAAGACAGGCACCTTATTTGGCACACAATCCTGTGTTCTGCCTGTCCTGAGCTGAACTCTGCTTGCAACTGAGTAGAGGGCACCTCCCCAAATGACCACCATTTGCTCAGGTCTGTAAGGCTCCTCTTAAATGCTGCTCATTATCTGAGTTTCCTAGTAGAATTAAAATGTGTAGATGTGTAAGAAATGGTGCAGGTGTAAGAGGTCAGAGAATTACCTATCACAAAGGAAAACACTATAATATAAAATCTCTTGAAGTGAAAGAGCTTGCTCTACTTTCCCTATGATACTGCATTTTTTCATTTTATTTATTTATTGATGTGTTGAACTTCTATTAGTGTTTTAAAGATTTTGCAATCAGCTGTAAGAGAACACCTGAAGTAAGCTGTTGATGTTTGACCCCAGCTGGTAGCTAAGTACCACACAGACACTCGTCCACTCCCCATCTTCCCCACAGCACACACACACCCCACTGTGTGGAGGAGAATCAGAAAAAAAGAGGTGAAACTCTTGGATTGAGATAAGAATAATTTCATAATTGATACAAAATATAATAGTATCAATTTTATTAACAATGCAATTATACTACTAATAAAACAACAATCAATAATAGTAGCAACAGAACACAAGAGAAACAAGGGATGCACAATACAATTGCTCACTGCCCACTGGCTGATACCCAGGCTATTCCCAAGGATTGAGCAGCCCCTTTTTGGGTAACTCCCTCTGTTTTTATGGTATATGCCTTTGATCAGTCCAGGTCAGCTGTCCTTTCAATGCTCTCTCCCAGTGTTTTGTGCAGCTCTTCACTGTCAGAGAGTCATGAGACATTTAAAAGACCTCGATTTAAACAGCAACAGCCAAAACATCAGTGTGTTAATAACACTTAATAACACTATTCTCATACTAAATCCAAACCACATCACTGTACCTGTTGCTAAGAAGTAAATGCACTCTGTCCCCTCCAAAACCAGGACAGTTTCTACTCCTTATTCCATCCTATTTGTGCCTTTTATGACCTTTCCTGACCCTTGATAGGCACACAGATTTCGTTCCCTTAGTTATAGACCATCCCTAGAAAGGCCTGTTGGGTTCACTGGCAGGTGAGGGGTTCATCCACCTCCAGGACAGCAGGGCTCCACATGTGTCATGGTGAATTGGGAAGGCAAATGCCATCACTCTGAATATTGCCTCTTCTTCCAGCTTTATGTACTTATGTCCTGTGGTATGGAATATGCCCGTGGCCATCTGGGCCATTGTACATGGCTCTGTAGCCCCAGACACCCCAGACCAGTGTGGCAGCATGGAAAGCAGAAAAGGCCTTGGCTTTTTGTGAGCCCTGCTCAGCAATAACAAAAATTTCTCTACCTTATCAGCCCTGTTTTCACTGTAAATTCCACTGTAAATTAGCCACTATGAGGACAATTAATTCTACTGCAACCAAAACCAGAACAGAGGTTAACAAGGGTGAGACTGGCTTTTCCTCTTCCATAATTATCCACTGACCTGGTTTCTAAAAATAATGATCTTCACCTTAGAGCATTTGTCACAAAAATTAGTGCTTGTGCTGGAAACTGTAGCTCTAGCCTATGCAGGCTAGAAGATATATTTTAACATTGAAGTCCTGTAATTCATAATGATCTAGAGTTCATAAGAAAGTAAACCAAACCAAATGAAAACAATAAAAAAAAAAAAAAAAAAAAAAAAAAAAAAAAAAAAAAAAAAAAACAATTTTGCCTCTTTGGTAG
>VZRX01003991.1:100428-115358 GCA_013398075.1 Notiomystis cincta | reverse complement strand
AAAAAAAAAAACAGCACCATTTTGGCCCTTATGTGAGAAAGCAGGAAGAAAGGCAATGTGATTGCAGTAGGTTCTCCTTCCTTAAGAGGGAAGATGTTATTCCTCTCGTAGCTGTGCACACTGGAACAGAAGCAGAAAGCTCTGTGAAGTCAGTCTAAAGATAGCAGCCAGGTTGAGCTTGTGCCAATCTGGAGACTGTGAACAGACTACAGAAGCAATCAAGGGCCCCTGTGCACATGCTTAATTCATACACTTGGGCGTGATTCCAAGTTACTCAGGGTGTGTTTAAATTATACCTGAACTGTAGTAGATGGTCTATAAATTGTGTACAAGAAATTCAATGCATGGAGAAGTCAAAATCAACTAAACACTAGATCTGTTGGGGAAAAAGAGGGTGTCACTGAAAGAATTTTCCTGATTTGTCAGCCAAAGTGTTGTGGACAAATTCTCAGAAGTGGTGAGATGGTATTTATGGGGTGAAAATAAAATAACAAAAAGAAACCCAGAGAAGATTTAATTAATGTGATCTTCATCGCATCAGCAAATGGCAATTTTTATATAAGAGAAAGAGCCTGCTAAAATGAGCCAGGGTAATTACAGGACTGTAAAGTTCTTATTATACTCTATGTTCTTTGTCAAGGGAGATATAGAAGAAAGTGTTCATTAATTTATTTTTGTTTGATTTACGAAGCTGTTTGATAACTGCTTGGTGGTACAGGGATGTCTGGGTGTGGTAATTTTCAGACAATATATATCAGCAGAGAAGGTTGCCAGTTGTTCTACTGACATTATGTTTGGGTTTTATGGTGTAACTATCTTCTAAAAAATACATTAATTTTCATTGAAAGGATCTCAGCTTAAGATCACCACTATTGCAGTCTCCATAATAATGGAATACTCTGGATGAAAGCTTCCAGTGATGACCCTGAATGAGACACTAAATTGCCATTTCTCTATATCCAGAAAAGATACAAGAACTTTTATTCTGTAGTAACCAGAGCCTTCTGACAGTGACCAGAAACAGTTATCATCTCAAAACTATGCCTGTTAATAAGGTCCAGCAGAGCCTTTCAAAATTCAGAAGGATGATTCAAATTCTAGTGCTGAAATCAACATTTTTCTGAGAAAAAATTTCTTAAGAAAAGATCAACTATTAAATCTAGGGTAACTCATAATTTTTTTTATTATTTATATAGAAATGAGCAATGCAGTTTTGAAAATATAGAGAATATATGGGCCTCTTCTCCATAAAAGATTTGCAAATCCTGATTGCTTTTCCTGAGTGAGACCTTAGATATTCGGTGTTGTGTAGAAACCAGTATTCGTCACCTGCTGCAGAATTTCAATAGGTAGAATGTTACTACTGGAGTGATGGTATGGACAAATATTTACATTTCATTAATCACAATGGAATTCATCATGAACTGGGATACACTTCTAATAATTAACCTTTTCAAACATTTAAGCTACTTTTCTTTTCAAACACGAATGCAAACACTGTTTCAAACTCATACCTTTCTTAAAATAACCCCAAACCTCCCAAAAATACCAACAAAAAAAAGAAAAAAGAAAAAAGAAAAAGAAAAGGAGAGATGTTGCTAAAAGTTCAAATCATTTTAATAACAGAGTATTTTGTTTGTTTACTGAACCAATATGATGGAATTCTCCTTTGTCTCAATACTTCTGACCATCTTGTAATCAATCTTCAATTCGAAAACAGAAACTGTCTTATGAAGTAGTGAAAAGAAAGGAGGGGAAAATTGTCACTTTTCAGAAGAATAGAAGTGTTATTACTTACTGTGTGCTTTTGAGCAAATTCTGATTGATATTTTATGCTTAATACCAGTTCTCCTTGAAGCCTCAACTGAGTGTAATAATCTTCACTTTCTCTCCAGACGTGCTCACTGATACAAGTTACAGGACATATTAAACATCTGCCATCTTCTGCTCAATTCCAATTACACTTCAATGTTTCAGGGATAAAAATAGAGCTGAATTATGGCTGGTTTGTTTTGTATTTTGGGTTTTTTTTCACAAGTGCAGTAGAAATGACAGGTCAGAAGAAAGCTTTTCAGTGATAGATCTCTTCTGGATCAGTTTGCTCAGACTTCTTTAGCTGTATGCAAAGAATCTCTGAAAGTAGAATACATATTAAGCAAATATTTACTGATTAATGTACAAAAGATGGCTAGGACTTAGCAATCTATCAGGCTGACCCTTCATGTACTCACCTCCTGTGGCACAACACCTGAGGAGTCTTTGCTGCCCAGAGAGCCCCAGTCAAATGGGAAGCTGATGACCTCTGTAGCTGCTGTACGTTAGCTCTTCCCTCTTGCTGAGATGCAATTTTCCACCAATTCACCAGCACAGGTTGATAACTTGATGTGATGACCCAAAACCCCAACCCTGGCCAAATTCACAGGGTTTTTTCCCATAGATATTCTTACATTCCCATGGAGGAATCTCTTTCTTAGCTCTCTAATTTGATGAGTTCATCTTGATAGCAAAATTTCTTGGTTTCTTATCCTTCTACGAACTTGCTCAGAGATCTTCTCCAGTAGTTGGAGGTCTTGGATCTGTGCAGTGTCAGAGCTGAGCCTGTGGCCCTTGGTTCACAGGCAGCAGGAAGAAAGCAGTGTGAAGGATACAGCAGGCATTACAGAGAGAGAGGTCTACACCAGGAATAATGCAGGGTTTTTCTGCTGCCTGTACATGAAAGCTAAACAAAAGTCTCAGTCTCCTGTTGGCAATGTAAGTGAACAGAAAGAAAATGTAGTCTTAATAGGTGAGTGTTCCTGGGCAGGAGAGTATGATTGAGGAGCTTTAGGAAAAAGGAAAGTGTATCATGTGTGGGGTAAGAGGTTCTCACCTGTTACTCACCCCTAGGAGATAATACCTCCCCTGTTCTCTCCATTCTGCAAAGGCTTTCACGTGAACCTTTCCTCAGAGTGTTTTTCTGTTCATGTCTCTCAGCAAAATTCCATCAAGTTTTTAGCAACTCTCAAGAGACATCTGAGCCCACAATTAAGAAAAGTGATTTGAACATAAGTAGTATGAAGAGATTCTTGCTTGTAGGTTACGGCAAGTTCTGCATTCATAATTTCTGATATGTGATACTTGAAGTGATGATGGAATTTCCAGTAGTTAATTGGCTTTTTGGAAATCTTGAAGTCTTAAAATCTCTGATAAACTAACATATGATTTATACAGGAAAGCAGAGTTATAATTACTCTCCCTGAAGCCTACAGTCCCTTTCTACCATTTCTACATTTCTCCTACCCTGATCATAGGGTACCAGTTTACTGGATTAATGAGATTGCACTATGAAATGTTTGTTACATCATTTGATTAAAGTTCTTGTAAAAAGCATGAAGCCATATGAAATTTAGCAAGCATTTAAGTCTTCAGTTTATGACCTAAGTTTTATCAGGCCTCTCAACATGAGCAAATTGAGATCCCTTCAGGTGAATTTAAGGCTTAGCTGGAAGCAAGAGCGGCTCAGAGTGCATAGACTCGATGAGTATCTGGTGGTAGGGCACATGTATAGAAAAATCTTCAGTGCATACCATTTTCCTTTCTCTGTCTCTTTCCTTATATTTCTTTTCTAATTTTTCCCCTGTCTTCTTTTGTTGCACAACAGACATGCTGCAGCAGTCAGAAAAACCTGTGGGGCCACTTGTGTGTTTTACTTCAAGTCCCCTTCACAACATTCTCTCTGAAGAAAAGAATTCTAAAGGGAACTAAATATTATTCATCTGAAGATAACTTGGTGATCATTTTTTCTTGGTTCCTAACCAGAACAGATGTTAGTTCTAGTCAATCTTCAGGGGACTTCTTAACACAACAAAGTAGTTGTTATTGTTTATGAAATTTTCAGTTATATTTGCTTATTTTATTTAGACTTTTGATTGTCTTGTTTCTGTATCTTTTCTTTTTAGACTTCACTAAGTCTTCCAGACACCTCTATTATATTAAAAAAACCCAAACACTTACTGTGATTTCTCTGAAGGATTTAATTTCTGTATTTTTTTTACCTTTGTTGTATAGTAGAGCATATAGGATCATCCAGTGGAAATTTTTATTCTAACACATTATATCCATTCTCAGAGACAAATTCAGCATTTTAGCAGTTGTCTTAATATTCAGAACTTTATTAATACTATGCATTTTGACTTTTTCATCAAATATTTTAATAAAGAAGATGAAAACAAGCCATCAAAGAAAAAGTCTTGTAAAGCAGTACAGAGCAGTTAGAGGAATCAACTCATCATCAAATCAGCCACAGGAGCAAGCATGGTAAAGTACACCTTCCCCTTTCCTGGGCTTAAGGATCAATCTTTTAATAGTACACATATTCCAGAAGTTTGCTTGAAGCACTCAAGAAGGGAAATAGCCAAAGGACATTGCAGAGGGATGTAAACACTGAACACAATTTCAGACATTTTTATTGCAGATCTGGGGGAATGGTATGTGTACAATTTTTGTATTAGTGCTTTTTCCACTTGAATTTAAAGAAGTCCTGACAGTTGTTCCAATTTAATTATTACATTGCTCATTTGGAAGGTATAAATGCACAATTCCAGTCAAAGCATCAGGTGATCTTTGCTGAGCTCTGTGCTGCTTGTCTCCCTGGTTTTATGCCAAGACACTGGCATTCCAAGGCACTAATAGCAGCTCCTCTTGCAGCCTACCTCCAGAGGCAGTGCACTAAGCCTCACATCACACTTAGAAGTGTGATGGACTCAGAAGCAGGGCTCACCTGAAAGCAAAGGGCTCAGTCCCCTGGTGAGCTGGAAAGGGAGTTCAGGGTTGTTACAAGTAGGAAGCTGAAGAAAGGCATGGAGTTGGACTTGGATCACACAGTGTCTCACACAGTGAGCTGAGATCTCCACTGGAGAGCAAGCCCTGAGTGTGCTGTGGGGAGGTTTAACTCTGTCTGTGCCATCTCACACTAGCACTGCATGCACATCACTTTACTAAGTGTCTGAATGTAACTGAATTGTTCCCGCTGTTGAAGAGAGGACAGTTCTGGGGGGAATATCTGTGCCAAATGACCTCAAGTGTGTGACTGGCACTGGACACTGTAAGTTATTCTCTCAAGTGTTGCTTGGGCAGTCACAGCACTTCATCTGCTACATTCTGCCTTATACTCTTACATGGGCTTGTTTTGGGTTACTGACAAAGAAGAAACCTACATGCAGGATGTCTGAAATTGTATTTTAATGCTCTTGACTACACAGTAAGATGGTCTTTTCTAGAATCACTTGAAAAACTCTACCTAAATAAGGAGAAACAAGAACAGATTGCTACATGTTCATCTTTATATGCATTGTTACAAAGGACCTGACATCCCATATGATTTTCTTTAACTTCTGTTCTATTTTTTCCAAGAATTATGCTACTTGCTAGGTTTGTTATCTTGATTGTTATTTTAAAAAGAAAACCAATAATCACTCTCCTAAGTGTCATCTTGTGCCTCTGTGCCAACTTTTACAGATTTGTTCCTTGACTTTGTAGCACATAGCATCCAAAAAATCTTATCCTGGCTTATTCACTTTCTCAGGTGATTCCCATGTCACTTTGTTAAAGCTTTACTGCCTTAGTAGCAAAGAGTAGAAGATTTTTAAGTTTTCCATTACCTCTTTACCATTTTGGTTTCCAGTTTAATGCTTGTTTTACCTCTGTAACTAATTAAAAACATCCTGGATTTTTATTTGGTTAATATCTACCCAGAAGTTTTCATGAAGTTTAATTAATAATTTGGGTTGTGCTACGCCTTACATTTCTTAAGCTGTTAATATGAATGAGCACAATAGATGCTATAAGGTCAGTAAAGATAATGTTGATTACACTTCATTAAATTACTCACATCTGAAATAACTGTTCCTTTCTCCAGTGTTCATTTCTAGGAGAGCTTTATTTAATCACCTGGTACTTTCTGATAATTCTGCCTTCATGAATATTAAATATCCCCTTGCACAATAGTTTCAATCTTACCTTTAATGCCTTTAATATAAGACATTTCAGTGTGCACTACTGCAATATTTGAGCTATAACATATTTCTGAGGGAGAGGTAAGTGCTAGGCTTCAAGAGCCCTGGGTTTTGGCAGTGAAGTTTTCTCTGCAAACCTGAAAATTCACACATTGCTTAGTTCTTTCTCTGCAGCAGTGTGTCTGTGAAGCTTCTCTATGAAGGAGATAATGCATAATTTCCATCTCTTTCTTTGCAGAGCTGGAAGCTTTTAGGTTACTGACTGTCTTGCCCTATATATTTTTTTATGAGAAAAAGGGACTTGCTACAGATATCCTCAGGTTTTTGATGATGAACTTAACAATAGTTTGTAGGCTAAACTCTATATTTTAACAGCAGAACAAAAAGTAATTTTTCCTTGCAAGATTTAAAGCATGAATATTGAAATGTTTGTGATTTAAATATACTATTTTATCAGCTGTAGGATTGGTGGGTGAGACATAGATGTACAGTTCTGTGATAGGATATGTATTTCTGTTTAAAGTCTTAGAAATAATGACTCCCTCTACCAAATAATGCATAGTACCATGCATTATCAAAACCTCCAGTTTCCCAACATCTACAAATCTCTCCCAGTGGTTTAAGTGAAGGTCTGAGACCTGCAGGTCAGTGTGACCCACAGAACATATGAACTGCACACTTTCTGCATCACACCAAGAGGAAAGTGGGTAGAGAGCAAGACAAGAAATTCTGTGTCATCTTTACAGTCCTTGGAAATTGCAGGCAACAATGGAACTGCAAATAATAAATAGCAGTAGTTCTTTCTTATAACTAATTGCATTTTTCCCATAGTTGTTCTTGTTCAAAGGCTTTTTTCAGAGCATCCATTTCTCAATGGCTAGAAACCTTCCTCTAATATCTACCTTAAATTTATTCGTAGACTATTTATACTCATTTATTCTTTTGCCAAAATAATCCTTAATCTTTAATAGCTCTTTGCTTTCCCTGGTGCTTACTCACTTGAACAAATGATAGAGAACAATAAACACCCCTTTTCTCTTCCTGGACTAAACAGACCAATCATTTTTACTGTCATAAACTATGGTCTCCTGTCACCTGGTTCTCCTTGGAGTGTTTTTCTGCAGGTGTTCTTCTCCAAATTGATCTTTCTTGAATGGCAGGTCAGGTTGGCTATGAGCAAATTGTAACTTCAGACACTCTCACTTGCAATACATGTGGGTATTTGCTTAAATTAAAGGCTGAAAACTGCCATCTTCAGTGGTAATGGCACAGGATTAAAGTAAAACATTCCTCAAATGTTTTATTCCCCTTGTCTTGAGACTTTTAAAAGGTAGGACAGAAGATAAAGATGATGTCTGCTTATTCCCTGAAATCTCAGTCACATTCATTCACTTATTTTTAGTAATTTGGCAAAGCATTTGAGGCAACACTGAGTCTCAACATGGCTTGCACTGCAATCATGGAGGTTTTTTCTGCATGTAATTTTCTAACACAATAACAAATACCACCACATTTGTTAAAAAAAGCAAGCTCCTAAAGTGCGTATATTACTTTGCAACTGAAAAGCAATTTTAAAACAACCAGACTGTATTTTGTAGCTGGAAACTAGAGACACCAATTGTTCTTCAGGAGGAAAAATTAAAAAACTTAGCAACTGTTATAGAGGCTTTTATGGGTGTCTCCTGTCTGCTGATGCCAAAAGCACTTTAGTGTTCAAAAACCTCCTATTAGCACCGATTTAATTCGTTATTTTTTGGTGCAGGATTTACATAAATGCAGTTTTCTCCTTTCAGGAGGATGCTATGTCAGTCTCAGCAGTCCATATACAGAAAGATGGGCTCTAACTCTATACACTGCACTTTGGTGTGAAATCAGACAAACAGTCATAATCAAGAACAAGAGAATTCAAAGTGCATGGTTATAGTCAGTTTGGACAATTTCTGCACAGTTACATATGATATAGGGGAGAATATACCTTGCAAAGCCAAAACTGCTCCAGAAGGAGCAGCAACAGAAGAAACAATTTGATGATTTTTGAAACATAATGAAAGATTTAAATCTCTGAAGTCAGTTTTCATAAAAACATTGTCTTACTCTGATCTATTTGAGCAAAAACATTATGCTACGATCTTTTATTTGTTTTTCTTGTTTTAGACAGAGAGGTTGTTTGGTCAGTAAATAGAAAAACCTATAAAAAAGAGTTCTGAGCACAAGAAATGCCAAAGCTTTTATTTTCCAAAGCATGAGACTTGGGCACCCAAAAGAACATGTAACTGTTCACTATTGGCACATCTGAAGGAGATGATGTAAATGGAAAATAAGTTGGTGTTTTTTTTTTTCCTTTGAGCTTTGACTTCCTTTTTTCCTTTCTGTTTTTCAATTATCAAATAGTGAATGTGCATGACAGAAATGGAGTCTATTTTTCAGCAATGCTTTTCTGTAGTTACCTTACTGACGCTTTCTATTCCTTGAAAATGGAGATTATCTGAAGACTTTTCTTTTGAATCAAAGACTTTCTAGTTTGGGAGGGTGGGAAATCAAGTTATTTAATCTTGTCTCACATATGCAAATTTAATGCAAATTTTTAAATAAAAACCAGACAATTCTCACAATATCTTCCAACCTTGTAAGTGATATTGCTGTTTTTATCTATTTCTCTCCCAAAACCCAAGATGCACAGTCATTTTGAAATTCTTGTTACAAATTTTATTGCTAACCCTGTCTGGCTGTTACCAAAATTTGAACATATGGGCTGTCATATCAATAGATTTCATCCTTCAGAAATAAATTTGTACAGCTGTATACTTATTAACTGTGCTTTCCCCTTTTTAAGAGGCAGGAGCCAGATAAGTCACTAAGACTCAAGGGAACTTAAAACTGAAGACAGAGATATGCCCTTAAAGCACTTAGAAGAAGTATTAATTACATGATGGCTTTTGAGAAGCTCAGTGTGTCAAATACACCCACCAGAGATCTCCCTGTGACAAAATCAATACAGTTCATGAAAAGTCTCCCTTTATTTTCATTTTACATATGGAATGACTGAGACCCTCAGGCAGATAAATACTAAATCAGTACAGTTAATTTGCTATAATTGAAACTCTTGACCCTTAAAAGATGAAGGAAAACCAGGGAGTTTTCAAGCCTTGCTGCTAGTTTTCAGAGCTGTGAAACGTAGTGAATTGTGAGGATCTGTCTCTTCAATATGGACGTTCTTCTACTGTAGACACTGAATATTCTCTCTGGTGCACATACATGAATATTTGTAATTAGTATTTTCAGCAATAGGCAGTAAAAATCAAATTAGTGATAACAATTCAAATAAATTTTAAATGTTGATGCCAGGCTAGAGTAGCAAAGGAAAGACTCTGTGAAAGAACCCTATTGGTAGTACCATGAGGAAAACTCCATCTCATTAGCAATTTCAGTGTGCAATATACTGGGTGTAAAAGAACTGGCCCAAATCCAACTTCAGCTTCCACCTTGCCAGGAGAGACGAGTCAAGAGGGTACTATCAGACAGAGGAGATCTTTTCAGCCTTCACTTGATGCTGCTTCTCTTTTCCTCTGCTCCCTGGAGGTAAGAACAGCACCCGGGTGAGTTTTCTGGGAATCACTCGCGGCTCTCACATCAATTCTTCATCTTTTCCTGGGAAAGGACAGCAAGCAAGATAGAGTGTCACACTGCCCTAAATCTCATTTCTGTACTGTCCATGGGCTCACAGAGGTCTGTATGCAGAAACTAAATGCAAGAAAATCTACAAGAAATGCTGTTATACAGCAGACAGCTCAAAAGCCCCACAGAAGGAAAATGAAAGCTTGCAGAACTAAAAGTAGCAAAAATATATAAATCCAGAAGGTTTGAGGGCTGGTTTATTACAAGATGATTTTGTGATAGTGGTGAATGCAATTTCTTTGTTTGAATTAAAATCTAATTATGTATCTCTTTTTTCAACTTCAAAAGCAACCATGTACATTCTTAAGGTAATAAATAGTGGATTTGGGAAAATTCTACATTGAATTTTTGAGCTTTTATCTTTGTGTGACATCCTAATTGAAAATACTTTCCAGATGTTGTAATAGCCTCCCATAATGAAATATAGATTAAACATTTATATTTACAGCTTTAGAATAAAAGCCATAAAAACAATAAAATTTGTTCAAATCACTGTAAAGGAAAGGTCTCTAGTTACATATACATTTTCTCCCTAAAGTCCAACATTTGGGGCCNTATGTATATGTGTATATATATAATGAAAAAATAATTTTAACCTACAGATTCATCTCCATTTCACCCAGGGAAATTCACTGATTTTCATTACAGCCTAGAATCAGGATTTATTAAACAATGTAGAAACGAGCTTCAAACCTGTGGAGTGGCAGCAAGCTGGCTGGCTGAAACCTGGCTCTCAAAAATCACAGAGCTTTTCTCAGGAGAACACAATTGTTTGGAGAAAGGCCTGTACAGATTCCAGAATGAAATTGTTGTCATGACCCAGATGGAAGCTGGTAGCCTACATCTCTGAGCAAGCAGCAGCAGCAGCACACCAGCCCGTGTACCAGCTCACAGTTTTGGAACCTAAACAGAACACCAGTCCAGCCCCTTGAAAGTAGAGAATAAAAAGAAAGAAAATCTGCACCAGCTGTCCAGTTGCTGCCATGCACATCTCATGGGGAGAATGTGCAAACCTAATGTGGTTTATGGGGAGGGAAGGTACAATTTGGCTCTTGGATTTGGATGGTTATGATCTCTTCAACCAGACACCAAAAGCTTTTGAGTATAATGGGTGGGTTTTTTTTCCATGTTTGCCCAATCTGCTACTGGAAGGAAACTCCAGTTCTGTGACAAAAGAGACATATGGCCATCTGCATAGCCAGGATGATGGAATATTTTTTTTCAGACAAAAAGGATGTAAAATCAAAACAGGCAGTATAACCAGGACTTAACAGAGAAAATATTTGAGAGCTTACTTAATTATCGCAGCTAGGGTATTTGATATGGCAAGACTCCCTTTGGGGAGCAAATGATGAATGTTTGAATTACAAACCCCAGCCTAAGAAGAGTATAAATACACCAGGATGTGTTCTTTCATCATTAGGTGATATATCTTGTTAAATAAACCGGCATTATTTATGAGACACTGAGGAATTTAATAAGTTGGGTTGGTTAAGGCTAAATTCAGCCTCTATCATATCCTACCAAATTTTAATTTCTTGTCTACTTCATGGAAACGAAACCTACAGGAACCTGTGCATGGTAAAAGCAGACAAAAAGATGTTAAGTGTTATATGGCCTATCAAATGGAAATTTAGGCAGACTGTCATGGGATATTAAAATTTTAGTTAAATATATATGTGGCTACTTCAAAGATATTAAATATAGTGATCCAACAAACAACTTAGGAGTTATACCAGCACCTGTAAGAATGAAGGAAAACAAGAGGACATGGCAGTTTGGTGTAAGAAACACTGCACATTATATAATAGAATTAAATAAAAATGGAGAGTAAAGCAATCCTACTACCTGTGCTTAAAATTCCATGTATTTAGACAAGAGATAAGCAAGTGTGGTAGAGACCTCAATATACTTTTTCTTTACTTATCCCACTCAGGTATCTTTGCTCTTTTCATGAAAATGAAATGGCTCTGCTGTACTGTACACACATAAAGCAATTTATTAGTCCTCATATCTAATTTTTCATCGTCTGAGCAACTGCTGAATGCTATATTTTTACCACCTTCCAAGAGATAAAATCATTCCAGGCTGTGGTGCCAGGTAAGCTCTGTCCTTCCCTGCCTGGCAGTTCTGCAGGTTCCATGGCCCTTCTACCACGTGGCCTTGTCTTGGCCCAGATCCACATCCACCAGGACTTCATTGTCTCTAGCAAATCTCCAGCTCGAATGCTCTTGGCATCTTCCACATACAATAAGAAGAAAATGGTTGTTGTGAATGCAAGCATCAGTCAAACTTTTTGGGTTTTGCATTATTACTCAGAAAAAGTTGCTGTCAGACAGGATTTAGCACATCCAACTTTTACTCCCAGATATTAAGATATCCACTAGATCACCAGTATTTGCAGTCTGTTTCTGCTCTTTACTGCCTCCTGTTTCCATACTGTTGCTTATTTTTTTTTCCTACTCAGAAAGCATTTACAGTAGAAATGTGACTGTATTCAAAGACAGATTTCCATCTGTTTTGCCTTTTTATCAATAGGTCCATCGTCAATTTCCTCACAACATGATGAGAATCTGAGAAGTTTTATTAGTTTTTGAAATTTTCACTGATAAAAGTGTATATATATAAAAAAACTCATTCTTTGATTTCTGCACAGAATATACATGGATTTTTTACCCCAGATTGCCACATTTCTCAGCATGTTATCTTAAATTATTCTCCCTCAGTTTGAAATGTGCAACTTTCATAACAGAAAAAGAATATTTCATATTAATATAATATCATATCTTGTACATCTTGCCCATCTTTGGTTTAAACAAGCCTGCTTGTGTCACACAATTTCTCTGCTTATGCAGGTAGGTTTTTGAAGAACAGCAGTGACACCAAAGATTTGAATCCCAGACAAGAAAAGTGTGGGCCCCAGCATGATTAGAGGTACTTTATTTGTGCCCCAATTTTAAAGTAATTGGAATTTCTGATTGAGACAGTAGGTAATTTAGACAATTAAAAAAATGAGTAATACGAATTAGGTCTCTTAACCTTTCTTCTACTCTGCCAAAAAAATCAAATGTGTTTGTTCCAAATTCAATAAAATTTTCCCAGCTGGTTATTTATTTGTTCACAACAGAAGTCAAGTAATACAAACAGCTGATTTCCCTCTATTATCCTAAGTTAGTAATTTTTGATCTCTTCCCACTGCTCCTTTTTGAGTCTTTTAGTTAATACTATTTCAAGGGGGTTTTTTTGATGTCCTGTGATCAACACTCTAGACATTCTAATGAATAAATTGTAGTTTGAAACCAGGACACTGTGTTATTTCAAATGAAATCACTTGACATGGAGCTTCTAGACAGAACACAGGTAGTGTTCAAAGTGATTCACTGACATTACTGGTTATTTCATACAAGCTAACAGGTGAGCAGGTTTCATATCCAGAATTTCCAACTAACTTTTTTTAATTTTTTTTTTTTTAATATTATTATGTCTGAATGATTTCTGTGCATCCAGACTAGTCTAGCAAGCTTTCTAGGTTTTGTGTTGGTTGGTTGGAGTTTTTAAAGACTTTTTAAAGCCATTTATTAACAACCAGTGAGATTTCTTTTCTCCTTTTTGCTTTGGAATTCCAACTATAAAATTGCATGGTTTGTTTTCACATAAAAACTTATTTTGAAGAAAGTGCAATTTCACGATCCTCTCTTTTTTTGTTTAATTTTCTTTCACATATGACCCTGTCATATATTGAAGTTGTACCATCAGACAAGATTAAAAGTGCTTACTTTTCTGTGACCTATTGTTCACACAGTCACCTTTCACTATAAGATTTCCTTTGCAGTAGTTAAATATACATCTGTTTATACCATTCTGTGACACAGAAAATTAATGCTTGCTAAAAAATACAGGCAATGATGTGAATTCTTAGTTCCAATAACACTAATTACAAAAANTGATGCCAGGCTAGAGTAGCAAAGGAAAGACTCTGTGAAAGAACCCTATTGGTAGTACCATGAGGAAAACTCCATCTCATTAGCAATTTCAGTGTGCAATATACTGGGTGTAAAAGAACTGGCCCAAATCCAACTTCAGCTTCCACCTTGCCAGGAGAGACGAGTCAAGAGGGTACTATCAGACAGAGGAGATCTTTTCAGCCTTCACTTGATGCTGCTTCTCTTTTCCTCTGCTCCCTGGAGGTAAGAACAGCACCCGGGTGAGTTTTCTGGGAATCACTCGCGGCTCTCACATCAATTCTTCATCTTTTCCTGGGAAAGGACAGCAAGCAAGATAGAGTGTCACACTGCCCTAAATCTCATTTCTGTACTGTCCATGGGCTCACAGAGGTCTGTATGCAGAAACTAAATGCAAGAAAATCTACAAGAAATGCTGTTATACAGCAGACAGCTCAAAAGCCCCACAGAAGGAAAATGAAAGCTTGCAGAACTAAAAGTAGCAAAAATATATAAATCCAGAAGGTTTGAGGGCTGGTTTATTACAAGATGATTTTGTGATAGTGGTGAATGCAATTTCTTTGTTTGAATTAAAATCTAATTATGTATCTCTTTTTTCAACTTCAAAAGCAACCATGTACATTCTTAAGGTAATAAATAGTGGATTTGGGAAAATTCTACATTGAATTTTTGAGCTTTTATCTTTGTGTGACATCCTAATTGAAAATACTTTCCAGATGTTGTAATAGCCTCCCATAATGAAATATAGATTAAACATTTATATTTACAGCTTTAGAATAAAAGCCATAAAAATAATAAAATTTGTTCAAATCACTGTAAAGGAAAGGTCTCTAGTTACATATACATTTTCTCCCTAAAGTCCAACATTTGGGGCCAGACTAAATGTAAGTATTTATTAATCTGGCAATAAAGACTGGTTGTTACCAATATTTGTTTCTGTAGATGATAATTACTACTTTTACTATGTCCCATGTAATTAAGATATATATTATGACCCTTTTCTGCATCGTACACAGACAATGGCAGAGGAAAGACATGTTTAAAGGACAAATCTATCTGGAATTTTAAGAGAGTTTTTATGAACAGACCCATGGCCAAAATGCAACTTTACTGTCAGCAGGACTTAATATTATCTCATTGGTTTCATCCTAAAGCAAGTAATCCAGAGAAAGATAGAAATGGATTTGACAGTGAATAACAAAATCTTGCACGCAAACCCAAGAAACTGAAATTGTTTATTAGCTCATGGAATTTCATGCCAAATAAAGGCATAAATTATCAGGATTTTCATTTTTAGTTT
>VZRX01003991.1:74215-98608 GCA_013398075.1 Notiomystis cincta | reverse complement strand
TGCATCCAGACTAGTCTAGCAAGCTTTCTAGGTTTTGTGTTGGTTGGTTGGAGTTTTTAAAGACTTTTTAAAGCCATTTATTAACAACCAGTGAGATTTCTTTTCTCCTTTTTGCTTTGGAATTCCAACTATAAAATTGCATGGTTTGTTTTCACATAAAAACTTATTTTGAAGAAAGTGCAATTTCACGATCCTCTCTTTTTTTGTTTAATTTTCTTTCACATATGACCCTGTCATATATTGAAGTTGTACCATCAGACAAGATTAAAAGTGCTTACTTTTCTGTGACCTATTGTTCACACAGTCACCTTTCACTATAAGATTTCCTTTGCAGTAGTTAAATATACATCTGTTTATACCATTCTGTGACACAGAAAATTAATGCTTGCTAAAAAATACAGGCAATGATGTGAATTCTTAGTTCCAATAACACTAATTACAAAAAGTTCCAATTATTCATAGAGTATTAGTAGTGTACAAACTAACTTCTTTTACAGACAGAAATAATAATTAAAAGGAGATTATACATATAAGCTCTTTCAGCAGCTCTTGATGATATTTTAGTAAAAAGTTGCATTTACTGAATTAGACAATAAATAGTTTCTATATTTTGTTATTTCATCATGAATTTTTCTAGTGAATGGCCAGGAGGTATGGAAACTGGGCAAAGTCTGGCAGAGAGTTTCGGTGATGCCAGTCTTATTGAGGGGAAAAAGAGAGTGAAAAATACATATTTCTCAGAAACAGGTTGGCAGGAATTATCACAGAAACGGTCTGCAAACTCCTGGAAGGTCACAAGGAGATTAGTGACAGTTACTATGGATCCACCAAGAAGAAACCCTGCTAAGGCAATCACATTCCTTGTGGGGGCAGAGGCTCAGACCTTGTGGACAGGGATAAACAGCCCATGCCTGCGTCTTCAGTGAGGCTGTTGATACCATCTTATGTAACATTCCTAGAAGCAAGCAAGGGAAACAGCTGAGATGGAATTTTGTCTGGAAAACTACACAGGCTGGTGATGCATGCTTAATGTCAGGGTTGGAGAGGGAGCAGAGGGCAGTCCTTGCTCTCCTTTTATTTTCAAAGTGAACTGAGAACAGCTTGTTGAATTCATGTGCGTGCAGCACAAAGCTGAGGGAGACTTTGAGTACAGAGAAGGGAGGTTTGGTGCTTGATGTGATCCTAGCAAGTTGGAGGAATAGTACAAGATAAACAGTGTGTAATTGAATAAGATATTTGTGAGGTGTGTTTATGGAGGAAGGCCTGTGATTGTGCTCCTCTGTCTGAATTGACCTTGGGACCAGCCTGGTGCAACAGCATTCAGATAACATTTCTCCAGGTGGGGTTATATGCCAGATATTTAAAGCAAAAGATCTGCTTAGCTGTGTGTGATCAGGCAGTACCATGACTGATGTCTGCTTGCTCATCCACTGCATGTCACTGCCTCAGTGATCACCCACATTATCTGGGAAATAAGTCCAGGTCTTAAAACTGAGCCATGATCCAGAATATGTTTGGCAGCGAAGATTTGAGCCTCTTAGGATGACATAAAACCCTTCAAAAGAAGTCAAACGTGGAATTTTAAATATTAATATTTGTTTTCAGTTCTAAACAATGAATGTACAGTATCTATAAAAATACAGAGCTGTAAGAAGGTGAATAAAACACTCTGAAGGCATTCAAGCTGTCTTTCTGTTTGCTGGGTTGGAATAACACTGTTTTGCCATATTGTGCAGGATCGTTCTGAAAAAAATTTGTACACAGGGAACTTTGTGACTTTACTGAGTGGTGGCTGGGTTTGGGCAAATTTCATATCTGTTACCATGTGCTGCTCATGGACAGAAACCGTGTTTGTTGTGCAATTTGGAGCCAGGATTGGCTGTAACCCTCTGAATTCCAGTACAGACAGGCGGGACCAGCTCTCCTCTCCATGGCAGCACTGCCCTCTCCTGCTCAGCCAGGCCCTAACCTGCCCTCAAAGTCCATCCCCTCCTTTGCACATACTTTATATGAGCATTCAGATGGGCACTGTGCCCTCAGGCATTCAGCAGCAGAAAAGATAAAAAAGCCTTTCACCACCAAACTTTTCAATGAATAGAGATATCTGCATGTTGTTCATAGTTACATTAGTTACTGACACCATCAGGTTGGGAATGGTTTCCTACCTTCGGTCCTATCCCCCACAGAAGCTTTGGATAATGATTTTTAGCTTACAAAGACAATACCTCTTTAAAAAAAAACAGTTTAATCCCACAAATTGGAATCCTCTTTGGTAATGCTTTTGTTGTGTTTTTACACTTTGAAATGAGTTTAAAAGCTTTGTCTTCTCTGTTTATTCTACCTTTAAAAAGTGGCCCTTCTCGAGTTTTTGAGCACTCGTAGGGCGAGCAGTTGACAGATTGTCTTTTATCTTTTCATTGTGGCTCTGACACTACTTGTTGGTACTATTGTTTCCAAATGCTTTTGGTATTACCCTCAACAGCGACCAAAAATCTATACTAAAAATGGCTGGGGGAAGAGATTGGTGAGAGGGAGAGAGAAAGATTACAATCTAGTCAGTGTAATAACATAACTCCAGCTCTGAAAACAAAGCAATTCATTTATCAAAAAGCCAGAGCTGCACCTTAGTGGAATTTTCACCCACATTTTTTCACTTGCATTTTCCTTTAGTTTTTAATGTCTCAGGTTTGCAAATTCGTACAGATAATCGAATATTGAGGATGCAAGGGAGAAACACTGGAGCTTCTAAAGTAGAGTGGTTGACAAATGTTTAAACCTGCAAATTCAGAAGAAAAGCACACAATGGAAAAGGCACCTGCTGCTGGGAGATCCTAGTTTTACAAATCTTTAGATGCAGCCATTCTTTGATTCTTAACTGGAAAATGAGCTGCCTGTTCCTACGATATTTTTAATGTCAGGGTAGCCTGCCAAAATATCACAAGTACTGGTTTGACTTCAAAGGAGAAAGTATTTTGAGTGAATCTTGGGGCAGCTCTCCTCAGTTTTTTTGATATTTTATCCTTTGCTTTGTTACCTGAAATGTGCCTTCTTAGTCTAGCTGCTTTTTGCTGCCTCTGTCTTAACATATTTCTCTCAAAGTAGGTCTTACCATCTCGAACAATAAAAAAGAAAATGACATAGCAAAGATGCCCCAACCATAGATACCAAAGGTTGATGGAATTCTTGAAGAGAAAGAATCTAAAAGTCTGATTATAGTACATACTCATTAAAAAGATCTAACTGTATTTTATCTCTTATAATGTTCAGACTCTGTGCATTTATACAGTGAAAATCCTTCCTGAGGTTTTGGAGCAGCTCATCTGGGTCATAGGTCCAACACTAGCAATAATTCAATGTAAATAAAGAGGGTTATTTTGCTGCTGGTTTGTTCATCTTAGTGACTTTTTTTGCTTGTTTGTTCTAAGGGCAATTGCCTGTGCTTTAAAACAAGTAGCCACTTCATTTTTACCCTCTGTGGCAGGGAGTTCTGAGTCCTTTTGACTGGACTGTGCTACACTCAGCAAAATTCTCAGTGGATGCATTGATAAGATGTCTGTTCATTTCTCAGCAGCTGTCTTGTGAAAATTGACAGGTGACCTTCAAGGCAATTATGCAGCTTTCTTTGTTCATTTATGTTGATAGATAGATATTTAGGCTTTCATTCTTTACTCCAGTTTTCTGTTACTCCTTTTTGCTTCTAATTTTTTTCGTCTCCTCTTCAATGCTTATTTTCTGTTGAAGGTTTTTCATGCTTGATGTTCATCATTAGGTTTCATTATTATTTAATAAGTGTTATAAAAAAGCATGGGACTGTTCAGACCACAGATATTTGAACAGTGAATGTGTGATATGAAAATAAACCATCACAGGTGCCTAAAGTTTATGCTAAAATATTCATATATCTGCATGTTTGGAAATGCAAAAGCACACTTTTCATAATTTATAATATGGTGAATCCATTCATTCTTTACATCACATTAAATTAATTCCTAGTCCACTACAGACAAAATAAAGCAGCTGGGTTTATTTTTTCCTAATTTAGCTCAACTTATTCAAATCCTCACATAATTTCTTGGTTTTCTATTGACAGTCAGTAAGCACTGTTATTGGAATAATTTACACTAAAGCCAACCTGTTGACTTAAATGAGGTTCTTTCTAAGGCCTTTTTCCTCTGACATATTGCAGATGAAAAATATTGAAAATCCTATGTTCCAATACAGGCTGTAATGAAGTCTGAGTCTGAAATTGTTCTGTCTCTCAGAAGGCAGCAGGTTTCTTTTTAAGGCATTGAACGCTTCGTAGAACTGTCCAGAGATGTAAGTCATCAAAGTTCCCTCTTTAAATCAGTGCAGTGTACACTCAAGCTTAATCTTAAGCTCAATCTTCAAAGAAAAAATGTCTTAAAATGCCTTGAAAAGGCAGAAAACTTATACACAGACTGCAATTCAGCACTCTCTGACACCACTCTCTTTCCTTGATTATTCTTTCGAGTTTCTAAGCAATTATTGAAAAGGAGGCAAAAACATCTTATGTGATGTGGAAAATACTGTTTAATTAAGATGTGGTATTGAGGTAGATATGAAGAGCCCTTCACTTAAATCAGATTTATTGCTTCCACCTTGTTAACCTTTATCCTCAGTCACTGACCATTTTGTTACACAGTGGGCCAGAGATTTCACATTTATGGGTTTTCTAAAGTGCACTTGTCAACTTCCACTGTAAAACCTGACATTCATATCATCTTGGAAGCTTGATAACAAAGTGCTGCAAGTGCCCAGCATGAGGCTGCAAAAATAAAAATGTATTCCACAACACTAAGGGGCCATGATGAGTGTCCTTTGCTAATTACCAGGAGAACAAATCGTCTTAGTTTAATGTGGCACAAGGAAAACACTGCAGATTTCGAGACTGAGAAAAAGAAACAGTTTAAAAGGTTAGTTATCTAGAGATAACTCTTGGAGTACCTCTGGCAGCACACTTTTTAAGCAGAACAGAACAATGGAAATAAAAGGCTGTTTCTGCCATTGTCCACAGAGAAGAATAGGGAGTAAGTGAGTTTTTCATGAAGATTTAAAATACCAGAACTGCAGTCCTCAGTGTAAATGGTCAGCCCAAAACCCATCAGTTTTTAATGTGAGATCTAAAATGCATTTTTTTCTCGTGTGCATCACTTTATTATTCTCTACACCGGAGCTCACAAGCTATTTTCATTATTCAAACAGTCTCCTACAGCAGATCTGTAGTCCTTCACTCTCTGGAATACAATTGCATCTGACCCATGCTTTGGCTCCTTCCTGGCCACTCACTTTTCCCACAGCCCTCCTGTGTTAATCATCACAAATGGAGCCAAGAGCCCACCAAATTCCTCCCTCCATTCAAACAGTGGATTACTTGTGCTTGTTTTCTAGCTCCTTTGGAACAGATATTCTCACATTATAGAGTTTTCCCTCTTCCCCCATCATTGTCCTTTTAAGTCTCAGTGTAAAAAGCCATCACAGAGGTGTGAAGGCAGGAAAGAAGTGAGAAATGAAGTTTGGAGACAAGCACCTATCTAAGGTTTCAGGAAGGAAATCCACACAGGCATTCCCCGCACTCCTTGCCTGCCACCACTGTTCAAGCCAAACAATTCATTGTTTGAATTTTCCTTAAAATTTACCAAAGAAAAAATTAGTTGCCCCCAGGGCAAAGATGGGAAAAGTGACAAAATACATGGAGTCGAAAAATAAGCAAAGCACGTAATGTTTGCTTTCTGTTACTGCTTTGGCAGTGATCTGTGTCATCGGAGAGTTCTGCACTCTGACTGTCTTTGAACACTTCTTCTTTATAATTGATTTCATAGCACAGGGCATTCAAGTCCTCTATAAAACCTTCTTCTCTATGTTTTTCCCACAGATTCATTTTTATCTATTCCAATGATTTGAAAAGCCATTATGCAGCTTGCTTTTGCTGATATCTTCTCCTTCATAGCAAGGATTTTTCATTTTCTTTCTTCAGCTTCTCTCTTATCATTCCTGCTTTTACATTTCTGATTTTTCTACACGCTGTAACCATCCAATTTAGTCTCATCAGTTCAGTATTTTTTATAACACACACAGGAATCAAGTGTATACTTGTTAAAAGTGTAACCACAGGACTCTTCTGAGTGCATTAAAAGATGTTCCTCTCCCTCTTCCTCAGAAGACTGTGCTTGCAGCTATTTAGGAAGATTTCACTGAAGACTGAATACCAACTTCACTGTTATCTGAATAAGAAATTGCATTCTAGGAAAAGCTCATGGAGTTCAAAGCTAAGTTCATGTTCATTAAATTGAAAATCAAACCCAGTCTTTGTTCTCAAGAATCTCCTTGCTTTAAAGGAAATGAAATGTTTAGGCTTCCAAAAAAAATTCATACAGACTTTGATTGTTCTTAAGACACATGAAGAAGTTTCTAAATAGCTTTGCATTTATATTAGCCAATTAATTGGACAAAAGAAATGCAATGGCATTCTCAGTTGCAACTGCTATGACCTGAAAATTCTGTATATGTCAGATGCAATGGCCCCAATCAATGCCATGGCAGAAGAGAATCAGGTGTTTTGTTTTGTTTTCCACCAAAATGTACACAGTATGTTATTACTCATTTTCCTTAAGCTACAACATTGCAAATTTGTTCATTTTGTCATATCAAAAGGAAATATTTTTAGCTTTCAAGAAAAGGTTTTTATTTCTTCAGGCATCCTCTCACTAATAAACCAATGCAATTTCAGCACAGGTAATAAGAGGATGGGGTTAATAATCCAATTTTAAATACCACGGTAGTAAGAGCTGTCCTCATATCTCAGCTGAATGAGTTCAGGAGAAATTCAAATCTTCAGGTCTATCCTCAAAATTCTCATATTTGGCTGCAGGATAATCCTTCATGATAACAACATGCAAACAAGGGTCAGCACACTGAAACTGCTGCTTACCCACATGAAAAGAGGCTGATGAATCCCCATTAAATAGAGATGCCCAATTGAAATGCAGAGGTCTTTGACATCAAGAGAGCTTAACTTATTTAAGGTTTTATAGTTAAGCACTGTGACCTTTAAATGGGTATGGGATTAATTTAATAAAGAAGTAATGAATTCACAGGGTGGAGAGTGGGTTTTTTGGTTTGGGTTTGTTGGGTTTTTTTTTTTCCCCTCAGAGCAGCTAGAATTTTATCTTTACTTTCTGGATGGTATTTTAGGAATTTATGGATGATGTTATTAAATATACTACTCCTCTTGCTATTGCAGTCTTCAAGTGAGATTTCTTCCAGATATTCTGTTTAAAAAACCTAAAATACTAATATAAGGATAATTCTTCACAGAAAGAGTGATTAGACATCGGTATGGGCTGCCCTGGGAGGTGATGGAGTCACTGTCCCTGGGGATGTTTAAAGAAAGACTGGATATAGCACTCAGTGCCATGGTCTAGTTGGCAAGGTGGTGTTTGGTTGGACTCAATGATACCAAAAGTCTTTTTGAACCCAGATGAATTAAAAAAAAAAAAAATATAAGTGGAAATTATTGATAAAATAGTTTTTACACAATTTCTTTTACATTAAAGTACTGAAAAAGTAAAAATACTCTGGGTGAACTATGACCAAGCATGTGTTTGTTTTACAACTTTATGTTATGCTTGGCACTAATAAAGATAAATGTGGAGCCTCCAGTTCTTCATCTGTCTACTCAGCTGTTCAGTACTAAAATTGGACTAAAAAGTCAATCCCATCCAGACTAGCTCTCAGCAAATCTAATATGCTGTAAGCCCCAGGACAGGATTGCAAAAAGGTGTCTTTGACACAATCTTCCTTCAAAAGCATGGAAGTGTGCCATTCTAGGGCCAGGTTCAGGTCTTACTGCCCCTTTCAGCTGTAACTTGACATGCTTTATTAACAGTTTCCATCTCTGATTTGCTGTCCATCAAGAATACCTTTGCAGGTTAAGGAAAAGTTTGTGCTTAGCTAGCATTTATGAAGCCTAAAATCAGAAGCCAAGTAATTCAAAGAGAATGTGAAAGCTGAGCAAAGGAACTTCAGTTGCTCATAACTTTCCTGGCACATGAAGTTGTCCAGAATGACAACTATTTCTGTATGAAGAGCTTTCCCTCTCAGAGACCTGTTCTTATGCAAACAAAATCATTAGGCTTGCTCTGGAATTAAACAATGTTCACAGGTTTCTTTCCAGAGGCTGTTTTGATAAAGAAAGAAAAATATATAAATTCTGCTGCTTATCTTCCTTGTCCTCTGTATTTCTGTGTGGGAATCCATGCTGTGTTTAAAATTGGTTGGTAATTGATTCTTATATAGCCACAGGTTTCAACTGGAAACGCTGAGATAATGTAAGTTTTCATTTGATATATGCAAGAATAAGAATATAAGGAACAGTGACAAATACACAATTTCATGTCGGGAAAAAAATCAGTTTGAACCAAGAGATATTACAGCACATTAGAAAAATGAAATAATTAAATTTTAGAATTAAGCTAATTAATAGTCACAATCTATTCTTATCTTTTGACCATCACACACATCTTTTAACAAAGACACACATATGGCTTCTAACAACTACAGAGACCCAAGTACATAATTTTTAATGTTCTTACATCTTTTATCTGAAAAGAGTTAAAAAACATCAGCTTTCTCTTGTCTGCTTTTTAACTGCCAAGGGAAGAAGAGACATTTTAAACCATTACTGCAAAATGTCTTCAGTTCCAGGTGTGTAAGGACAAGCCTGTTGGGAGCTGTTACTGAACAAAATAAACATTTTGGGCCATTTTCAGCTGGTTCTTTTGGGGAAGAACAGAGGCATTCCACTGGCAGGAGGTCCCTTGGACAGCCTCTTCCTCTGCCCCAACAATGCTCCTGCAAAATTTCATTTTCAGGCCACCTTACTCAGTTCTCTAAAAAGGTCTGTGGAAAACATCTTGGAAGAAGACTTTTAAGCTACTAAAATGCAGTGGACTCACATCTGAGCCTCACAAAAGACTAAACACGCCAGTAGGGACTGGCTGAGATTTTCATCCTCGTACGGCGATAGCCCAGGTTTGCAGCTGACGTTGTGAAACCATTGACTTGACATAGTGTCTTGGGGTGATTCTGTGACAATCCTGTATTCCCCATCATCTACTGGATGCTTTTGTACCTTTAAATTGCAGCCAGGAGGACTCTCCAAAACGTCTCACTTGCCCTTGCAGACAGAATATTTACAGATTTTTACCCAGCTTGAGACTTTTTTTTCCCTCTGCTGTAACGGAGGAGAGGGGGGTTGCTCTCTACCTTTTGGCTTTCAGCTGGAGATCTGCCTCAATGGATTCTAGTACTTTTTGGACTGCTTTTGACTTGTTTTCTTCATCTCAGACCAGCTCACCATCTCTGGGACGCTCGGTGGGACTCTGCACCCCCTTGACCCAGCAGGGCCTAGCTCTGCTTAGGCTCTAGGTCTAGAAGATATATGAGAGAACTCTGGGGAACGCACCAGCCTCCACCTCTGGGATGGGAGGGGGGTTCAGTGTCCTTTTCTACCCTGTGCCTGGGGGAGGGGGAGCTCTCTTTGTTAAATAAATATTTTTTTTTCATTTTCATTCGAGAAATTCTTGTCCCGAACCTGTGGGGGAAGGGCTGCCAGGACCTGCTTGCTGCTAGACAAGAAAGAGAGAGAGAGAGAGAGAGAGAGAGAGAGAGGTGCCCTTTTCAGGTTGTTTCCTCCTGGATTTGTGTCCAAACCAGCACACATGTTCACCATATAAACTTCAATAAGATGATCGTTTTCCTTTGAATGTGTAGTTCCTGCATTGGCAATCATCATAACTTCCATGTGAAAGCTTAAGTAGGCTCTTCCTCCCAATGACTTTCTGAGCCAGTGGTGTAAAACAAGCAATACTTAAGCAACCAATATTCATTTTAAGGCATATGATTAAATTTCCCTGGATCATAAAAAAAAGGATAAAAGTAATCATAAATAGTTATCTCACTTATAAACATTTTGCAATAATTTCTAATCTCTAACAAATACAAAAAGAAGATTTTGAACAAAACCAAATCAAGTATGTGAGAAAATGTATGATTTCTACTAAAATATCTGAGTCCCTAAAAATACTTATCTAAATCTGGAAGCCAGTTAGCCTAAACCTTTTTTCTTGAAAATTTTTAGGCTTTGGACAGTAAATTTTGGAAATGCTTGAAATGGACAAAGGAAGTAATAACATTTTAAGAATATTTCAGTACTTGTGATAAATTTGGAGGAAATTCTTTATTCTCACAAAAAAAAAAATATGCAGCTGTTATGTAAAATGGGAAAATCCAGAAATATTTCAATCAATATTTACTTGTAATTCATTGACTATGTTTCACTCATTCATCTGAGCATATTTTATTATCAGAAGCTTCAGATTAGGCATGTATTTGAGTGCGACTTGAGATATTATTACAGTGCAAGATAAAAATCTTAATCACCAATTTAATCTTCTATGTATCTTGTAAATACTCATGCTATGTTAGCATTAAGATGCATTTAAAAACTGTTGGCTACTGAAGATTACCTTTTTAATTGGCTGCTGTGTGATTGGCTTGGCTTCTCATTAGCTGGAAGAACTTTCCATGATCCCTAATTTCTGTGTAGTGAGTTAATGTGTACCACCGAGGCAGCACATTGGAGAGAAATGTGTTTGCATGATACAAAAGGTCCATGATTTGTTCTGCATTATCAGTTCTTCTTGCTGAAAGGCTTTGAAAATGAAGATGTGTAGCACATTTTAAAATAACTACAAATCAAAAAGAGAAGAATTCATTGCTAAGAACAACAAGCAAAAAAAAAATCCCCAAACTCCTCCATATAGTCTATTCCAATTTCATACAAAAGATTTATCATAACCCAGGAGATATTCAGAAATGTTTCAAATTCCCCAAATCAGATCTTGTTTACATTTAGAGGAACTGTAGCAAAATGTACAGATAACTACTTTCATTGCATTTTCCTTGTGTATCTTATTTGAAAACATTTGCATAGTACAACAAATTTACAGGGCACATCAGAAACATACAGATAAAACATGTTTCCATCCCAGACCTAATTACACCGTATGATTAGTGATCAAATATTTTACTGTTTGCAGTAAATGCAAATGTAATGGCAGCTTACAAGTTGGTGTCCTGATTTTTCAGGACTCCAGAAGACCAAGCAAAGGGCTGCTCACATGAACTGAAAGAGTAAGTCTCAGAATGTCCCCAAACTGCTGCCTGTCATCTCTTTAACACTCTAATTGGTGCTGGAAAGAAAGTGACCCATTTAAGATCCAGAAACTTTCTGCAGATACTCACCAAGGAGAAAATTTTTTATCATTACTACTTTTTTTTTTTTTCTCAGAAAGAGGATCTGGCACATATTGAAGCTCCTACTTTAGGCCAAAGTTCTATGGTCATTGTATAAAACTTCATTATGCCATTTGTTGGTTTCATTGATGTGTGGTCCAGGGAAATTACTCAACAGTCAAAAAATAAAATTAAATAGAGGAAAGCTAGCCTGTCATGGCACAATCTTTTTGATAATTTAAAAGTATGAATCAATATATACTTCTTATTAAGTTGCACAACATGCAGCTCCAGAATATAAGCATTTTAGAAAGAAAATTGTTTAAGGAAGGATAGGATAATTATCAGATATAAGAGAAAAACCCACAAAATTTTCTTCAGGTACAATTCTAGGAAAGCAAGGAACTGATTTGCAGCATCATTTGTTCAACAGATAGCTCCAAATATTTAACCAAGGTCAAACAGAAACAATATCTCAACTAAAACCTGGAGTGACCTTCTTAGCCTTCAGCCTGACCTCTATTTTACACTGAACATTTTCATGTAAATTTAAAATATTCATTAATAGCTGCTTGTCTCATTCCGCCTGCTGCCTGGTACTTGTAAAACTGCACAGATAACCAGCCACACAATGCCAGGGTAGTGGGGAGAAAAGTAAACAGTGTGTTTTGATTACCTTTTCAACAAATCTTACTGAGTGAAGCAGGCAAATAAAAGGAAGGAGCATTGCAAAGTCAGTTTTCATTTAGCAAGCAACAATTGTTAAGGGCTGAAGTATTGTTTGAATCCCAAGTTAAACCAAACCAAAATACAGTTCTTTTTAATAGTGTAAATAATTGACCACATAGACAGGTGAATACACGTGTTCTGTAACTCTTCACACATGGATTGCTTTCTGAAAGAGAAACTTCATCCAGACAATAGTCCTGTCTTAGCTAAAACCAAGTTTTTGAGTTTAATAGAGGAGTACATGGTCAAATATAAGAACTGCTGAAACAGAAAGACTCTGGTAGTGTGACAGATATTTCAAATACAAGCTTCATGGATTTAAAAAATGAATATACCTTTAAATTTTTTTCTTATGTTGCCTTCAAGTTGGTATTTGGTTTTGGTTTTTTTCACAACAGCAACATCACTACCCTCCCCCCACATACGACAAAAAAAACCCCAAAAAACTCACTAGAATAAATCTTGGAAATAGGTATAAATTTTGTTCACATCTTTGAAGATAAAGCTGTTTACCCAGCACTTTTTTTCGGCTTTGCTCTGTGTTCCTGTTATATATTTTTAACTTCAGAAGATAAGTAACATTGTTGCCTTACTTGGTACAGCTATTCAAATGATTTATTCTCATGTGTATTAATAAAATCTCTTTTGAGATTTCCTAGCAGTATTTGTCAGATTTGTCTACCATACCTGCTATCAAGGTCTCATTCATCTCTATACCATATTTGCATTTCTTTGTAAAATTGCCTAATTTTTCAATGTCATATTATTTCTGCTATAATTCTTTCAGGCTGAAATTCATCCTATTTTGAAAGTTTTTTCAAGGCTTGTGTACCACTGAAATGCCACTTGAGCTTTCAGAATAATGCTTTGTGCCAATCATAGATGAAGTAGGATTGCAATCCCTGAGGTTACCTTTCCATTCTTTGTAATAATTATTATTAGCCAATTGAGAATACTTTAGGGAAAAAAATCTCTGTGTCTTTTTTATTAAACTATATCTCCACTATCTGAAATTACCCTTTTGCTGCTGTTAAATATATATTTCAAGGTCTGTCAACTGGTCATATAAGACTGATATTAATGGAAATGCCTGGAGAGCTGATTTGCTAAAATAAAAGACTTTTGGAGCTGGAAAAGCCCAGCCACTACTGAATCCATGATGTAGACATTTTCAGTAGAACATAAAAAGTGAATAAATACCTTTTTTTTTTCCCTTAAATGCTATATTTGAAGTTTGGTTGTGGTTTATTTGTTTGGTGGGTTTTTTCTGTTTCTTTGAATTTATTTTTAAATTTACTTTTATTATTGTTAAATATATCTGAGAACAAATTGTTATTTAAAAAGATTTCATTGAAGCAAAATAGCTTGTATTCCAAAGTCCATCCCTCCCTATTTTCAGTCCCCATTTCTGGAGGAATCCTTGTTGAAAAGTGTGGAGTTTAATACTCCTAGGCAATAGATATCGTCTGTGCAGAGAACCAGTGGTTCCTTTTAAATAACATTTCTTCCACTTGGTGAATTAAAAATTGGACACTTGTGTTTTAATTCTTTTTTTTTTTTTAATAGTTAAACCTCACCAATTTTCAAGCTATTTTTCAGCATAATTTATGCAAAGCATTTTACCTTTTCTCCAAATATAACCTTATAGTTAATATATTATGTCTGCAGGTTTGTTGAAGTGCTTTATATATTAGACAAACCAACAATATTCACTGTACATTTACCTATTAAATGTTTGCTACATTGTTAAAGAGGAATAAATACATATATATATTAAGTAATTATCCTTAGCAACTCTGAGAGGATTGTTCAGCTGTTGAATGGTTGAATATACTCTTTTATTGGCTCATCCCTCTTCTTGGCTTAGTTTGCTGTATAATCTTTTTTTTTAAAAATAAACTAAAGAGAGGTGACTAAAAAAGTCGTGGTGATAGTTCACAAGTCCATTACTTCACTTAGCTTAAACCAGAACAGTTAGTTGTCACTATCTAACTAAGCTACCACAAGACCATTGGGAGCATAGAAATGTCTCAGGATTCTGGAATTTCAATTCATTGGCAGTACCTAAATATTGTTAGCTGGAGATATCAATGATTGCAATTTCTGTAAAAATAAAGATGTAGGGAAAGTATTTTTTCTCTAGTTTCCCCTAGTATAAACCAGCTAAAAAACTCCAAAGTATGACTTTTTGAAACACTTCTTGAATTGTCGAGATCAATTTTTCTTCAGTGCATGATCCTTTTCTTATTCGCCATAGTAAAATATGAATTCTTGAAAGCAGGAAAATGTCATGTGTCTAGACAGATCTATACTAGAAAATAGATGCAGAATGACACAGGATTTTTTTTTTAAAGTGTTGAAAATTAAAAAGAAACTAGCAATAATAGAACATACTGCTACGTGTAGTCTTTCTACAAAATGCTGCTGAGGAGATTCAATTATTATTTTGTAACAATATGTTTCTCTTCTTATAAAATTTTGGAATCTATGGAATCTGGAAGTTGTTCTAAAATTAAATGATTCCTACATGCAAACTGTAGATGGCTTATAGGAAATCACGGTTCAAATGCAACTTCAGTAGTAAAATAAAAAGGAACATGATAATTGAAAGTCAAAGAAAGTTCTCAGAAGAGTACATTAACATCATTAACAATGAATAATGAGGGAAAACATAAAAAGGTTTTATAGGATGCAACAGTCAAGGAGCACATTGTCAAACCACTTCTGTAGGGCAGACTAGTACAAGGACTTGGACATTCCAAGCATGTTGGGAAAGCCATGCCTTTTCAATTACTGTTCCTTTCAGAGAACAATTGAACACTTGGGGTTGGACTTTCAGTGCTCCTCTTGTCCAATTCACCACATTCACATTCTGACTTTGTATGTTTCCAGGGATGGGACATCTGACATATCTCTGGGCAAATTCTTTCAATGTGTTATCACCTTTATTGTAAAAGTCTTCTTCCTTATATCTAATATAAATCAACACTCTTTTAGTTTAAAACCATTACCCCTTGTTCAATTACAACAGACACTGCTAAAAACCACCCACCCATCTTGCAATCCATACCTTGCAGCCTTCAGGGTCCCTGTAGGGTAGGCACTACTCAGAAAGGATATGAAATATAGCACATAACTGACTCTATTCGTATTCCAGACCTAAGATTCAGCCATGATCTCAACAAATTCTTTAGTCTGCTCCATTATCCCATTGCAAAGGCAAGTTAGAGGCATGCAAGATAAGGACATGAACACTTTATTTTACCCAAAAGTTGCAGATAAGTTCCCAAACTTTCAAGTTGTCTTTGAACCAAGTCCAAGCGCAGAATTTTTCAGCATTGGTTCCAACTCTACAAGAAATAATTGCTTTACTCACACAATATGTACTTGACATTTCCTGAAGAGCCAATTTTTGGTACCCAAAATGATTTCAGAGAAAAGGATAAAGGAACTTTATCTCAGTTATGTCTGTGTGCAATTTTGCTCTCTCCTTTCCAGTGTTCTCAAAGGCTGTTTCATACATCCCTAAGGGGGGTTGCCTTGAGGAAAAACAACCTCTAGGTTGTATCTGTTTTTTCCAAGCTGTGTTTTACATCTTGTGGTGTCATCAAGCAGTATATCAAGAGCATTACTGCACTTGACTTTCCTTATTTTCTCCTGACAATATCCTCAGGGTTGATAAATGGTCCTACTTTCCTATAGAAGGCAATGTATTTATTTGGATCCTATATATAAGTTTATGAAATCATGGCATTGGGCAGCAGTTACTGGAGCAACAAGCAACTGTTACATCAGTTAACCCTTAGGGAATGATTGCTGTTATCTGTCCTTGTCATTAACTCCTTGAAGACTGAAAATGTGTATTATTGATAACAACAAGTTGCAGTTCAACACTTCCCAGCATCAGGTTTATTGCCATGCAGGCTGAAGAATAACATGATTTGTATTTTGCCTGTATTTTTAATCAGTCTGAAATGGTGTACATGTTTCTGGGAGCACATGCAGAAGACAAACATTGCTTAGAGATACTGTGGGGAGAGAGAATTGAAAGCACAGAAGAGAAACATAATCTGTCTTGCTCGCTTTTATGCTGCACATTTTTCCTTAAGCTTTCTTATACTTGGGCCACTGTCTTAGTGATGTTTATTCGAGGAATCACAAGGTGAGTTTCAGGGAGTTTAAAGCCTGGACTCCCTGCAGTAGTCTTTGAAACACCTTTCATTTAACTGCAGTTGTCAGTTCTAGCTCACTCATAAAAATAACTAAATTGATCAGACACAATAAGAGGAGGCTGAGCTACCTGGCAGGGAAGAGCTTTGCTTCAAAGCCATGAGAAATAGATTCTATTCAGGCTAATTCCTCACACAGCCTTGTGCCAGGGCTGCTGTATATCCTGCAGCCAGGCTTTCTGACTGCCTGTGCTACTTGAGATGCAGGCAGTCATGCTTTGGCACATCTTTCTCCTCCTGTTCTTCCACAGCTCAAATGTCCATTTCATACCAGTGTCAGTTCTTTCGATGGTCCTGTTAAAAAAAACAGCTATAAAATACGTGCATTGTAAGTTCTCTGGAACAGGAAATAGCTCTGTTTAATTCAGTTTCTCAAGCTGGTTGACAAGAAATCACTAACCTATCTTGCATTACAATAGAAATGACAAGTGCTCCTAATAAATGGAAAGGCATTTATTTTACAGATGCCAAACCTGCTTCTGCATGTCCCAAACAGATGGGTTCACAAATCAGTTGGCTGCACTTTCAGAGGAATGCTGGAAGTTTATCCGATAGAGAGCTGGTGTAGAGCCCAGATCTGTCACAGGAGTGCCCCAAGGAGTTGCTCTGTAGCAGCCCCCACTTTGCTCGCTGCCATCAGAGTGCCAGAAACAAGGAGCAAAACGGGATGGGAACCATCATGGACTGCTCATCCCCTTCTGCTGTTACCAGCGATCATATGCTCTAGATTATTCCATAAGCAAGGAAGTGGTGCTGATTACTGACTCAGTGCCAAATGTATGTTTACTAACTGTTCGTCTCTGAGTGTAACTGTATTAGGAAATACATTTTTATTTGTGGTGTCATTTTATTATGTGCAGTAATTTGGTTTCATGTGATATGTCACCCGGGGGGTTATTTGTACATAAAGGGAGAGATGTTAAGCTCAATCTCTTTTATCATGAGTTAATGAAATTAAACCACAGCAAATAAATCGATGTAATTTGCTGGCACACATTAATTTCCATATCTGGGTTGCTGAAGAGTAGAGCCCACTAACATGTGCAGTTAAAAAGTGATTAAATACTGCATTTTTGGATGGCCTAGGAGGACATACAAGTAATTAGACAGAGCCTTGAATTACTTTTGAAATATTTTGGGAAAGCTACTACAATATACATAATGTAGTTGTATATTCCTTACAAAATTCAGTTCAGTTATTGCTTCCAGTTTTGTTGTCACTTTGGAGCCTACACCAGTATTTCAGGTAATTCATATCAAAAAACTATTATGGCATATTCCTTCAGCAGCCATCTGAGTCACGTGATAAGCTGTTCCTCAGCTTTGCTCCTGTAACTCAAGGGGCACCATCAGTAAATTTGCTGGGAAAAACTCCCCATGGCCATAGATTTGTTCACCCAAACAAATGGCCCTGCTTGAAGCAGCCAGCAGATGCTGTCATCTATAGCACGCAGCAATCTTTTTCTCTGCCCCAACCCACACTGATTGCACCTCTGAACATTTTAAATATCCATAGGTTAGATATATTGTAGCTCTATAATCCAGCCACAGAGGCACCAGCTGCAGGTAACTATTCGTTCTTTTCTTCTGTTCTTTCCTTTTGCTTCTCCTGGTCCACACTTTCTTCCCTGCACTCAGAACATGTCTGTGCTACACTCTGGAGGACGGTTATTGATTTGTTTGTTTTGGTAGTGATTTGCTGCCAGTGAATCATTCACACAGCACATTGTCATAGCTTTGCAATGGTCAGGTTAGGCTGGACTTTTACATCAATTCCTGTGGCTTCCCTTTGGAGCTACATGGGGTCTGTCCTGACCCAACTGCTGGAATTTTAAATATTGCACGAATGGCATGTCAAATCTTAGGTGACCATGGTTGAAGAATATCAGCCACCACTGAAAGAAGTAATTAGATGGGTCTGTTTGTGACTGCAGGCTCCTTTTCCTTTTTATAATAAACTCATCTACCTGCACTGAAGGTACCACACGGGCTGATTTTCCAAATAATTATAAAGCTGCAGAGGAAAAGATACTTTTAATTCTGTTAGATATCTCTGTTTTTATCAACCCTATTGGCTGCAGCTTCATAGCAGAAACAAAATTGCAATTCACTTTTCAGTGACATAAATCTGCCAAAGCAACAAAAATTCCCCTTGCACTGTTCACAATGGTAGGGTGCCCCCTCCCCCAGCGTGGCTCTGCCCTTGATTGATTATATATGTTTTGGAATCTCTGTTGCCTGGATAGACCAGATGCTTGTTTGTTCCTTTCTAGCATCTGTAAGCCTTCAGGAAACTGTCTTAGCTGTTCCGAACTGGAAATTTATTTGCAAACCAGTGCTTGCGTACGGCTTTTTTTCTGTATTTGTCTCACGCCTTGGAGTGAAGCACTGGGATGAGAGCATTTCAGTGCACTCAAAAGAGTTGGTAGCTGAATTGGGCAGTGGGGAAAGCTACAGGGGTGGCTTCTGTGAGAAGCTGCCAGCAGCTTTCCCTGTGTCCAGAAGAGCCAACACCAGTCAGCTCCAAGATGGACCTGTGATTTAAGAAAAGGGAAAAAAAACCTCAGCAACTGCATCTGGAATAAAGAGTGAGAATATGTGAGACAAACAACTCCACAGTCTCCAAGGTCATTGAAGAACACACATTTATGGGTGCATGCATAAATGTATGCACAAACACACAGAATATTGGTTAGGAGTGAAACTAATCATTATTTTCTGACTTTTTTTCTATGTACAAATTCTTTTCTAACACAGACATCATAATGTTGGAGAACAGATGAAATTCAAATAATGAAGATATTGATGAGTTGTTGAGTAAGTGTTTCTTCACCTTTCTGTACAGATACACATTTGTGCAAAGAACAGACCTAAGATGCAGGTGCAATTAACTACAGTTCATCCTCTAGTGATAACAATTAGCAAGTGTGTTTCAATGGTAGAAAAAAGATTTTCATTGGAGCAAATCACTGAAAATACCTCTGAAGTATTTGAGCTGAAGAAAGAAAATTACTTTGGAAAAATGCAATTATTGAACTAAAATGATACTTTATTTAATCTTTCTCTCCTACCTTAATTCATTTCTAGGCTGTGCTTTTTAAAATGTTCAGCAGAAAATACAATACTTTTGTGCTTGTCACCATGTGTTAATTGTACCGATTTGTTTAGGACCCTGTGTGGCTTAGGCTTTTCATCCATTAACTTTCAAAAGCTTTCATGTGCTTTACTTCTTACCCCTTGACAAAGCCCTGCCCAGTTCAGGTTTGTATCTGGGTGCCTCACAACAATTTGTGTGTTTTGTCTTTACAAATGCCCTACTAAATATCTCCACTTTATGAGATAGCCCATGTGCCTTGTGAGCACTCACACAAGAGGTCTGTTGTTGTAGACCCACTTTTCATAATGTGCACAACACAAGAGTAATGAGTTGTATTAGTGAGATATTGACTCATATCCTTGCTCACTAGTAAGTCTAAATAAATATAAAGATGCATTAAGCTTTCTGGTTCAAACAAGGCATAAGCTATGGCAGGTACTCTAGGGAGCAAACAGCAGCAACATGCTGCAATACAGAGAATATCAGAAATTTTTAGCTGTGGTCAGCCCTGACTCCATATGTAATTATTAGGAAAAAATACATTATCAATGGACTGTCAAATTTCTGGTTGCTGATCCATTATTAAAATTGTCTGGCTCTGGTAGCATGGAGATCACACCTGGCTAATTAGAGCTTCTAACTCCAGCATTTGTGGTCAGACATCATCAGGTCTCTCCTCACATCTATTATTCATTTGAAAACACTCTTTCATTAACTGACAGGGATTTGTTCCTTTAGCCAATTTTGTGCCTGATTAGGGCTGAAGAGGGGCTTGGTGTTGTCTCATTGTCACCTGCACACAGGTCAAAGGCTGAACCATCACAACTTGTGCATCTTCCATATCCAGACTGCCTCTTGTGCTCAGCTCCAGGCATTAGGAAATCACCATCAACTACAAATATGCTGTTAACTTGGAGAGAAGTTTATGTCAAGCTTATTTTTTCCCCATCTAGAATAATGTTCCATAATTTATTCCAGGCACATGAGAATATTGAAAAAACTTTTGACCCACAATATACTGCCATCATTTATGCATAGGGCCCTTGAAGAAAAAATTCAGTAAAAGACAAAATGGAGGTGTTGCTTTATGGCAAAGCTATTTCACTTATTAAACTTATGAAGGATTAGCATCAATGTGATACTAAGAGCAAGTATGCTTTTAAAACTGACCTGTGTTTGAGTAAGAATGTTTTTTCTGCCCACGGTGTATAAGAGGGAAAAAATGGCAAAATACATTTGTCTGTATCCTTTTTAATGGCATAGTTCCTTAATGAAAAGCCATGTAGAAAGGAAGCTGTTTGGTGCAGAGATTAGGAATTTACCCCTTATTTGATGTCAGAATATAAGACATGAATATTTCAAGTACTTAATAAGAAATGATAAACAGTTCATTTAGCCCTGAGTCATCCATCAAACAGAAGTGCATATTTATACATCCCTGCCAAGCACAGATCTTTTAGGCAGCACCTGGGAAAAATGTGACTGTTTAAACTGCTTCAGGCCAAAGTCTTGTCTTTGATACCATTTTACTTCCAGACCTCAAACCCAGATCTTGATTTTACCTCCTCAGCTGCAGGTCAGCTCACCCTGCCCCTTCCTTGCCTCAGATTCTCTCATTGCTGTATAAACTCTCCGTTCTTGACTCCAGCCTGATCCAAATCACACTCACATCTGTCTCTCTACCCTTGGTGTACCTAGTCTGCTTTTTGATCCTCCCCTCAAATTCCAGGCAAACTCTTGTTATTTCCCTGTCTGACAGCTTTTCTGCCCTCTAGATCAAGTGGTCGTTGCTACGGCATCTGTGTTTGGCCTACGTGGTTCTGATTGCTATGTCCTTAAAGACTTCCTTGGAAAGATTTAAATTGTGCATTCTTAAAAACCTTGGGTTTATGATTATTTAATTGCATTAATATAAAAGGAAATTAAAGTTACAGTAAAGAGGCCTTTTACAGTGTCTCCAAATGATTTATCTCATGTATTTCTTTCATCAGTAAAGCATGGAATTGTTTTCTTCCATGAGGGTGAAATGAGTGGGAACAACATCGATTCCTTCTCTTAAACTTGGACCTTGTTTCCTGTGCAACAACACTAGAAAGACAGAGACCAAATTTCACTTTAATCAATATTTAATATTGGGTATTTTTCTGCAGAATGTTGATGCCTGGACAAATCCTGAGGTATGCTGTAAATTTTCTGTTTCCAGGAAAGCCAAATGAATTTAGACTGGTGAAATTGTGCTGGGCTGGGCTGCATCCCTTGTGCCAAGAAGGAGGCAGGGTAGTCTGTGATACACAATGACAATCAGTATTTGAAGAGAAGAAAAATAATTTTTTCTTTAGATGTATACTAGGAAAGGCAACACTTTACTGAATAATTTTCTTGTGAAGCTTTCTTCAGTATATATATGATTACATATCATGTGAACCACTGCAGAGAGGGGGTCAAGAGACCAAGAAATAACAGTCATCTTTGGGAACAGAAGTTTCAGAGAGAGATACAGAATAATTGTAGAAGGATCTGCTCTTTTGTATAACACTTTGTCAATTTATTTTAGGTCTAGTTACAGGGTAAATAATGAAAAAGAGAAGAAAGATTTCAGAGCTTCTCTTACACTGAGTTGGAGTTTGCACTCCACTGGAGATGTCCTTGAAGGTATAGTGATCCATTTTGCTTAAACTGAGCAAATCATAGAAACTTTTTTGTCTCTTTCCTACCTCTTCTATAGCATTAAATGATGCAAATCCACTTAAACCTTGAGTATTGTCTGTAGCATACAATAAACACACAGGTGGGATACACTGTAAAATAAAGGTAAAAGTTATATTAGGGCACACAATAATAAATGGCTATTCATCTCATACATAGCATATATTTCTTAGTTACCTTATTTAATTAGTCTGTCAGTTGAATATCCCTAATACCCTACTACTGCTAATACTACAATGATCTGGGATCTTAACCACTATTAATACTTGTCTATCTGTATCACAGCTATGATGAAAACAAAACAAAAAAAACACAACTCTTTTATTTGAAGAAGACATTTATTATATTTTTTAAAGGATATACTTAGTAATTAATCTCATGATAAAGGAGTCTGAACTTTCTTTTGCAAGAGAAAGATTGGATTTTGAACAAATATTGGTGACTGAAACCTGCTTAGGTGGGTGCCATGTGAGAATTACTGGGCTCCTGAATTGTTTTTTCGCAGTGCTATTTCCAGGGCTTTTATTTTCATGGGCCCACAGAGCAGAAGTGCTGTGGCACTGCTGCACAGCACAGCACAGGATGTCAGAACCAGAGTCTGTGCCCTGACATAGGGGTAGCCATTCTCCCTCATATTAGCAGCAGGCATGGATCAGTAAACACCTGAATCCTGCTCATATGGGAGGGGAATTTATGATTCTTGGATAAAGAGAGGTACCAGATTAGATGGAGTTCCTACTTTGGTGGGTTCTGCTGTCCTTCCTGCTGCACCCAGAAGGTGCTGCAGTGGGCACATCACACTTGCACAACCCCGAGCTGTGATGGGGTCTCCCATTTGTGAATTGTATAAGGCATCCGTGCCTTGAAACTCATGAGCCACACAATATATTGATTCCCCTTGGTTCAAGTGCAGATTCCTCAGCTCTCTTGCTTTAAATATATTTTTAAACTACATTTTAAAAACATTTTAAAAGTTTCAGCCTTGCTGTTTGGTTTAACCCTTTCAGTCTCACTCCACAGCAAGTCCCCTTGTGACTCACACACACATCCCAGCATTTCCATCTATCCACTCTCTCACTCTAGTCTGGTACCAGCCACCTGGGTTTAATGTTCTGAAACTGGATTGAATGTGAGTTTTGCTGAGCTTTGCATGGAGACTCAAATTTGCTGGTGCTCAAAAAAAATATTTTGGCCTTTTTCATTGAAATGCCATTTACTAAGAAACTTGTTTGTTACACTCTCCTGGAAATGTTTGTGCTCCCACAAACTGAGAATACTTATTTTATTAAACACACATCAAATATGTACATGCTGATAGACTTTTTATTTTTCAAAATTTACATATCTCAGAAACTACACCCCCTCTCCTCTGGGCATTGTTTATCACTAAGTAAATATCATATATTTCATCTGGAAGGCAGTTTTACCAAGTGAGAAGATTTGTTTCTTCTCACAACGATAAACTGTTTATACAAAACCAGAAGCAGTGTCTTACATTTTTTCTAAATGAATAGAATTTACATCCCCATAGTGAAATGAATAAGCTTTTTACTTTATTGCCTTTTGACAAAGCTTTAGATAGAAATAGGTGTTTGCTGAAGCAGCAGAAAATGTTGCAGTTTAGCTCTGATGAATATTATATTGCATTTAGTGCAAAACACACAAGATGTGATATTGCTTTCCCATGTTAAATATACACTGTAATTTTAACATTACATTTGTTCCAATAAATTCTGAGTGTTTAGTGCTAAGACTTATATCTGTATATGCTGATATTTGTAAGTCATGTATACTCAAAAGACTAAAGATATTTAGATTCTCTTGGGGTAACTTAGAATTTAAAAGCTGTGCATTTCAGAGTATATATTTGCCTATCTGAACATTTTCAAATATTCCACTTAGACAATCCTGTTGAAACCAAAAGCTTTACCTTTTTTATCTCTGAACCATCAAGATTTTTAAGCAAATTGTTTTCCTTTAGATGCAACACGAATTGTGTCAAAAATAAATTTTCTGGAGTAATAATAATAATACCAAACCTTGTCTTCAAGCATCGTGTCCTGTGACATCTGTGGTAAATGACTTATTTTGATATGGTATTTTCCAACAAAATAATCTGAGACATTCCTGTCCAGTGATTTATCAGATTCCAAATAAAAAGAAATCAATGTTTCCCTGTGAGAAATACCAGAATTGGATCAATGGCAAAACTGATGGGGAAATTAATACATTACTATCTGTGTGAAATTAACAACGTAAATTATTTCTTTTTTTTTTTTTTTTTTTTTTTTTGTGCAATTTTTTTAAAGTTCGGTT
>VZRX01003991.1:51002-74204 GCA_013398075.1 Notiomystis cincta | reverse complement strand
TTTTTTTTTTTTTTCTGTGTGCAAATTACTTCAAGTTTGGGTTCTGGTTTTTTTCTCTTGCTTCCTTAGACTCAAAACCAAAATTTTGTTCTAAATGCTTAGAAGGTGATTTAAGGTAGTTTAACATTTAAAAGAAATTATCCATTTTATAGCTATCATTTATTCAAATCTTAGGTGTCTTCAAGAACCCAAAGTTACCAAAAATGTGAAGTCTATAAAATGCTATTTGTCATTTTCACTTTGAGTATATACTTTTTAAACATATACATGATAAAAGCAACTGATGAACCCAAGCTAAACTGCTTCCCTGGAAACACCTTCAGCTATTTGAACCCATTTAGTTAATTTAATATAGGACTCAACTTCAGGCTGCTTGGTGTATATATTGTTATTTTGAGCACTAAATCCTTGAGAGGGGCGGGGCAGGGCAGGAGGGCTGTAAAATCTAACAGTAGAACTCGTGATTTTCAATACAAGGTTACATGTATAACCCTTCAGTGTTTACATATGAAAACCATCTTTTTCTCAGAAATGAAGGTATATTATCCATTAATATCTGGGAACTAAATTCCTCTGAAAATCTCTTCTTCCCCAGTCCTATTGGGATGCTAAAGACAAGATTTATGCTTTTAATATTATGCATGTATGTAAATGTAAAGCATCTCATTTACAAAAATCATCACCACAACAGGCTGTAATTGGCTATCAGCCTCAGCTCAAGTATACAGGATTGAATGCTTGTTCTTAGCAAAAGTTAATCTTCTTCCCAAATGAAAAATGAAGACGTTTTGGATACTGGCAGGATTTTGCTACCTCATTCTGCCTATAATCCATTTGCAGAGGTGCTTTCATGAAATGAAATTTTTTAATATTAATTTTGAACCCCAAAATAAATTTGTTTACTCAGTGGCAAATCCAACCTGTAATCCTCCAGTGCATCCTTTGTTCCAAGAAGGAACTTTCCAACCTTTAATCCTCAGTTTTGGAAATCTTTTACTGAGACTAACTCCGATTTAATTTAATTCATCACCATAAGACTGATGAATGATAAATCAGGCTCATTATTCAGAACTTGTTTATTTTCTTGTCACTTTCTTTTTTTTTTTTTTTCCCTATGATTCTCTTCCCTTGTCTATTTTTGCCTTCTCCTATTCCAGCAGTTTAGGTGGACAGTAGCTACTACACCATGGTTTACATTGAACACAAGAGTCAGTCGGTGCACTCATTTGGAGATCTGTGTAATGAAGAGCTGGGAATGCTTTTACAACCAAGCCCACCCCCAGGCTATTCCCTGACTAGAAAAATACAGTCAAAATTCATGTGTTCTTAATGCTCATTGTGCTGAAAATACTGCTACAACATCATATAAACTACAAAACTGACTAAGCTGAAACGCTGTTGCAAAAGATGCTTTACATTTTTTTTTTCAAGCTCACAGCAGCTGATCTGACCTTCTAACATAAACATTGTTTTATCAACCAGAGGGAAAAAAGTCAGGTGGGAAGATTAGTGCTTTGGTATGTCACAAAACTTCACGTAGGTACCCATTTAAGATTAAACACGGTTTTGAATGCTCTTTTTCCCATAGGAATTATGTGCAGGTATAAAGCTTTTTTATGTTACAGGATGCAGCACAGAATTGATTTTTAGACCCATAATGAATTTGTGGATTCACAATGAGAAGAATCATCTTTTGACTTGTAAACAGAGTACTAGTTGATCAAGGAATTATTGCAAGTAATAAATACAGAATTCTGCAATTTCATATTGGAAGATACACATTTTATGTTATGTCTATTTCTTCCAATTCTGGTGATAAATTTTCCATTTAATTCTTAGGGGTTTTGCCAAGATTTGAATGTCTGTGGTTCCCTAAAGAATGTTTTTGCAAAATAAATGTTTCCTTGCTGCCATAATAATTTCCTAACTTCTTAAATCTCTTTACTGCTGCTAGATATCAAGAATTTAAAATTAAAAAAAAACAAAAACAAACTAAGGCTTAATAACTCAGCAGACAACTTTTATGTGTGCTCTACTTAAATTCGGTGTGTAAAGAAATAAGAGGTAAAGTTTCTAGTGATTTTGAGTGCTCCCACAAAGCTGTATGTCACAGTGGTCCCACTTCCTGTGCAGTATCCTGTTGCACATTGTTTACACACCCATATTCGAGAAAAATGGCTTCTCTACTTGTGACACTTCTAAAAATTTATGACATTGTATTACTTGGCTGCACTGCAACTGGGTAGAATGGTATAAATCTCTGTTGTCACTTTGTGCTTCATTTCCCTAATCCTTTCAGTGCCACTGGAATAATTTCAGGATTCATGTTTCAGAATTGCGTGTCAGTTGGCTTCAGAGAGCAATGCCCACTGTAATTTAGAGCCCTGCTTTGCACAGTGCATCCCTAGTTAAAGGAAACTGCACAGACACTTGTTCAAATCTGGTACAAACCAAACACTTTTTCACTGCTGCTCACATGAAAATATATTTCTTAACTTTTCACAGCCAAAGAGCCATTTCCTTTTCTCCCCTGCAGCCACCACACTTCCAGCAGTGTCATCAGAGCACATGGCCCTGCCACAGCATGTAATTATCTGTACAAGCCAGAAGGATCCAGCTGTGACAGGTATTCTGCTACAGGTAACATATGGCTCTGCAGGGTGTCCCATCTGCCATGGCTTCAGCAGCTGCAGACGGTCTCATGAAAGGCTTCCAAGTGGCTCAGTGGCTTTGAGACAGCATTCCCCCTTCTTGTGTCCCCTCACCCTGTTTTCTTTTTCCATACAGCTTTGATTCTAAGTACTCTGTATTCTCTGTCCTGATCCCTTCAGCAGCACTAAGGCAGGCACTTAGAAAATGGTACCTATATTTATTCTGAACAAAGATTAAATCCCTTAAAACTCTGCTTTAAAATTTATGTCTTTTCTCCTTTGCATTTTATACCTTTTGACAAAAACAAATTCATCACCTCTTGATAAGGAAATGGTAAAATCTTTTCACCTGGGAGATAATTTTACAGTCTTGCCAGTGTAAGACAGTTTGCAACTTTTGCCTGTATTCCTGTAAGGGAGTGAAGCCTAGAAGAAGTGACTAAGTTTACCTGGGCCTTCAAGTTACTATGAAAAAACAGAAGTTTTAGTCTAGAAATATGTGTTTTTCAGTGCAGGCAATTTTCTTTCACTCAGTTCTTGTTCAAGACTCTTTGTGGTTATTTACTACATAGTCATATGTACTTTTTCATCAGTAGCCCATCTTATTAATGACCCCATGAATAAATATGAAAACAAACCTCTTTTCCTCTCCTTTTCCAGTACTGAGGCAGAGTTTGCTTGTTTGGGAAGCTAAGATGCATGGTTTTATATGCCCAGCTTCTGTTACTGAAGAAGCTAAACTGGGCTACATCAGCCATCTGAAACACAAACTGGCCAGCATTCAAAGCCATCCTTCATTCCTTGGCAGAGCCAGAGACCTGCAAGACAAAGACAAGGGATTCAGGGAACATTTCTGTCTCTAAGGATTTCTCAGAGCTTTCAGTTGTCTCTTTCTCTCTTTACTTTTCTTCCTTATATTTGTCATATTTTGGGGGATTTTGTTTGCATTTCATTGTTTAGCACATTCACAAAAAATGTCTTCTTGTTTCCCACTGTGCTGACTGAGTTACAGCTTGATTTCCTGTGGAAATATTCTCTCAGGGGAGAGAATAATTCTGCCTATTTTAAATAATTTTAGCCCTTTTTGTCTGCAACATTTTATTATTTGGAGTTGAATTGACTTATGCTGAGACAGAAATTGGCTTAGTATCTTTCAAGGTACATAGCTACATTTAATATCTTTCAAAATTCTGTGAATGTTTTAAAGATGTCACATCATAATGTGCAAGTGAAACACAATAAAATGTATTAATACAGCTTCATTTTGAATGTAGAACACTTTTTCATGTTTGTATTGAAGAGAGTAACGGCAGGACACTAAAATTACAGAGCAGCTATATTATGTAATTTCTGCATGTAGTTGCTTGACCACGAAAGATCATATTTATAAATAGTATAGGTTGAATTGTGAACATCACCAAATTACAGGTTTAATAAAATTACTATTTCCATAAAATTACTACTTCCTGCTCAACAGATATGTGTTTTCAAAGTTAAATCAGATACTATGGCTAGGATGAATACTTTCAAGCTCTTTAAAGTTTAATATTGTCTCTGGCAAGAAAAGAAATATTGAAAATAATGTTTTAAATTGTCCCTTAAAGCAGGACATAAAAGCTTGTATCTGTAAATGTAATCTGCTAGCACTGAATATTTTCAGTGTAATAAACCTAAACACATCTCTGCGCCGAATGCTTTTTTGCTTGTACAGAAATATATGGCTTTATTAAGTGGATGAATTGTGTTGGAGTAAATACACTAGGCTCCAGTTCCTCTGATGCTGTGTACACTTCCTAGGATTTTCACCTTTTATTAGGATTGACTAACCCACTTGGAAAGCTTAGCACCCCTAGTTAAAAAGAAAGGTAAAAGCCTTCTGAGCCAGGCTTCTTCTCTTTCCACTTTATTCGGAGCCTCAGGTCAGTAAAGCACCTCCCCAATGCCATTTGCAGTAGGCTTCTGCTCCTCTGTTAAAGTTAAAGCACACCCAGTTACTGTTTCCCCAGGCAGATCTCAGACCCACAGAATTTCCCTGAGATCTTTCTTGGAGACAAGTCACTCCTCGATGTGGGGAGACAGCTGCAGGAGGAGGGAGGGAGGGAGGGAGAGAGGGAGTGAAGGAGGCAGAACAGAGTACTCCCACTTACAGGACTGTGAGTAGAGCAGTGTGGAGTCAGGACTAGGGCTGGGCAGATCCAATGGCTGCAGAACATTCTTATGAGTGCTGACAAGAGAAAAAGACTCAGAAGAAAGAACTAGAAAATCTGTGGAAATGCATTCCTCTGACACACTAGGCATTGTGCATGCCAAGGAGGAATCTAAGATTTGGAGAGAAGTGTGTTTATTCAGATGCTGAAGATATGGCCAATAAATCTCTTTATCCTACACATCACTATGAGGAATTTTGATTTCTGCAGCCCCAGGATACAGGGATGGATATTCAAGCTAAACTATCAATATGCAAGCAATGGAGCTCTACTCCATAAGCTTTACTGCAGCCCTTGGCTACACCACCAGCTGCTGCCATGCTAATCCTTTCCACACAGTTACTTTTTCCCATGGCTATGGATGTTATTGGACTATTGTTCATATCAGTATCTAATCCAGGCAGTTTTTCAGCTCACACACTGGTGCTGAGAGAACTGCCCTGCAAAGAGTAACACATAGGCACATAGAGAGATATTTATACAGCTTTTTAATGCTCATCTATAAGCTATCTCTGGAGCTTAAATTTAAAAGGCTCAGCTATATATATAATTGAAAGTAGTACTCACCAAAGAGTCATGTACTCTGTGTTCCTAAGGTGCTGCAATGAGTCTACATGCAGGATTGCTTTCTCTGAGATGACTCTTTTGCTCCTTCCCCTGCTTAGCTCTTCAGGGCTCACATATTATTGCAGATGTGTTATTTCCTGTTCTCTGTTGACTCAGGGTAGTATAGTTATCCTGTGGTGGTAACTACACTGCCTTTCTCCTTACTATCATCTTCCAGCTTAACAGCTCTTTCTCTCTGGCTTTCCACCTCCACTACCTTTAGCTTTTTCAGCTTCAGCCTGTGTATTAATCTTTGCTGGGTTTGAAAGGGCTAAATAGCAAGTAGAAGATCCCAGCATTACTCACAGTACTGTGTAGAGAATGAAGCTCACACAAAGCACAATGAAAATTATGCTTAGTGTGAGCTTCATAAGGTTTTGGCTGAGGTAGAGTTCATTTTCTTCGCAGTGGCTTGTGTAGGACTATCTGGATTTATGCTGGAAAAAGTTGGTAACACAGAGATGTTTCTGCTACTGCTGAGTGGTGTTTGCACAGCATCAGGGCCTTTTCTGCATCTTGTATCAGCCCTCCAGTGAGAAGGCTGCACAAGAGAGGGAACTTATCCAGGACAGCCAATGTCAACTGACCAAGCAGATATTCCAGACCATATGGCATCGTGCCGAGCACATAAAGCAGGGGGAAGAAGAACAAATTGGGGGAACTTTTGGAAAGATGGCATTTGTCTTCCCAAGTAAGTGTTATGCATGACAGAGTCCTACTTTCCTAGAGATGGCTGAACACCTGCTCAGGAGAAGCAGCAGTGAATGTTTTCCTCCTTTTGCTTTGCTTGNCTAGGCTCCAGTTCCTCTGATGCTGTGTACACTTCCTAGGATTTTCACCTTTTATTAGGATTGACTAACCCACTTGGAAAGCTTAGCACCCCTAGTTAAAAAGAAAGGTAAAAGCCTTCTGAGCCAGGCTTCTTCTCTTTCCACTTTATTCGGAGCCTCAGGTCAGTAAAGCACCTCCCCAATGCCATTTGCAGTAGGCTTCTGCTCCTCTGTTAAAGTTAAAGCACACCCAGTTACTGTTTCCCCAGGCAGATCTCAGACCCACAGAATTTCCCTGAGATCTTTCTTGGAGACAAGTCACTCCTCGATGTGGGGAGACAGCTGCAGGAGGAGGGAGGGAGGGAGGGAGAGAGGGAGTGAAGGAGGCAGAACAGAGTACTCCCACTTACAGGACTGTGAGTAGAGCAGTGTGGAGTCAGGACTAGGGCTGGGCAGATCCAATGGCTGCAGAACATTCTTATGAGTGCTGACAAGAGAAAAAGACTCAGAAGAAAGAACTAGAAAATCTGTGGAAATGCATTCCTCTGACACACTAGGCATTGTGCATGCCAAGGAGGAATCTAAGATTTGGAGAGAAGTGTGTTTATTCAGATGCTGAAGATATGGCCAATAAATCTCTTTATCCTACACATCACTATGAGGAATTTTGATTTCTGCAGCCCCAGGATACAGGGATGGATATTCAAGCTAAACTATCAATATGCAAGCAATGGAGCTCTACTCCATAAGCTTTACTGCAGCCCTTGGCTACACCACCAGCTGCTGCCATGCTAATCCTTTCCACACAGTTACTTTTTCCCATGGCTATGGATGTTATTGGACTATTGTTCATATCAGTATCTAATCCAGGCAGTTTTTCAGCTCACACACTGGTGCTGAGAGAACTGCCCTGCAAAGAGTAACACATAGGCACATAGAGAGATATTTATACAGCTTTTTAATGCTCATCTATAAGCTATCTCTGGAGCTTAAATTTAAAAGGCTCAGCTATATATATAATTGAAAGTAGTACTCACCAAAGAGTCATGTACTCTGTGTTCCTAAGGTGCTGCAATGAGTCTACATGCAGGATTGCTTTCTCTGAGATGACTCTTTTGCTCCTTCCCCTGCTTAGCTCTTCAGGGCTCACATATTATTGCAGATGTGTTATTTCCTGTTCTCTGTTGACTCAGGGTAGTATAGTTATCCTGTGGTGGTAACTACACTGCCTTTCTCCTTACTATCATCTTCCAGCTTAACAGCTCTTTCTCTCTGGCTTTCCACCTCCACTACCTTTAGCTTTTTCAGCTTCAGCCTGTGTATTAATCTTTGCTGGGTTTGAAAGGGCTAAATAGCAAGTAGAAGATCCCAGCATTACTCACAGTACTGTGTAGAGAATGAAGCTCACACAAAGCACAATGAAAATTATGCTTAGTGTGAGCTTCATAAGGTTTTGGCTGAGGTAGAGTTCATTTTCTTCGCAGTGGCTTGTGTAGGACTATCTGGATTTATGCTGGAAAAAGTTGGTAACACAGAGATGTTTCTGCTACTGCTGAGTGGTGTTTGCACAGCATCAGGGCCTTTTCTGCATCTTGTATCAGCCCTCCAGTGAGAAGGCTGCACAAGAGAGGGAACTTATCCAGGACAGCCAATGTCAACTGACCAAGCAGATATTCCAGACCATATGGCATCGTGCCGAGCACATAAAGCAGGGGGAAGAAGAACAAATTGGGGGAACTTTTGGAAAGATGGCATTTGTCTTCCCAAGTAAGTGTTATGCATGACAGAGTCCTACTTTCCTAGAGATGGCTGAACACCTGCTCAGGAGAAGCAGCAGTGAATGTTTTCCTCCTTTTGCTTTGCTTGCATGCACAGCTCTTGTTTTCCCTATTAAACTGTCTTTATCTCAACCCATGAATTTTTTACTTTAACTCTTCCAACTCTCTCCCCAGTCCTGATGGTGAGGAAGTGAGCAGCTGTGTGGTACTTAGTTGCTGGTGGGGGTTAAACCTCAACAGAGAGAAAGCCAGGAAAGGAAAGAGGATGAGGAGATACAGCCAACTAATTAAGCAGTTGTTTTCTAGAATGATTGTAGAACAGATTGTCTTCAGGCACTGCAAGATGAAAATAATTTATAAAGAGATCTGAAAGAAAACAGTCTACATGTGAAGCAAAATATAATGGAACGTGGCACATTAGTAAATGCAAATTAAAATTTAAACTCGGCAAAAATTATGAATAGATTTTAATGAACATTATAGTCAACAAGAAAAGAACTTTTGATTTTTAAAGTTAAAAATACATGGTCTTGGTGCAGGCTTATGTCTCATTGTTTATCAGTTTCATTTTTGGTTGTTATTTCTCACTCCCCTCTGCCCCTGTTTAAATCATTTTACACCCATTAGCTAATGTTGAACAAATTTGATATAGCAATAATATTTCCCAGAGATATGTTAGTCATATGTGTTTCCTGAAATAGAACTATAGATACAAATTGGATGCTTTGATTTACTCATCTAAAAGCTTTTGATCATCAAAAAAATGTTGCAGTGAAAATTTATGCCTTTTAAAGTACTGGAGAGTACACAGAGGACAGAAGGAGAGAACTTTTAAATACTCTAATTATGGAAGAAGCCTCAGCAGAGTCTACCAAAAAATCTGCAAGGCACAACTGAATAAATCAGGATTTATTAAAAAAATTCTATGTTGAGACAGGATTGTCAAAAGGAGTAAAAGAGATGAAGGGTACTGTTGCATCAGTGGAAATAAGGTTAGATGACATAAAGATTCTTGAAAATCAACCACAAGAGGATAGTAATATCAAAATGCTCAAGATATAAACTCAAAGAAATAAAAAGAAAGATTCTGACACTGCTAAAGTGACTGTATTAGAAATTAATTTTGGTGATTAATAATGGAGCTGCAGCCAGCAAGCAAAACCAAAATATTTGAAAGATGACTAAAGTTTGGAGCTATAAACTTCAGTTTCAAGATGTCATGCAAATAGACAAATATAAATGGACTATAGAAGTCCTAAAGGTGAAAGATATTCCCAAGAGGCACAGGGAGAAATATAAGGGCAGTATCAGCACAATGTGAGCAGATAAATCACGGGCAAAGCCGTGGACCAACATGGCTTGCATTTTGTGATCTAACAAGTGCCTTTCATAATATCATTATAGAGTCTTTGAATGATATTTGAATTACATTAAACTCCATAAAAACAATGTTAAGGGTTTTATAAACATTTTTTGACCATTATTAATTCTCAAAAGCTAAAAAATAAGTTTTTAGTTAAGACACCTGTTTTTCCACTTGTCAAGTTTCACAAGCTCAGAGCCACTCTTTAGTGTAGAAAATGGCATTTCTTCACTTGGTACTGCTGAAAAGGAGCTTGAAATGCATGTGAGCAGAGCACAGCCAGCTTAAAACAACACACAGAGAGAAAGACAGCAAGGAAACGAGACTGGTCTTTGATTTACAAATGCTTCTTAGCTGTGAATTCGTTTCAGGAACGGAAGGCAATCTCTTCTGGAGAAACAAATAAGCAAAAAGCAAAACAGAATAAAGAGCCAGAATGTAAACTAAACACTTGTCTGGCTCAGAGCCTCCAGTTTGATGTCTTGGGTTATAAATAATCAAGTGCACTTGTATTATCCATGTTGTAGAGCACTAGTATTCATGAATACTTAAAAATCCTCTGACAACTGGTAATGTTTCATCAACCATAAAGTACAAAAGGCGAATTAGTGTTGTTTTTTTCATCACCCTTTGTGGGCAAAAAGATCAAAGAAGAGATTTCCATATTGGCAAAGACCTTGTCAGTCTTTTTCTGTGCTTATACATAAAGATGTGTTTCTGCAGTATGACAATGAGGACTGGCAGACATTAAAACGAAAGTCACCCCCTACATAAATTGAGCAACTTCAGGATATGAAGTCTTTCATGAGTATTTTATAAAAGGATTTATTCTTCTTTCATGTTTATTTAATTATTTTATACCAAGAACTGGACAAGTCAATTTTACTGTGAAACTTGCTTCTGGCATATCTGACTTTTCCTTCTGAACTGAAGAATGGGAAATCTCTATCTCTGTCACAGAACATAACTTCCCAGAATTTTTGTGTTTAGCATAATTACATCACTAATTTAATGACAATATCCAGTGAGTAAAATTGCAACAGTATTGCAATGTGACGTTATGTTCTATGCTCTATATACTATTATGTTGTATACTAAAATTTAAAATGAGCATTTTTCAACAGGAGGGATTCCCCTGTTGGTACAAAGATCTATGCGAAACATTTCAGAGAAGCTCTTTGTCACTGAAACTGCAGAACAGTGTCAGCAAGGTGTGAAAATTTTCCATTTACTCTTAAATGTCCATCCTTGAATAAAATCCTATTTTAAAACCACAGTCCTGCATATGATTATTCTGCATGTCTAAAGTACCATACAATATAATTTCTATCCTAAACAAATTATGTGCACATATTTCTTTAAATTAGATTCTCAGAATTATTTTTACTGATTATTCTGAAAACGGGGAAATATAAAATCATAGCAACTGTGCATTTTCTGCTGTTCTATAATAATTTTCTCTCCTGCCAGCCTGTGCACTTCCCTCAGATGTTGTCTTAAAATATGCACATACCAATGCATTCATGCCTGAAAGAATCTAATGGAAAGAGTGACCTTCACTTTTTTTTTGTAACAGTCCAGAGGTGAACGTAGCCCAGAAGTGATGCCTGTCTCCATCCCTGGTTTGCGCCTGTGGCTCTGGCTAAGAGCAGCTTCCTGTAAAGCCATTTATAGGGGCACTTGAGGACTCTCTGGGGTGCCATGGACGTGCCCCCAGGTCTGCAGCTTGCCCGAGCCTGTGTAGACCCCACGGTCCTGGCAGGGAGCGCTGGCAGCTTTGGAACTCATGACACTCTCCAAAATTAGAGATTGACTCTGCCTGAACCAGAACTGTGGCAGGAGATACAAGCAGTGCTCTGAACTGTGCCTTAGTGAACCTGAAGGCAGACTGTGCCATAAAGCAGGGTTAGATGCTGCATTAGGGTTTCTGTGAAAGCAGCCAGATGAGTATCCATTTCATCTCATATTTAACATTTATCTGATCAGTTTAACTAAGACTATAACCTCTTTTTGTGGCGCAAATTTGCTCTGGAAAGCATTTTTTTTTCATCTCTCCTATGAAGAAAGGACATTAAAATGACAATTCAGTCTTTCCAGGTCTGTAATTGTAAAGGAATACAATATATTCAAAGAACACTGAAAGGTGTGGTGCTAAAAATCAAAATGGAAACAGATAGAAATTTTTTTTCCACATTTTAGCCTTGTAAAGAATATTCACTACTGGTGGTATGTGGTCACTTCTGAGCAATTTGCAAGATAATTTTTTGCCACATAATGTATTCAGAAATGCTTTTTTCTTTGATTTTGGAAAGGGTGAACTGAATAATGGCCCCTATGTTTCCTCTGCTGAAGCAATCTTCATGATTTGAGGTCACTGGAAAGCTGAGGAGAACTCAGCAAAACTAACACCTGGATTTTTGCCAAACAAAGCTCCTGGAAGACAGTTAATGGATAAACAGGTAGATACTAACTTTCTCTCCTTTTAAAGACTGTTTAGATACATCAGCATTCTTAATGCTAAAAGCTGATATCCCAAAGTTTATTCATTTTAGTGATCCGTGTATGATCATGCCAGAATGCATAATAAAAAGAATAATTTTATAGAATAGGAGCTAATTAAAAGATCTTTGGGTCTGCTGTGTTGTAAGAAGGTGATATTGTTGAAAATAAAATACATATGGATTCAGCAAGAAATGGAAAAATCTGTTAAGATACCATTGGTTTTGCTGTACAACAGGTTTAAAAGACATTAAAATTCCCTGGTGCATCTAAAATATTTGGCAAAATGTATGGCAATGTTTAAGATTACAGCACAGTCCACAGGCTGTCAGTGTAATTGTCAGGAAGTCTGAAAGTTTTTGATCCAAAACTTCATGAAACCCATCCATTTCTTGACCTATTCCCTTAGCTCTGTGGCTTCCTGATGGAAGTAAATAATACAGACTGTAGTCCTTTAGTCTTACTGGTATACAAAAAGATTTCCCTGTGGTTTTCATGTGTTTCCCGAAAATAATTCTAAATCATTTTCATATCTTTTATTTAAAGACACGAATCTCAGATATACCCAGGGAAAGAGTCTATTCACTTGCTGTCTGGTCATTTTAAATATGAGAATGAAAATTCTTCAAATAGAATAAAAAATAAACTCTTTATAGCCAGGACAACTGGATATATAGAGTATATTAAAAATTCAATAATTTCTACACAACTTTTACAATGCTTTTTTCGTAATTTTGACCTTTGTTTCACCAGAATATTATTTTTTCTGCCAGTTTATCCACGTAGTCCTTGAGGGCATTACAGTCCCTCAAGATTTAGTGATTTAATATATTGGATTTCTTGTATTTTCTTAGTATTTCTACTAAAACTGTTTTACTGAGAAGAGCCTAGAAAAGCCTTTACCATGTTCTGCTTAGCTAAAGATCAAATATCATGAGGCTGGAAAAGAATCTTGTGTGTAGGTCATCTAGGCCATACTTCTCTTTTAAGTTAAGGAATGTTAAGTCACAAGCAAGGAAAAGAAAATTGGTAAGAACAAATAAATAAAAAGATGGCATTTGCCTTCCTGGTTTGCTTTGACTATTTGAACTGGAGGAAAGACTCTTTGGTTTCCCACATGCAGGTCCTATAGTGTTGAAGAATAAGAAAAAGCACCTTAAGCCTTGGGACATGCTTCAAAACAGTTCTTTGGTGTTTTCAGCTGCTTTCATTTTTGTTTACATAAATGGAGACTCTTGAAAGGACTTGATTTTCAAAATACATTTTCTCAGTAATTTTCTTAAAATTCAGTTCAAAGGAAGAGTACGGTTGGACATCCAGAAATGAGGCACCCACTACTTACAATGAGTCTGTAATCCCTTGGCCAGGAAACTACTATCCATTCTCATTAATATCTCACTAATCTCAGCAAAAAGAAAAAAAAAGCACCTTCCTACTGCAGTAAAACATCATAATGTTCTCAAAGATAATGAATGATAGATCAGTTCCAAATTATATTGTTGTTTCATCCTCAATATTTCACAGTATATGTGCTGAAATTGTGCCCTTACAGTTTCATTTGATTTAATCCCATGTAGTGCTTCACTGTCAACTAAAGGTTCCCCTTCATACATGCTATGTAAGATTTCTTAATGGGTGTTTTTGCTTCTGTGTTGCTTTAAAGATTTCACATTTATAGCTTAAAGCCCCAGATCCACAAATACTACTGTAATGTACACAACTTCTCCTGCTCTGGAGCTCCCAACATGAGAAAAAAGTGGAATGAGTGCAGAGGAGGCCACAAAAATGATCACAGGGCTGGAGCACCTCTTCTATGAGGACAGGCTGAGAGAGCTGAGGTTGCTCAGCCTGGAGAAGAGAAGGCCTCAGGCAGACCTTAGAGAACCTTCCAGTACAAGATTGGAGAGGGAATTCTTACAAGGGCATGTAGTGACAGGACAAGGGGGAATCACTTTAAACTAAAAGCGGAAAGGTTTAGATTAGATATTAGGAAAAAATTGTTCATTGTGAGGATGGTGAGGCACTGGAACAGGTTGCCCAGAGAAATTGTGGATGCCCCATGCCTGGAAAGTGATTAAGGCCAGGTTGGATGGGGCTTTGAGCAGCCTGGTGTAGTGAAAAGTGTCCCTGCCCTTGGCTGGGGATTGGAACTAGATGATCTTTAAGGTCCCTTCCTCCTCATGCCATTCTAATGATTATCTGTCCAGAAAAAACAGAAATTATTTTTTTCCCTTGTGACAACTAACTGGAGATTAAGTTTCTCTCACCTGCAGCTAACACATGATGAGAGAGGAGCATTTTTTAGGCTGTTTGTACACAGCTGGGACCAAGAGGTGGCTGTCCACACGCCAATGAAGAGTTGGTCTGTAAGGAGCTGGGCTGCTCCTCCTGAGGAGCTGATGAAGGATGGAAGCAGTTCAGTGTCTCGTGGTCACCCATTTTCTCACAGCAGTGAAATCTTAACCTTTTAGGCCAGATCCTCTGCTTCAGTGTGATCTCACTTGTTTGAGCAGGATGCATTGACACAAAACATGTGTCTGCAGAGCGCTGGAGGAAATAATAGGATACGGCCAGTTTGCTGGAAAACCGATTTCAGAAATTCTCTCAGGCAGGTAATTACTCCTTGTACTGATCTTATAGAGAAAGTCTTGTCCCAGACAAGCAGAATACTAAAGCTTTCTTTATCCGTAAGTAAATGCATCAGAATTGTCTCAGCATCGCCTGGTCTTTCAGTAGTTTCTAGCTCAAGGCATACACATACACAGTAGGAAAAATTACACAAACCCCCACAAATATCATTGACTGGGACTTGAGATGTAAACATTATCACATTAATGTATGTTAATATAGATGTTAATGTATGATAATCTTTGTTAATTTAAAAGTCCCTGTATGAGATTATGACCTTGGTTTACTCAGACGAAACTTTTTAGAAATTTAGAGTTTTCAAAATTATCATCTTAACTAGCTTATTTTTAGGGCTTCAGATGTAGAACTGTTAAGCCTTAGCTATCACTACTAAAATAAAAAAAGCATAAAAGAAACATTTGACCTCATGAAGTAAGTGATCCCTATTATAAGAAATAATTTATATATATGTTGTTTGTGGTTTTTTTACTTTATCTGCTTTAAATAAGGAAAATAAGAAATATCTCATTGTCCAAAATGTCCTTTTTATCCAAGACTAATCACTTCCCAATCATAATTTTACTGGTAATTTTTTACCATGTATTTCTATAATTGCATTAAAATCACCTAATCAAACTATGCATAGAATTACATCAGTATAAATGTCATTATCATGTGCAAGAAATGATGCCATGTAACTGAAGGTTAATTGTGGAATAACATCACCATTTGTTACACAATTAGGACTTGAAAATCTGTGACAAGATTTTGAAGTCTCACGTGGCCACAGAAGAGGTTCATTCAAGGGCATTCACAAAACAGACCTGAGATCAGGTCTGAAAGAGTCTGGAATCAGATCAGCCACAGGGAATAAAAATGGCAGCTCTCACAGGCTGGGAAAAGCAAATAGAAGCAAGCATTAGAATTGCTAAGGAAGACTAAATCTGGGGAAGGCAGAGCAGTGGGAGAGCTTGCCGTAGCCATCTATTGATTTTCTGATGTACCAAGTGGCACAGAGGAGAAGGGATATGGAATTGAGCCTGAGAGAATGGTGGTGTTCGTGCAGCAGTAATTAGAGGTGAATTATCAGGCTGCAGAGAGGGGAATACCTGTGGATGAAAGTCCCAGGCTTATAGAAATGATTATTTGTAGGGCCAGTGAAGAGCAGTCTAGCTCTGAATGGCCCATTAAGCTTTGAGCTGTGAGGGAAATTGGCGGAGAGGCTTTGCAGATCGAGACGGAGTCTGGTCAGGTAGGGTGAGTGCAGAGCATGAAATCCACTTACACCGTCACTAATGGGCAGCTCTAACTCACACAAACTGTCCTCAGCTCTCTCAGCAGCAGGGGGAGACAGGGTTTTAAGACCTGTCCTGTTCCTTTTCCTCAATTTTAAGACAAGAAGAAACTAGTTTCTTGTAAGCCTGAGCTATATTCAGCCTGCTGGAGTCACAGCTTAATGGACTGCAGTGGTATTGCTGGGACTGTACCACTCCTACCTCTCTGGTGTGGGGAAGGAATCCACAAGCAAGATGAGAATGATTAATTTGAGAAAGACTCAAAAGAAAGCTTGCATCATAATTTGGCTCTTAATTTCCTACTCCTAGCACCTTTACATTGGATTTTTTGGCTTCTAAAAAAAAAAAAAATTAACAAACTAAAATTGCACATTTTATAGGCTTGCTTCATCTTATCAATATTATTCTTACCCCTTGAATAAGGTCCAAAATGTTAACCAAGGAAGAAATTCCATCCAAACTTCTATGTGATTAATTAAGAAAGAACTTTACTCTGACTTCAGTGATTCCTCTAGCATCTCCAAGCATCACCTTAGAAAATAAATACAAAAATTCCTAGTGATGATCTGCAGCTGATTCAAATAAGTAGGTGAAATTGAATATGGAAGAATTTCTTGCCATTAAAGCTGGGTGAGATCTGTTTTTTCCTGAAGAGGGTTTCAATGTTCCCTGCAAGTCACCGAACCTTCTGACCCGTGCCAATGCCATTAGGAATCAAATAATAGATTGGTCAGATGTGGATGTAAGGTCTGCATATCTTGATCACTATTGGCATGCTTATTCTAAAGTATTTGTGCATAAACTGTCATGAAGGAGTGGTATCTTGAATTAAACTCCCATGTATCCATGAGAAAGCAATAGGGACTAAGACGAAGTCAGAGGAAAGCATATGATTCAAAATCCAAGAGGGATAGGGAGTCTCTTTATCCTCTTCACCCTAGAAAGAACAAGATGCAAGAGAAAGTGTTTTGTCTTTCATCTGATCAATGTTGAAATATTGACAGTGATTTTTCTCTCTTCTGTGGCCAATCTGTTTGTTAATATGTGGTGGGTTGACCCTGGCTGGATGCCAAGTGCCACCAAAGCTGCTTCTATCACTCCCCTCCTGGTGTGAATGAGTGATTTTGTCCTCTGAAGGAAACACTATCAAAGGTATCAGCAAAAAGTAGGTTTTAATACGAGTTTGTGAAAGTGCTACTTTGAACAGAGTTCAGTGAGGAGGCTGGCTGTGTTACTTATACACAGAAGAAGCACACATGGGAAGTTGTGAGGTGAGAGAAGGTGCTGTCATCATGGCTTCTGGGTAGCATATTTTAAGGTATAGGACTCTTCCTGTTTGTCTGAACAGAAAACTGGGGGAAAGCTGCTTTTTTGTCTTAATTTTAGACACAGAATATGATTAAGCAAGTTATTCTGCTTCCTGTTGTGTGTGGTTTAAGCCTAACTGGCAGCCTGCTAGCCCTGTCTCAGCCCAAAGCAGCACAGTCCATCCTATGAAGACATGGTGTTTCCTCAGCTTAAAATAAAACTTAGCTCCTTGAAAACAGAACTTACTGATCTAGGAACAAAGGCAGTATAAAATGACTTTCTACAAATAGGGATTTATTTAAGAAACAGAATTACATTTAACATATGGAATAGAAATCAAAGTGGGTTTTAATTCCTTTTTAACATCCAAAAAAATGGCTGTATCCTGACAGTGTAATATACTGCCTGGAAAGTATCTGTCTTTGCTGTTTTAGATTTTGCTATTATGGTACTGCATGGTTTAAAATTTTACTCTCCTGTGTTTCATTCACAGTCATTGTTGCAGTGGACTAAAAGAGTATTTTCCTTAAGTCTTGTAGACCATATTTCACATTTAAAACATGAACAATAAAATTGTGCTGCCAACATGTGGTGGGTTGACCTTGTCTGAATAAGAGATGCTTACCAAGGTGCACAGGACAACAGGGAGGGGAGAAAATAAGATGGAAACAAAAATCTATGGGTCAATATAAAGGCAGTTTAAAAAAGAAAAAACTACCCTCACACCTTCATTTCTCTTAGCTTTTATGCCTGATCAGTCATTCCATGGTATGGAATATTCCTTTGGTCAGTTTGGATCACCTGTCCTGGATATGTCCCAACGTCCCCTGCCAAGATTTTGCCCAACCCCAAGTGTACAGGTGTGTGTGAGAGGAATGTTAGCTCGGCAGCCCTGCTGCTGTGCAAGGAGTTCTCAGCAGCAACTAAAACACCAGCGAGTTCCCCACACCCTTCTAGCAACCAATAAACAGCAGAACAATGTGAGGACTGATATGGGGAAAATTAACTCCATCCCAGCCAGACCCAATGCACAATATTAAAGAGAACTGTGATCAGAAAGACGGAGCTGCTTTGAACCAAAATTATTCTTGTCAACCTACCAATGAAAAGTTACTTGAATAAAAATATTTATAGAAAAGTGGCATGAAAGATACGCTTCTGAAGCATAAAGGGATTTAAAAAGTATTTATTAAATCTCATGTTTCTTGGGACAGAGAATTGAAATGGGATAAATCTTTTTAGACAAATAATCAGGGACAGAGGGTTTATAAAGAGAAAATATGCAGCATATCATCCTGTTAAAATGTGTACAAACAAGATTGAAACCTATAGAAAGACAGTGAAATGCAGATGCTGTGTGAATGGACTTTCTCAACGAGTTGTAAGAAGACTTGATTCTTGACTCAGAACTGTTGATGTCTTTGAAGTCATGGAAAATGAAAAGAGGGGACACTGAAATCTCTATTCCCAATAATGACCTAGAATTAGAACTATAAATGGGTATCAGCCTGCAATTTAGAAAGGAAGCAATGTGAATCTCCTTGTTGCATTGCTCTTTCAACAAGAAAAGCATCCACTTAGCAGCAGTGCTACAGCTCTAAGCTCAGCATTAAACCTTTTAAAGTGTCACTTTTTTCAGCATTAATCTAATGATAAGAGAGAAAGGCAATTGCACAAGTCATTCTTTATTGCAGCATTTAGCTCCTTGAAACTTCATCAAAATCAGGAGGGACCCCTTTTTGCTCTGATTGCCTGACCCAGAATCTTTAATCCCGTTCATTAAAACCATGCCACTTTGTTTCCTCATGAATTGCCTTCCGAGCCCCTGGAACTCACCAGGCACAGACACAGGGCTGAGAGCTGCACCAGAGCATGGCTCTGACACCTGAACAGCACAATTCTGCACTGAGGAGGCAGCTCTTTGAATGTGAGACATAAAACTGACTTCCCATTAATGAAAGATAACATTAAAAGTGCCACTGTACTTGATTAAATCATCTGCTTTGACTTCAAATCAAGAAAGCAGTTTTCTTCAGTATTTCAATAGCCCTTATAGTGACATGCCACTGTGATTCCAAACTGATAGAAAAGGCACCTGTAAAAATGGATTTGTTTTGGTATTCCCTCCTTCCCTTCAAGAAGTTTTCAAAGGGTGTTTGGGTTTTTTAAACCAGAATTTTCATAGTTTTTTTAACCCAAAACTTTTATTAAAAGTTTTCATAGTAATATTTGGGAAATATTTGGAATGGTGAACATATTCTAACACTTTAAATGTGTTCTAATGCCAAAATTTATTTAACTTCCTTGTTTCCTTCCTTTCTTTTCCTACCTACAAATAAAAGGGTGATTGATATTTTACAGAACAACTGCAACAAAAGGGAGTTGGTGCAGAGCTTCCTTTTTCTAGGAGAGGGTTAAATGCACCAATATATCTCTAGCTAGCAGAAGATAAATATAAAATTGAGTATAAGAGATTAAGTGATGGTACAATGAATGAGAGATAAGGGTTTCCCTGTTTGACCAGCTATTACTCTCCCATAAGCAAGACTGACAGAGGACAAAGATATATTTGCCTGCAGGACTGTCCCTCAAGGAGCAGAGGTGACAGCAGGCAACCCCCACCCAGATGTCTGAGACACCAATGATCTGAAGAGGTCAGCTCCTTGCCACTGTATATAAGGGCATATTTGCACAGGCAGCACAGGCTGGAAGGACCTTGCTCTCTCATAAGTAATAATAATAGGTAATAATAATAGACCTGTTGGCAGAAAGCCAGCTCAAAGTGTGTGTTTTCCAAGTGCTGCTGGACGTGCTGCTGGACACTCTGCTGGTGAACTGGTGGGCTAAAACCTGTTTATGTCATAACTTGACCACTGGATGATAAGCTAATTGCACTCTGCAGTTTCACAGCCCTCCAAGTCTCAATTCCCATAGAAGCACACAGATTCAGTTTATCTTAGAAATCAGGAGCATCTGAAGGTTTGCCATCTGGAAGTGTCTAGAGCACAAAATGTCTGAGGCTCTCACTGCTGACATGGGAAAGGGGTGTGTTATGTCCATTGCCAGCAGGTTTTCAACATTTGCATTCTATTTCAGAGCCAGAAGTGCTCAGAGCCACAAGGCTCCTGTTGCTCAAAAGCCTGTTGGAAGATGCATAACACTGTTGGATTCAGTGGTGGAATAAAGCAAAGCAGAGATGGTGCCAATCTATGCTGTGTAGAACATTCAGGGTCTTTATGATTTCCTCACTAAGCTGAACCTTTTATGGTAGTTTTTCTCTGTGATTGTGGTCCATGGGCTTGCAGCATGCCTGATGTTTCTTCTCCCTCCAGTCTCTGCTTGGGATAATTTCATATCTCCAGTGCTGGCAAAGGGCAAGGCTGCTGCCCCAGCTTTCCAAACTGTGAAGCCTCTTTGAGTTGGCAGGAAAAATCAGGGGCTTCAACTGGTTGTGATTGCTCTCTGGTTAAAGACCAGAGCAACAGAAAATGCCTCAATTTACCAGTAAAACCATATTCAGCAGAGTAAATGATCCTATCTTATTTTTGACCAATGTTTCTCCTACAAAAACTAAAACCCAGGAAAGAAAATACCAGACAGGCTTTTAGACTGAACCCAATGCTCCTGGTTGAGGTTAAAAGTCTGTTCACATCCATGCTTTGTTCATAATAAGGGATTGTATTGTTGTGTCATAGCTGGCTCAAGTGAGGCAGGCACAGAATCTGTGACTGTTTCTTATCCAGAAAACTCAGAGTGTGTTTTGCTGCAGAGATTTCAAATGCCCAGATTTACAACGCCACTGATTCTGCGTAGAAACATACAAAACCAGTTTGAACAACCAGGACTATACTGGATACACTTTCCTAATGGTTTTCCTGGTTTTCCTCTCTTACTTCATTGGCACAGATGGAACAATTGGAACAATGGATCCTGCAGCAGTCTAAGCATGTATTGAGGAAAAGCTGGGAGGAGGATCACCTCACACCTCCTACCTGTCAGGCAGAATTCAAAGGAAAGCATGCAGCTAAATCAAACTCTTTAACTGCAAAGAGACTGAGAATCAATAGATTCAGGGAAAAAAACAGTAAAATACATCTGAGAGTAATGACTCTGCTGAGAATAACATGGCAACACTCTTCTCAACATAGTATTTAATGTATTTTCTATCCATTATTTTATCTATGATTTGGCAGTGTAACTCTTTTTATATTACTGAACTTAAAGAAAATACTGTCTCCTTTGATTAAGATGAATGAAAATAAAAGCTGTCCTGAAGTGAAGGTATTTCAGATGGCAAGATATTAACAATAATATGATATAAAAAGAATTTATGGAACAGAAAGAGTGTTCCTTTGTCAGTCTATATATAAACTAAAAGTTCTTTTCAATATATGAACACATTTTTTAATAGTTTAAAAGCATTCTGACAAACTTCTGCTGAACCTTTAACAAGAAAATCAAATCTTTATATACAACCAAACTAAAAAATAAAAGGCTTCTTCCAATCTGCCTCAGGTCATCTTTGATGTTTTCTCACCTCCACATTACTATTAACAAAATTCTGCCTCTGAAAAATTCTCTGTGTGTTACACTTCATGACCTGTGAGAGGGAAATTGCTTGCTGCATTCTTCAGGAAGGCATAAATGTGATCAGGACTCAGGTCAGCAAGTCCTATTCCTGAAAAGCCTTCGTGTTGCCAGCCCTGTTCCTGCTATCCTCATTCTCAGCATAAAGTTAAAGCTGTAAATTGATGGACTTCAGAAAGTTGAAAATACCATGTGTGCTCTGTAAAAGTTATAAATTTATAATTTTTAATTTATCCTCTGGTGAATGTCATGTAAAATCTTCAAACAGTAGAAGTTTATCACAGTTGCTTTTGGAGTGATTTGGGATGATTGTCAGTAGTGTGATTGCATCCTATGAATAGTGGATGATGTTTCCACAGACACTGGCTATGATTTTTGTTTACTTTTATCTATGCTGCTGTGTTTCCTTGGTTTCATAAATTCAAGGTAGTTTTCCCACCCTTTCCATCCTTAAAGCAGTAGTCTGCTGTTTTGTTTGCTGTTTAGTTTTATTGGTTTTCTTTGATTAGTAAAACTGTATAATGTATTTCTCTGTGTCACAAGACACTGTTAGGGGTGTATTAACAGCAGTTAATTCTTGTTTGCCAGCACCATACCCTTCTAGGAAGGCATCCCAAATTGATTTCCAGTTTTAATGCAAGGATCATAAAAACTTTATTTTCTTTTGTTGTCACTAGTGTACACTAGCAGGTAATGCAGAGTCTAATTGTTATGAAACTGAGAAAGTAGAACAGTTCCCAGAAGATTAACTAAAATCAATTAGCAGAGGGAATGAAGCCACCATTGGTTTCTGATGCTCGCCCCCACGAACACAGCCATTCTCATTCCAGGACATAGAGGGATTATTTTAATGGAAAAGAATAGCTGGCTTCTGAGCTTTGACTGCCAACAGGAGACTCAGTTAATTTTGAATGCCACAAAGGATTTTTTCATTTAAACATTTTTCTCTGAGGGAGCGCAGAGAAATAGCTGAAATATTTAATTTTTTAAAATGAAATTGTTCTAATATTAATAGGATTGTTGCTTTCATTCTTTATACTGCAGAATTTGTTTGTTCATAATTTTGGAAAAGGTGTATAGAGATGAACATTTTGATCCAAATGCATTGCTTTCCATGCAAGCTGAGTGAAAAGGGATTGTAAAGTCAGTATGATGTGATGTTTTGCTGAGCTGGTAGCAATGAAAACCCATATTGCATTTGGTTATTGTTCTGCTGTAAAATAAATGACTACTTAAGAGTTTATGGGAAATAGGTAATCAAATCAATACATTTTTGTAGGATTTTTTCTTGAAAAGGATCCCAAGCTGTGCCTAGTTTTGGCTTCCTCCAAACATGCTTTCATCTTCTTTCCCCCTTTTTCACAGTCTTTATCCTAGGAAGTGATTTTCTTTATATCTTCTGCATAATGTAAAAAGCAATGCCTAGCAAAATATCAGTTTGCCTCATATCATAACTTTCACATTGTAGTTACTTTATTTATCCTTTATATATATATATAAATTATAAATA
>VZRX01003991.1:10124-50675 GCA_013398075.1 Notiomystis cincta | reverse complement strand
ACGGTTTGTGTCAGATCATAACTTTCACATTGTAGTTTCTTTATTTATCCTTTATCTATATATAAATTATAAATACTATATATACATCAGATTGCATTCTTGTTTTCTCCATGGATTTAAGATCTCATGTAGTTTTTAAGAGCATAGGAAGTGCCCAGACATGAGAAGGCCATTGGTGTTATTTCCAAGGCACTATCAGCCCACACAGCATCCTGTATGTCCATATGGTACTATAAATAGCTTTTCTTGGACAGATATCACATATGTTGAGATACTGATTAAATTAATGCTTCACATTTATTCCCATTTCCCCATGGGTTTCCATGCACTCATGAGAGACTAAGAACATCTTTCCACCCATTTGTTCATGTAAATTTTAAGACAAAAACTTTTTCTTTCTTTTGGATTTTTTTTGTTTTCCATTGCTTCATGTGTATTTTCTTGGAACACAAAATTTTTATTACATTGATTCAGATACAATATTTAACAGCAAATTCCCATTCTGCTGCTTTTAACTAAGAGTGAACACTGGAAAAATGTCTGCAAGAAGGATAGAAATATTTTTCTGAGATTCAAACATCCCTATTTCATGTACAGCAAGACTACCTTGCATCTTTTTCCATATTCTTTTATTGCAGATTAATTTTGCTACTATTTTGACTTGAATATTTGGATGCAGGAAACTCAATTGCTACTTTTATTATTTCCAAGGACTTAAAGACAGCTGTGTTCAGCTGAACAAAAAGCAGCCACATTACTAAGATGTTGAATTAATTGCTTAGGTACAACTTCTTCTGGTTGCCCCCAAAACCATTTTCAGCAGCTCAGAACACAAAGGAAGTTCTGCTGTGGCTGGAAACCTCTGTGCAGCCACATTCCTCTGGCAGCTCCTGAATGAATATAGCTAAAAATACAGGAGGTAACAGTTTGGGGGAGTCACAAAGACCTTAATAAAACCTCAGAAACTTCCTGACTCACTTTTCCATTTGTAGAATTGATGCCCAACAATCACTGTGTCATAGGAACAGTTGCAATATCTGTGGTGGTATTGTTAAACCTGTGGGATCAATCTGGATCAATAGCAGTGGTTAAGGGTAAAAGGAAACTCCTATCACTCCATGAATCCTAAGACATTGCTGACATCTATATTTTAAGCTCTTGTAAAATTAACTTCTGGCTTTGTAGACTCAATAATGCATGGCACAGAGACATAATACTAAATAACAATGCTGCATTTATATATTCTTGTATCATATACAAGTGTAAAATTCTTTAACAAAAAGATCACTTTTCATTTGTATGCACATATTTTCCTAGCCCCAGGGCTTGTTTAAAATTCTCAGTATTGTATTAATCTTGAAAAGAGCACCAAATTATGATGATAGCTAAGCCAGTACACAGACGATGAATTTTCAGAATTCTGGATATTTTTAAATAATTTCCTGTGATTTAGCAATGTTGGGTAAATAGATTTACAGGACTTTAAAATCCTACTAAGGAACAACTTATGAAGGTATATATTTATGAATATTTCAATCCTGAACAGATAATTAGCACATAAATTGCTGCTTGCACATTTTTTCTGTGACTTTAATTCTTATTGCTTTCATCCAATCTTGCAGACTATAAGAGCAAATAACACTACTACTTCTGTACAGAAAATGAATGGAAATTTTAGCTTAGTTTAATTCATTTCCTTTTAGAGGAAATTTAGCACACAAAATTAAAAAGAAATATCTTTGAGATTGGACAGTTTGTTTTGCTTTCTTTCTTCCATTTTTTCTGTCTGATTCTGCCTTATCAATGAAAAGAGTCTCTCTCTCTCTCTCTCTCCTTCATACTCAGAGTACACAGTAATCTTCTTCTAATTTCAGCTATTACTGAAAGATGGAAGTCAAAGCTGCTTTGCCGTGTTTAAAATGTATTATTAATGCATACAGGTTGAGGAAAAATGTCCAGAGGATATCATAATTTTGACATCTATTTTACTGTCCTCTGCCAGGCAATGAATCAAAAATGTCTCAATCATCTAGAAGAGGTTATCAGATTTCTATTACAGTTGTTGGAACTCTTTGTATGATGTCACTAAGTGAAGAAATAAATCTATTTAAATTCATTTAAAGAGCTCACAGATGTGTACCATAATCTTACGCTTACTGGATTTGTGTTGTCAAACCAGAAATATTAAAGATGCTGATATACATACCTGAAGGTTGAAGATATAGGAAAGGACATGATGTTACTGTAATGGGATAGAATGAAAATTGCCAGGTTCTTCAGTTGCTCTATAGAAAATTGTGCATCCCAGACTCAGTGATGGAACAACAGCAAAATTGGCCTGTGTTGGAGCAATCTGGCCTTGGTGTCTACTTTTCAAAAATGCTTCATTTAGCCTTTCTCACAAAATCTGATATTGAATCACTGACATAAATTACTCACCCTCCCTCAGAATCCTAACAAGCATTCAAGGCTTTCTGGTTTAAAAAATAGAAGAAATGATTGATCTTTATTGTATGATTAATGCCTATAATAAAATATATCTGTCACTAATAGATCCAGGCACATATCACAATTTTTACTTAGCCAAAGGCATTATTGGAACGGAGAAATTAGCCATTGAAGTTTAGCTTAGGTGCTTTTACTCTTCCTCCAAAATTATGACCTGAATATTTAAATCCACCAATTTTTTTACGGTTTAGTTCACTGATGAGGATATTTTATAATTACAAAAATTATTCATGTTCATTTCTCTTACTGTACATCGACTTCACTTTCAAGCAAAAGAAAGGTAAAGATGAGCAGTGATAGTGAGGGAAAGGTCCTGTTGAGAAACGAGTTTACATTAAGTGTTGTGTGCCAGTGCTTCTTTAGGCTCTACTCATCTTTTTAAAGATATTTTTACTGAGGATACATAATCATATAAGAGTATGGAGAGGTATTTAGGAAGGAATATTTCAGCCACATATTTACAGCAGATTGTGACCACAGAACTAATCAAATAAGATGAGACAGCTTATAAGGAGGGTAGAATGAAATACCATATCAGTTTATGTAACTCTAGCCTTATAAGAATGCAGTTAAGAATTTTGCCTAATTTAGTTACAAAAAGATAACAGTGAACACCTTCTGACCAGCACATCAACCATTTGCATTTGGTTACGAAGGAATAGGAAATCAAAGCGTCACATATCAAGAAGCAGCATTGTGATGTGGAAGTTGTAGTATGTTTTTTAATCAGGAAAAAGTATCTTTTTCCTGAAGGATTGCCAGCAGTTATGTTTAGTCTTATGTTTTATATTTTCTAGAGGTTTTTCCAGGCAAGATAAATTTCATGAGAAAAAAAACTGACTCTGAATCTCACTTTCTATTTAGTTTCAGAGCCAAAGACGTGGTCAAAGGTTTTCAGCATGATCAGCTTGAAAGACCAATTGAGCACAACATTTTTGGTCAATGAGGTTCAAACTTACAAACTACTTACAAACTTTTTTCCCCAGACTGTCTAAAACCTGATTCTATTTACACTTCACTCCTGAATTCTGTTTCTCCCTGATGACTTCCTCAAAACTCCACGATCCAATTCAATGAGACTCAAAACAAAAGCCATGAATCTTTGGTCTGAACTAAATATCCTGTGCTTTGAATGAGAGAAAAGACCATTGCAGTATCCTCTTTTCCCAGACTAAAACCTGACTGTGGAGCACTGCACAGAGAGCTCAGAATTACAGATAAGAAAACAGGAGAGGAGCAATATTAAGTTGAACCTTGCCTTCAAGACAACTCCACACCTATCTGTGTAATTTCTGGAAAATATTCATCTAATCTACTCCATACAAATTTTCACCAGCTAAAGCTTTTTGCCATTGCAAACTTTATTGTGGTACTTTCTAGTGTTTAGGATTTCTTTTTTTTCCCACAAGTCTCTAGCCTGAATCTTCCTTGCAATTTAAGGCCACTGATTCCTGGCCTGCTCAGCAGGGACAGGAGAGTAGATTATTCATCTTTGGCAGAAGGCAGCACATATTTGAAGATTGTTACTATGTCTCCCCTATATTTTCTTTTTTGTAGGCTTAATAACCCCAGTGTGTTCTCTCCTTCTCCAAAAGTCGTACGTTTCAGAAGCTTGATCAATCTTTTTGCTGTCCAAATGGTCCACTTCATTCTTGAATTGTGGTGCACAAAATGAACACAGTACATCACCTAAGGCATCACCCATGCTGGAAACAGTAATTGCTGTGTGTGTGTTCCAGTCTGTAAGACTGTTTATACATCCCAGTATGATGCTTTTTCACAACAGCATGACATAGTTGACTGTAATGTGCTTCTCCTCCACAGAGATTTATTTTCTGATAAATTGCTCAGTAACATGTGCATACATACATATATTTGGCACTGAAGTTTCCAGAGGGTGTTTTAGGATTTTTTTTTCAGTAGAAAACATATAGTATATTGCTTATTGTCTTAGCAAAAAAATAAATTAAAGTTTTATTAACTCCTGCACAACATTACTATTCTAATTATGCAGGAGATTTGTTGATAGTCTGGTGTATTTTCCTCTAATTAATTATACACATTTTATTTTGTGAATATATTTTGGCCTTTCTTGTAGAAGTAAAACAATTTATGCAGCCTGAACACAGTATATATTCATACTTAATGGAAAAAAAATCAAGAACTCTTCTAAATTCAAGTCATGTAATTTTATGAAAAATATTACTTTCCTTTTTTTCCTCTAGTTTCTCCCAAATTGCACTCAACTCCCCTACAGTTTATCAAGAACAGAGAAGCAGCCTAAGAACCATATCTTTCCACAGAGCAGAAGAAACAAAGCACACTTTCAGGACCATGTGCAGCTTAGGCTCCACCTGCATCTTCACTCTTGCTTCTCTGAGTAAACCTTTCTCTTGTGGACCTCAGTGAGAAGTGCTGTCCCCAGCTGAGGCTCTCAAGATAACCTAGTGCAGCTGCTGAAACCTCAATTGACTGAAGAAGGGGTGTCAAGTGGTGTAACCAACTTTAGACCTTGCAGGGATCTCTGGGGCTTAGTCCACTCTCTCAGATGCAGCAAACTCCTGGTCAATAAGTATTTAAACATGTATTATATGCTGGAGGACATACTTGTTCTTCTATAAACACAGGAAGAATGGCTGGAATCTTCAACAGATATTATTGCTCTTCCAGACTGTGCAGATGATCAGGTTGAGGAGAAGTTATGAATTTAATAGTAACCTTTACTATTTTCCAGGATGGATAGCATTTCATCAGTGTGGACCTCAAGTTTCTGTGTTTGATTGGAGCACAGGTAAGAAAGATACCCAAGACTGAAGGATAGAAAAGAAACATACTGGCTTCCACACTGAGTTTGTTCTCTCTATTTCCAAGCAGAAAACAGGTAGGCTTCTAATTTATAGCTTGCTTATTAATCTACATCTCTCCTTAGGTTCTATGTGCATTAATCCATCTTTGTATTAGGCCTCTCACTCTCCCAGCTGCAAAAGGTCCCACAGAGCAGGGAAAAGGTGGGGAATTTGCCTGCCAAAGCTGTTCCTCCTGGAAAGAAAAGCTCTGTTCTGCAGAGATCACTGAAGCAATGCAGTACTTCAGCCTTGACTGTTAACAGGTTCAAGGGTATGGTGTTTACTCTTTTCCTCATTTTCTCTTGGCAACAACCTATGCTTTGACAAAAATGTGTAGGTGCTCAGTGTTTCACTGCTTTTTGTAGAAAAAGAAGCCAGTAAGATATATAAATTTTTGTAGAAGAATGAAGTTATTAAAAAATAATGTATTTTCCAGTTCAAATAATCATGGGATGGGGACATAGGGTTAATCACACAGTGGTGTTCAGACAAGTTCTCACCAGTGGTTACTGCTTTATAAAGAGAGCTACTAAAGACTGTAAAGGCTTTCCTTGAAAAAATGTTCAATGGTAAATTTCTACAGGATTTCCAGGGCTCCCACCTGAGTTTTAGGGGATGAAGATGAGTTGTGAGCTCATTTAGAAACAGACTGGGCAGCCTTATTTGGCAGGGAGTTAGAGGACTCCCAGAAAGAAAGCGGTTTCCATTTCCAGGGAAAACAGAATTCTTTTTTCAGGGTACTGTCTGGGAGAGGGGACTCAGTGATGCTGGTGCATGCATATCTCAACATCCCATTTATTTTTATTGGTATTGATGTGGCAATTATTGCAGTGTGTCAAGAGCTCTGTTCTACACTCAGTGCTGCAGAACTGTTAGCCCCAAGATCTCGTCTACTTTTAGTTCTTTGTTTTCCTTTATTTCATTGCAACAATCAAGTTTACAATAATGTAAGAGGTTAAACAGGTGTTCAGATAAGAGCAAAATGTTTGCTACTATTGCATGCTGAAGGTGTAGTGTAAATAATAAACCAGTTAAGAATCACAAGCAGTCAAGAATCAGAACATATCCCAGGGAAACGATAATTTAAGATATTTTTCAGCAAAATACTTGAGCATGAATACTTTCTAAAATTCATATTTAATCTGTTAGCTCAAGCCAGTCGTCAGGGCGTTAAGAGCACCAGAAACAGTGACTTGCCACATGCAGAGCTGACCATCAGGAGACGGGGAAGTACAGGTGCCCTACGGTGTGGTGGATAAATGTGGCAGCTCCAGGGAGACTTCTGGAAGCTGTGTGAGGGTGCTGCTGTCCTTGAGGCTGCCTCTGGAGGCAAAAGGGAGAGGACAAGGTGTGGGGCACTCAGTGCTGAGTACCCTGGCTCCTGCTGCATCCCCTCTGTGGCCACAGGACTGTGGGAATGCACAGGAGAAGGAAGCACCACCCATGCTGTCCTCCTGCCAGAGCAGCAGTGTGAGCTCCAGTCACAGTCTCAGCATCACTGTCAGCATATTTTTTTCTTTTCACAATTAATGTGTCTCCAAATTCCACCTTAATAAAATTAGTAAGTTAATTAATCTTGATCGAGTCACTGGACACTTATCCCTGTTAGCATAAATAAAGATTAATCAGCCATGAAAAGATACTTTCAAACCACATGGCTTGTAAATGCAATAAATTTTTAATGTGAAGATGAAAGAACTGTACATAATGCTGACAATTCACTCTCTGGACCTTCTTCACTCCCTGCTTTAGTAATGATCTAAAACTCACTTTAAATCTATGCCTGGAAGTTTAGGCAGCTGATGTTCTTGAAGACTTTTATTACTATCTTTCTGAATAAAAGAAATTAATTGATATTTCCCTCAAAACTAACAACTAGCATAGTTCTATGCATGTCTCTTCATCAAAATCCAATTTCACTCTGCTTTACAGAGGCCTGAATTTTTTCTATTGATTGGTAAATTAAATGAAAAATACTTCATTTCATAGCACAGTATGAAAAATATTAGTGGGAATGATGTGCAGAATTTTATCAGTCATAGTTATTTACTTTTGTCCCTTCTATTATTTCATGTTGGTGTGGAGATTTGCCATTTTGTTTTACTCTTCTTGTAAAATTCCAGAGAGAGAACTGTATATCAGGGTAATAAACCCACACCCTGGTGAGAATATTCAATGTGATGGTAAGAAACTCTGGAAACATTTTAAGCAGAAAAAGAATAGGAATCTTATTCAATTATCTGAATAGTATTGCTTACATCACAGATGGGTAGCCTGTGGATGATCAGTACAACATAAATAGCAGCAGAAGAAAATATGTCTTCTGCATTTGTAATATGAAACCCATTCTCATATAAAATCCCATTTTTCTTCAAAGCTCAGAGAGCTTCAAATCACCATTTTTAATCAAGGTCATTGATGGTATTTTTGTTTTCAGAGTAAAGACATATTTTTGGTTATTCTCATACAGAGTGATAGTCGAGTATCTTTCATATAGGCACATTCTGTTCATTTAAATGAACATTTTTGCTTTTAAGTTTATTTTATTAATTCATATAGCTAACAGCTTGCTATCTTAGCAATTAGGAAGAACAAAATTAATTGCTCCCAATGGCAAAGTCCAATTATTGCAGAAAAGAACTGGTGCTAAGGCTTACCATTCTGGCTTTTGATGCAGTGGGTGAATAGTTCGTCACTCTAAGATTTAATGTTGTTAGTATTCCTGTAGGCATTGCAGGTAGAATCCAGCTCTTCTAACTCCAGCTGTGCAAGCAGCATACAGCTTGTGTCTGAAATTTTCTTTTCAGTCAATGCAGAACAGGTGTGTTCAAATGAATCTCTCCATTTTTATTATTTATTTAATATGAATACTAAGCCTGTGGAAGCACTTTTTTGCATAGGTAAAGTGATTCAGGTAAACCCTAACCTGTGTGTCTGTTGCCCCATTAGAAGGTCCCCTGGCATTACAATCTTGTCAGCCATTCCAGTGAACCCCAGCAATTATAAACAATCAAGTAAAGATTTTAATATTGTGATAACTTCATCATAATGAGAAGAGCTAGACCACAAACAGGAGGCTATTTTCCACTTAAGGAAAAAAAATATGAATTCAAAGAGGAAATTTCAGAAACATTGTTAGTAGAAATATTTCATGCAAGACATGGGATAAAATAGAAAGCGTCAGCTGTAATGGGATTTATCTGGATTAATTAAGAATTATTTGAAATTGTGAAAGATAGATGGGCTTCACTAACAATAGCAGTTGTGGTAGCTCTGGATGTGATTTTTGGCTGCATAAGAATTCTTCTTTTTTTTTAAATATTTAATTCTATTGCTGAAAATTGGCTTGGAAATGATTTATATCACAGTATTAGATTCAGAGTTAATGAACCTGAAGAAGTATAACCTGGCTTTCAGAATTTCTTCCAACAGACATGGATAATTTGTCTTAGGAAATATTCAAGCATTTAAATGACAAATGTTTGAAGGTAATTGTTAAATTGAAATTGTTTAATTTCATTTAGGAATAAATGCTGGATCTCAGCCTTTTGGATAAATACAGAAGACAATGTGTATCTCCTGCTACTCGATTGGCTACTCCCATACTTTTTATCTGTCAAACTAGTTACTCTACTTGGACAAGGTTGAATTTTACTGAATCCTTGTTTTATCTACATTATCTGCAATGACTTTGCCTTCTATAAACGAGCACCTTCAAAAAGAAGGAAAACTTTGCAGTCACAAAGCAGGAGGCAGCTCAAGCCTGTGATCATTTAAATGCTACTTGGGCCTTATATGGCTTGTAGGCAATGTAGGCCTTATATTGCTTCTTTCATTCTGCAGCTCCATTTTTGATAATTTATTATTTCTCTCTTCTGGAGAAAAAATACTTTCTGTTATTTTGTGTCATCTGGAGGACTGAGAATTTATAAGCAGGTGAAGAAGCATAGCCAGGGAAAATTCATATGACTAAAAAAAAAAAATTGACAAAATGTTTCCTAAATGAGTGTACACAGGAGTTTTGTTTTGTGTTGAAAAAAACAACATTTCTATTTGATGGCTGGTCTGCCAATGTGATATGAATGGATTGCACCAGTGTATTTTCCAGCAGAAAGTTATATTTTATCATAAAATGCACCAACAACTCAGTTCCTTTGTTATCTCTGTGGTCTCTTTCCTGAAGGTACTGTCATGAGCAGCATGCAGTACTATACAAACTGAACTCAACTTTGGTCATTCATCAGTGTCTCCAAAATAAATCAGGATTCTGGGATATATAGAAGAAATTTATAATATCACAATCTATTATAGTGTATTAAGTAAAAATATAAAGCTTTCTTTTTCCCTTTCTGTCAATTTGAGATTTTTCAAAATTACCAGATTGTCTTAAAAAAATTTAATTTCTCATTAATATTTTTTATAAGCAAACTTTTGAAATGCAAACTCATACTGGCATACTTCTTAACCTTTCAGTCTGAACAGACTGAGAAATCAGTCTGACCCCTCTTGGTTTGACATGAATTAGCTAATCTGTTGGTAGATACGAGACTGATAAAAAAGGGTTCACAGCTCAAAGTTATGCTGAGTCTAATACTAATCACTGAAAATCTCCCATTTGCATTAAAGCTATGAGCACTAAGTTGGAATAAAGAAAAGGAGTTTATTATAATCCAGCATACCAGCAGGCATTGTGAGTAGCTGTAAGGAAGAACCAGGTATATCAGACAAATGCACAGCATTAGAGGCAGACCTGTCAAGCATCCTCTGGGACATAAAAATAGGGATGCAGAGCAGTGGACTGTACCCAAAAGACAGGGAAATGCATTCTCCAAACACTGTGTATGTCCTCCAAACCTCCAGAATATTGGCTGAATATGGCTTTCAGAATATTTGTTGTTTCTCTGTTTGCAGTTTTCTCCAAGATAAGCTGCTTTGGATGTTGTCCTCTGTTTCACTGGGGTTGAGTTTCCTACTTCTTACTGCAACTCTCTTTGTACATCACTTATTTTCTGTATTGCATGCTAAATGTTTTAATGTTATGGTGATATATGCTAGGCAATAAGATGGCAGGGGGAGGGAAGCAGCACATCCTTCCTTTTCATATTTATTACTGGTGCATCATCCAGAACATATTTAATGAGGCTTCATATGAAATGTGAGTCTCGTCCCTTCAAGCATAATTGGCAAGCACAGAAATAGGTTACACAGTACTGGTTGTTAAAGCATGTATAATGGCTTGTGTTTTTAATAAACAAATAAATGTGTGCATAAATTATGTTATTTACAGTATGATATTCTGATCGTTGAAGCATAATAAGAGGAACTGCTCATGCACTCATTATTCCAATGTGGAGGAAAAATCTATATGCATTGACTGTATTTACAGTACCATCCTTAAATTTCCTTATCACAAAAAAAATATATATTGCATGCATTATCACTTACAGAAGTCTATGTACTGTAATATATTTTTAGTGTTTTATTTTAGGGCAAACCAGAAGTCAGGATACAAATTGGTGATTTTTCATCTTTAAACAAGGACTGGTTTCATATGTTTAGGTTTAAGGTTGAGCGCACATGGTATTTAAGGGATGCTACCACATTTTTGGGGCAGGGGGGATTCTTTTTATGGTTGCCCAGTATATCCAGGGTTTACAAAATCATCATCTATGCACTAGGTCACTGCATGCATTTGAAAATATTTTACAGAATCAGAGAATTTGTTTCGTTGGAAGGCACTCACAAGGATCATCGAGTCCAGCTCCTGCACAGGACATCCCAAGAGTTACACCGTGTGCCCGAGAGCATTGTCCAACCCTTCTTGAACTCTGTCAGGCTGGTGCTGTGACCACTGCCCTGGGGAGCCTGTTCTAGTGGCCAAACACCCTCTGGGTGAAGAGCCTTTTCCTGAAATCCAACCCAAACCTGCCCTGACACAGCTTCAGGCCATTCCCTCGGGTCCTGTCACTGTTGCCACAGAGAAGAGATCAGTGCCTGCCCCTCTTCTTCTCTCACAAGGAAATTACAGACTGCAATGTGGTCTCCCATCAGTCTTCTCTCCTCCAGGCTGAACAGACCAAGTGACCCCAGCTGCTCCTCCTAAGGCTTCCCCTCAAGGCCTTTCACCATCTTTATTGCCTTCCTTCGGACACTCTTCAGCAGTTTACAAGTGTAAAATATATTCATCATTTAGTCTGAAAGTTTTCTGGAGTAGACTTTGTCTGGTAGGTACTTTTTTAAGAGCTCAGCTGATTTTCCAATAACTGTAGTTTAGTCTTCCCATGGCCAGAGAGTCATTAGACAAAAGAAAACAACATATAGGCAACATAAATTGCAAATATTTAGTATTTAAAATGAAAGAGTTCAGGATGAATTGTACATGCAGTGAAGCAATAATACTAATTCTTCTCCTGATTTTCTAAATAATTGATCTGACTAGGCAACAATTGCTTGGTCAAATACTTTAAAAAAAATCAGCCAAGTGTTATTAATCAGAGCTTTCAGTGAAGTGCATTGTATTAGAACACCATGAAGCTGTCACCATACCCCAGTGAGTAACACTAAGCACTGTTCAGATATGACTTGCTCCAGTGGAATTCTTCAGTTTCCTGCAGCAAAGAAAATGAAGCCCATGTGCATAGCTTGAACCAGCTGGCAGCTCTTTAAATTTGATAGGCATGAGTGGTGTATAAGATTGGACACTCCTCCAGATGCTGCCACAATTACAAACAAAATAGTTTTCCTTATATTGGACACCCACATAATTTCTGGCTGTCAAGAGATTGGCATATTTTGACAGTTTAACTAAAATAGATGCTTTCAGGGAAACATATAAAAGCTGTAAATTTTCTTGACAAGGAACTCTTTTCCCCCCTAAACATGTGTTAGATTTAAAAAAAAAATACAAAAAAACCCCAACAAACAAACCCCCAAGCACTAAGAGAAAGAAAAACTAACAAAACCTGGATTCTAGATGTGCTGTGAGAACTTTAATAGAAATTATTAAACTTACTCAGAAACTATCAGTGATGAGAAGTCCTTTTCCCTGGATACACAGACATGTGAAGGCATTAAAATACCCACCATCTGCTTTAGCTTGTGCTTTGTTTAGTATGCAGAGCAGTGACAGGGAAAACTCATAATACTCCCAGATTTTATTTCCTTTTTCATTATGGGTACAATATGTCTGACTAAGAGTAGTAGCCCAAAATTAGGTGAAACACCATGTCCAGATGAGACTCCTGCTTTTCATCACCATTCAGCTGCTCAAGGGCAAGCATCTTTCTCCCCTGCTTACACAGAAGGAAGCACTCAAAGATGTCAGGTGGAGAAATTACATTCCTGCAAATCTTTTCAGGTCATTGCACCAGGGAGAAAGAAAGGTATTTCCAGAGCAGATATACAACATCATCCTTCAATCTCCTACTTGCATGTGGATGCATGTGGAACCCCTTCATTACAGCTCTCACTGTGTGCTTCTTCAGAAAGACCTTCAAGGCTCGTACTCATATATCACCAAGAGTTTTGCAAAACACGAGACAGCAGGACGACCCTGCACAGGAACAGGAGGCCCTGTGTGAGACATGATGCCCTCTTTACCACTTCTCCCAGGAAAGTAGACGTGATCTTCAGCTAAATCCAGAAGGGACAGTTCTGAAGGAGTCATGCAGCAGATGTGCCAGCAATCAGGATGACACCAACCACACTGACTGTTCATATCTGAAGGGAGGCTGCAAGAGCATGGAGCCAGGCTCTTTTTGGTACTGATGAGCAATAGGACAAGAGAGAAGGGCAGAAATGGGTGTTCAGAAGTTCCACCTGAACATGAGGAAGAACTTCTTTACTGTGTGGGTGAATGAGCATTGGAACAGACTGACTAGACAGGTTGTGGAGTCTCCCTCACTGGAGATATTCAGGATCTCCCTGGATGCAATCCTGTGCAATGTGTCCTGGAAAGACTCTGCTTGCACAGGGAGGTGGGACCAGACAACCTCACCTGTGGTCCCTTTCCAGCCTTGACCATTCTGTCATTCTGTGATCTCCAAATGGCATCACAAAAGAACAGCTCCCAGCATTTGGCAAGTACATGTCCTGTGAAACATCTTTTAAAAGTGCATGTCCTGTGAAACTTCCATCAGACATCATCTATCTTGCAGCTTTTCAAATACCAGAAGCTAAATGAAAAAAAGTATTTCCTTTTAAAATCAAAGATTGAATTTTTACTGATATGACAGCAAAGACAGGGCTAAATATTCAGCAGAGAGCTGAAGACACTAGTGTAGATCATAAGCCAAATACAGACTGCAAGACATTGTTATTACCTGCTGTAAATAAATAGGATTTAGTGCTGAGACACTGACATGTTAAAGATGAAATAATTCTGTCCTTGCAGTTCACATCTATATGAACATTACATAAATGTTCATCAGTGTCTAAAACCAACAAACCAAGTGAACCCTTGGCAAAACTAGACTAACAAGTTCCTGTAGGTGAAACAAACCATTAAGATCATCTTTATTTTCTTTCAGTGTATATTTGATTTCAAATAAAATATCGTTTTATCAAAACAAACAAGCAAACAATTCAGATGCATGCTGATTGGAATTTTCAGCCTATTTCTAATCACCATTCCAAGCTTTTTAAATAAAGAATCTCCCCTTTTGAAAACTGTATCTTAATTGTTGAATAATTCAACTCCTAGATAAAACTATTAATCTTATTCTGACTCAGCACCTCCATTTTATGAACTAGACAAAGCTAAAGCTGTGATAGTCTCAAAGTCAGTAAACTTGATTATCTCTTCATGAGTTGATTCCCCACAATTCAGAAGTGTCAGTCATTCCAGAGACTCATTTAATATGTCTCCCCATACATTCACTGTCTTCTTTTAATGTTCACAACATCTGCTGCTAAAAAAGAAAAATAAGAGGAAATCAGTTTTGATTTGAATTCTTTTATGATAAGGTATTCCAGACACATATTGTCACTATTCCAGATTTTGGAAGTATTCCTTTATGAATATTTCTTTGTGTTAAGATTATTTGATTTTTTTTCTCAAATTTTAGTTAATTTTTTTTAATGGTAGAGTTCTCTGTGTCATTTGAAGTAGTAACTGAGGCAATTTAGGTGAAAAGCAAAAGCAATATAAGCAAAAACCCAAAAAGTGAATATAAGAAATATATGGAGAAAAATGAGTAAGATTCCAAGCTTGCAAGATAAGCACTGCTTATAACTCTCACAGAGTGATTCCTTGCACCAAATAAAACCAAGTGCAGTATGGGGAGTGTTTTGTTTGTGTTTTAAAGGGAGCTTCCCTCAAGCAGTGAAGGTTCAGAAAAAGTTTAAAAGTATTCATTTGTAGTTTTACTGTAGTTAAATGACAAACCTATGGTACATTTTACCTTCTTGGTGAGTTTGCATGGAAGCTCAATGAAAATAGTGTTCCTGCTGAAACCCTCATATGAAACCACTTGCCTGTCCCCAGAATCTAAAGGGTGGTTTGCCCATCCCAAAATATGCAGCTTGCTGCAGTGTCATGCCCTACTGTTAGTCCATGGACTAACTACACACTGATGCTTCAGTAAGGAAAAAAATCTTTAAGCTATAATTAGATTGCTGAACAAATGGGAATAGTGACAGGCACATAAAGCCATATAAGGTGAGCCCATTGTTGAGAAATGAATTTGAATAATTGGTTTCTGAGATCTTTTGGAAGTTTTACAGCCCAAGTTCTGTGTCATTTGTCACGTAGTTTGGTTTTCTCATAATGAGTACAAAGGTTTTCTATTGTCACTCAGTTATCACGATTTGTCCATTCAGTTATGAAGTATTCAGTGTCATTTATGTCTTTTCAAGTTCATTCTGCATGTCTGTAAATTATAATCCTTTATTAGTGTTGGCAATGAGCTGGAATTTCACTACTGCTTCAAAAATTATATGTCTGTACTTCCAACCTCTTCATGTCAGTGCCAAATTTGGAAAATTAATTCTTCTTTACACCAGCTGTGTCAGGAGACAATTTAACAAGTGGAAGTGTGGGGAGAAGATAACAGAAAACAGGAAAATGGAGAACTGGGATTGAAATTAATTTGTCAGTCTTAGAGGGGTGCATTTTTATAATGTCTACTGCATGCCAAGAATCATTAAAGATAGTTCCAATAAAGGTCTTCAACCAAGACAGAAGGCAGAAGTATCCACCACTGTTTATTGCCTAAGACTAAATCTAAGAGGAAACTGAAATTCAGGGCCATATTTTCTACTAGACTGAGCAGAATGTGTAGGATGTCAAGTGGCACCCATGAAAAATGACCTCCCTAATGAAAAGATGATAGAAGGCTGCCCCCAAGGAGTCAGAAAGACCAGTTTGAACACTTGGTACTAGATCTGCACACGTTATGTAGCAGCAAGTCAGGCAGTGCTCTTTCTAGGGCAGGTCTAGCAGAACTCAAGGATCCTTCCTCCTGAAAAACAATAAAATACACCCTCCCCTATTCATCTGTACTTATTTTTCCATTTCACTTAATTCTTCCATATGGAATCAATCAAATCCCCATAGCCTCTCCAGAACTCTTTTCCAGTGTTCAACTTTGCTGTTGGAAGCTGGAAACAAGGATGATGAGAGGAGCATCTTTGTAAGGACATTGTGCTTTGTGTGCAAGCTCGTGGTTCGTATTCAGCAAAGCACAAAGCCAGTTAAATGGGAGAAACCCTCAATTCACACCAGACAATATTAAATCCCTACTGATCTGAAGTTATACTGCCTTGTGTCTGAACAGTATGAAACCTTAGCTGTAGCTCATCCCTGTAACCCTGTTTGTCTTTCCCTGGCAAGGATACCCTTTGTTATTCTGAGAGCATTGGATGGAGTGCTGCATAAGTTGATTAGACATCAGGCAGAATCAAAATTAAAGTATAAATTCTAGCTTTTATGTCTATTCCCCCCTCTTTTTTTTTCCATTTCTCTCTGCCCCTACTTCCCACATGTTTAGACACTTAATGTATGCTTAATGAACATGTTTTAGATATGCTTAATAAACAAGTTTCCAGAGTGCAGGAATAAATTCCCTTCCTGAGTAAACTTGGAGTTTTTTACCTCCTATTTATACCTCTTCTTCTGACTGTTCACTATGGAAATTTGCTAACCACACTACAATGATCTATGAATGTATATTGTATACTCCCAGTATTTATTAGTCCAAGACCATTACCAGTAAAAAATTTATCAGTTTAATAGAAATATTTGCTGTTATTCCTGGTTATAATAATTAGATAATCCCACTCCCTATCACTTGCCTGAAATTTTCAAAATGAAGTCTGAACAAGCACATGACTGTTTCAATTAATTTTACCTGAGGAGAGTTTGGAGAATAAGCATAGGTGGATCACATGGTGCAGATTGTCAACCTTCATTCCTTTCTGAATTTAAATAATTTTTTTAGACTATCTTAAATGTTTTAATATTGGTTTGACTGACTTATACTTTCTTCAGTATGTATTTTTATTAATTTTAATGAAAGGGTTATATTTTTCAAGTTTGAACACTCAAGGCTAGCCTGATAAATGGTTCTGGAAAGTTCATTTATCAGATTCATAAGTGGAAATAGAACTAATTTGAAAGAAAATTTTAGCTGAGCACCTTATAGGGACTAAATGTTTTAGTGGTTGGGTTGGTTTGTTGGGGTTTTTTAAGTCTTACTCTTTGATGCACTTTCCTTCTGAGAATTTTAAACAGCCTTGTGGATTAAAATAGCCTTGTGGCAGCAACATTTACTCAAGCATGCTTGAGTACATGTTGCTGCCTCTCATTTAGAACAGATAACCTTCAGAATTGTAAAAAAATTGGGACAGCAGTAACAGGCCAAACATCCTCTCAAATTAAACACTGGAAAATGTGAGGAAAAAATAAATATAATTGCTAAAAAAATCAAGACTTGCATAAGAATCCTGGAGGTAGCCCGCTCCAAAAACTCAGAGATCCTTGGGCTTTAAAATTCATAATTGTGGTTCTGTAATTATTTTATTCCACTTCAGAGGTCAAGTAAGGCAAATGAGGGTAAACGGTCATAGATAGATCCAACCTCAGAAAAATGGTGGAATCAATTTTTAATATTAATGCATTTTATATGCTTAATAGACTTTTATAGAGTGTAAAAAATCATCAGCCCCTTAGACATAGATTTTGCTCAATGAATTTGAAGGAATAAGTTAATGCATGACATGACAGGAGCCTTATAATCAACATAAAAATTTTTTAAAAGGGTTTAAGTGGATTTAGGAATCCAAACAGCCCTGAAAGTTACAAAATCTTCACAAAATGTAATATAGATTCCCATAAAATTCATCCTCATTTGTCTCTGCCACTAAGTCCTCCCTTCCCTTCTTCTTCAAATCATAAAAGAATTTACCAGAGCATTTTATAGAACCAAAAATGCAGGTTTCCTTGGGTGATATCAGACCAATTTTGAAGACTATTTTTTGGTCAGTGCTATAACAGAAGACCATATGACACCACAAGTTCATTTACAAGCTCTCTTTTCTTGTAATTACTCTAATCATGTTTCTCAAAAACCACCCTAATGAAACCAAGTAGAACATGATATATTATTCAGACAAAAGGGAAAAAAAGAAGCCTCTAGCCCACAGACACTTCTCTTTGGTCTTTGCAGTCCTTGGCAAAATAAAATTGGATGCTTCTGATGAGCTAACGAGACGGAAGTAACACTGTTAATGGCCACTGATGAGTGAAATGAGACTGTGATTGTGATTACATGTTCCTACAGCTGGTGTGTAAGTTAGGTTGTGCTACTTTCTTTCCTTAGCAGGAGGAAAAAGACTGTGTTGCCTACAGCTGCTGTTTCACTGGTTGTGCTAGAAGTTTTGTACGTTTTCCTTTTCAAATGGCTTGAATACTGATGTTCCTGCACCATTTTAGATCTTCCTTTTGCGCATGCATATCTGCTCATCTGTCTGCCTCTCATTATTCTTTTTTCCTTTGAACTACTTAATTTCCCATAGCTGCAGTGTTTGCAGTTCCTTTGTCACTTACCTGTAGCCTTGGCAGTTTCAATAGCTCTCCATTTCTCTGGTATCTCCACCACTTTTAGCAGGCTTCACTGCTTTCTCTTAGCCAAGAAACAAGCATTGGCCTGTTTGCCATGTTAAAGAAGGAGTAGAGGTTTTCCTATGGTTTTTGTTTTCCCAAATGTCTATAAACTCTGGCTAAAGGAAGATGTACAGCTCACAGCTACAATCTCATCCTTCCTTTTTACTTCCCTTTCACTTCCCTTTCTTTTAGATATTTGTCATAACTATGATGCTGTCTTTAGTTAAAATAATGATCTTGTACGCTTTGTTTTTAATAAAGTTGCCTTAATTTCAAATAGGCTTGATTATAGCAATGTGGCACAAAAATCTACTTTTCACTATATATCAGCTTTTGAAATGTCCCTTCTGTTCAAGCTTCATAAACACTGCATCTTGACAGAAATCACTTTGGGACATATGGAACTCAAGTTTCTAAAAAAGTCTGCGGAAGTGACAGCAGTTCCCTAGGGTTAAATAAACAAGGTTACATCTTGACAATAAGACTTTTCCCTCCACAGTGTCTGGGCTCTATAAAAATATGTGAGATCTCATCCAATTCCTCTATCCTAAAACTAATCATTTAACTTGTTTCCATTTGTAGTTTGGGTTTTGGTTTTTTCTGTCAGCAGTTTCAGTGAACACAATGTCAGAAAGTTTATCGGAACCTCATTGAGGTGGAGAATCAGAAAGTCCCAAAAAAAATGGCTTCAGGTAATCAGAAATCTCTAGAAGGAAAAAAAAAAAAGAGGACTTCCAGCATGTTCTGAGTTTGTAAAATTGTCCTTCCATACATCCCTGATAATTTTCTTTGCCATTACTGGAAACCTGCTGGCTTTGCAGATTACAGCAGCTTTGATGATCTTTTGGTCTGATGCAGCCTCCTAAGTTAGTTTTCCATCCTCAAAGCTATCAAAGATCAGTCTAACAGGATCCAGTGTAGGCGTACAAAGGCCTTTTGGATTAAAATGCTTTCAGATGTTAAACAACTGTGTTATTATAGTAGGTGGTGAGTTCTTTAGGTCTGATGTTTAATTTGACACAACTAGGCAATAATCGCCATTGCAGACTTCTTTGGTCTTTTGAGGTGTGTGCTTGTTACAGAAATCTTATCATCAAAGAGGAATGGATTTTTCAACTCAAGTGAATATTTCTGAAGTTTTTCACCTGGAAACAGGCAGGCATATATAAAGTTTATCACTAGCCATGTAGAAAAATCTAATTCACTTTACATTATTGTTTGTTATCTGATATAGTAGCTACTCAGCTTTTGAGGGTCTTAAAATTTTCCACCTCCACGAAAGTTTGCTATCAATTCTACAGCACTTGCACAAGCCTGTAAATGTTAATTTCTTCCACAACAGATCAGTCATTACTGTGTTTATGAGTTCAATCTTTCCTCTATTCAAAATTTAAACCATTCCAGAAGTTTGCTTGTTACTTCATGGAAGCCAGACATAAGTCTGAGAAAACCAGAACATATGTATAATATCTGGTTTTCATGCTTTGTCTTCTAGTCACTTTAACTCATCTTCCCTCTGTTTTCTTCTGTTCAGTGTGTTTTGAGGGTAGTGGTACACAAAATAACAATCATACAATTGCATTTGTTCCCTTTTACCGACATGTTAACACAACATCTTCATGAATTTCTACTCTGCACAACAACAGGGGAAAGAGATGGATTTCTGTGTTCACCAGCAAAAGTTAATGAGACTCATTAGTTAGTTCCTTTTTGGTTTAGTAATAGGGATAAATGGCAATTGACTTCCTCATCTTCAAGAACTTTATAGTATCATGTATGCCCAGAATTAATGTTTTTGGAATTTGTAAATATCCTAAACACAAAAGTAAAAATAATTTCCAACATATTGTAGGAGGCATTGACCTTTTATTACTCCCTTTTCATAAAACTAATTTACAGAAGGAACTTTTGATTGGCTAACACAATGCTCTGTGAAAGATGTTAAAGTTCCAGTGACAAGCCTAATGTGAACACCATAATACAAGGTATGTGGCAAGGGAACAGAGAAATTGTCCCTGAAAGTGAAACTTAACTTTCTCAGGAGAAGTATACAATTTTATTGCCAGTGATGTCCAAATGGCCCATTTACTTAGATTGCTTTCTCTGTTTACAGAACAGTTAATTCCTTCTTGGTGAGTAGGGCTGTTACATGCTCACCAGCACAATTAGTGTCTATACAGCAAATTATTTCTTTTTTAATCTGCTAATAGATATGCCTCTGTGCATTGGGGTATTTTGGAAAAAGGCATTTTGAGGTTCTCAATCTAGTCATCTTCTATTGTCTTCTTGAATGCTTCTCTTTCTTAAACAAAACTGCCTATTCCATGAATATAAAGAGTAAGTCTCTTCATAGAATGTCTCTGTAACTACGTGTTTATGAATATTCTTTTCAGTTTGGAAAATGTTAAAGGAAAAAAACAAAAACTTGTAAGTTTCCATGCATCACACAACAAATCAATAAATTCTATACTAATTTAAATTCTTTTGCTTCTAGGAATAAAGAAATGTTTATAAGAGCATTAAAGAACACTCTAATGTTTTAAGAAAGATTAAAGCACTCTGACGTAAAATGCAACCTGCCTTTCAATAGAGAAACAAACATTATAAAACTCCCTAGCCTTTTCTCCTTTTATTGAAAATTAATATGAAAATTATATTCTTCTGGAGAAAAATCCCATACAGCAGAGTAAGTAACAGAGAGATTTTGGTTGTGAGCATGGAATATATTTAGTAAGATCCGAGAAAATTTCTTTTAGCTTTTTCTAAAGAATGAAAGTTGGACCACTGAAGACAGAGATTAATTTGTTCATCTTGAATTTCATGCTGTTTAGAAAATCCTACATTATAAATACTAAACATGAGGCAATATTCTCTTACAGGATGAGAAAAAGTTTGCTAGCATTTGCCTTCCTTTCTGTGGCAAATGTAGGGGAGGAATAAAAAGGCAACATTTTACTTATATATTTCTTAGCTGTTTGCAGTTTCATAGTTTATTTAGGTTTTTGTCCAAAGCTTAAGAAACCAAAGTCATAAAGTAAAATGTAGCTTCATACTAGCGAGAAGTTCCATGTGTTTCCTTTCCAACAATGAATGCATTCAGGACTGCAGAAAGCCTTTCTTCACTAAGTAATTAAGATGTGTAACAGATCACTAAGAGTATTTATTTTAGTAACTATTTACTAAAGAAATGTTTAATTTCAGCTTTTCTTCTTTGTATGAGCAGAAAAATAAAGGAATCTGTATCTCATTTTTGTTTAAAATAGTTACTAAACAGCACTGATTAGGATATTACAAAGTAACAAGAGTAATGATTTGGTTCTTATCAAAGATGTTTTATCCCTTAAAAAACATCCTTGGAGAAATTATCACTCACTTTCTTAGGAAAGACTGCTGTCGCTAAATGAAATTCTACACTGAACTATTTGTTTATGCTTTAGTATAAGATGCTTTTTTTTAATTCCCTTTGCAGCTAAGAGAATATAGTGTTAATTTGCAAGATGCAAGATAAATTATTTAAAAGTTCAAATACATGAAAAGACAACATTCTGCATGCAGATTAAGTTTCTTAGTATTAATATTGCCACTTACCCCCAGTCATTCACCTATCATATGATACTACCATAAAAAGTAAAGAAAAAGTATATTTTCCTTGCAGACACACAGAACACATCCATGTTGCTAATGGACATGCTTAAAATAAGAAAGCTGATGGTGTTAAAGTTCAAGTCATTCTGTGGAGTAACAGCCACTGAGGAGAGATTTTCAAAGTTTCAACTATCACTCTTCATCTCCTTCCTAACTAAAAGAAATCAGACTGCAGTGAGCATTCTTGTCCTGAAAGTTAATTCATATTAACTCTTCTGTCTGTCTTGCATGCCCAGTGCCATCTGCACTGACTCTTTCAGCTTCTGCTATCTTGCAATTAAGGAAAGTCACTCATACAGGCAGTGTGCCTTGGAGAAATGAACAGGAAATCTGAAAAATATGGATTTTCTAGGAAACTAAAAGAGCAGGGAGGAAGGTGGGGGAAAAAGTAGATTTAGAACTTGCTTTACTCTTCCTGTTTTTCTAGTTCAACTTCTACACACCATCAAAATCTCACCATTTCTATACTGTTTTGGTATTTATGAATTGTTCTTGCAACTAGAGAAGAATGGCATTCCTTATTGAGATGAATAAGATACAATTGAGCCTACTTCTATTAACAGATTTAAACAGATTGAGATAGAAAAGAAAGGCCTTTCACTCTTTATGGGCAAAGCAGTGTCAGAGTTAGGGTCTGTTTGTCTTCATTATGTTGGACTTAGAGTACAGGGATATGGAGGTTTTTTGCAGTTAAGAAATGAATTGATAGATTTATTTTTTGTTTGTGATAGATTATTCTACAGGCAGGCTAATTTAATTAACAAAAGTACTCAAAACATATTGTGATAGCTCAGTCAAAGATGCATCATAGAAATATAGAATATGCTGAGTTGGAAGGGTCTCATCAGAATTCTTAAGTTCAACTCCTGACCCTACCCAGGACATCCCAAAAATCCCACTGTTTGCCTGAAAACATTGTCCAAATGCTTCTTGTGTTCAAACAGGTTTGATGTTGTGATCTCCTTTCTGGAGAACCTGTTCCTGTATTCAGCCACCTTCAGGATGAAAACCTTTCCCCTGATATCCAACCTAAGCAAGCTTTAGTCTAGTAAAGCTATAATAGTAATATTATTTTTCTAGAAGTAATTTTCATCTGGGAGCATAATCTTGACTTCTCATTTTCCTCTTTAAAATTAGCTTAGGAGGAAATAAGATAAGAAGTAAATTGATTTTTTTTTTAAAAAATGCATAACGAAGAGCAAGTTAGACATACTTAAATCAGATATGTTCTCCAGTAACCTAATGAAACCTAACCTCCAGCATTTCTAACAACCTCAGGATCATTAGCAGTTATATTTCTGAATTTAAAAATGCTAGTTGAAAACTATTTCAAGTGACTGGGATGAAAGGAAATGTACTTGGCTTGAAAAAGATCTGAGAATTTCAAATGTAACTTTCTTCCCAGAAGAAAGAAGAAAATAATCAATTTGTAGAAGTACTCAGGAAACAAACAATTGTCATCAGATATTATACCAAAATATACTGCATATTAGCAACTTTTACCATACACACATGCAGTTGCTGTAGGTGAGAGTAAGAATGACCACGAGTTCTATAAGGCTTTGACTGTGCCTCAGCATAGTGTTCTCTTGAGCAAACTGAGCACCTACAACCTAGGAAACACTAGTGTGAGAGAGTTTTCCCAACAGTTGCTCTGTTATCATCAAGCAGTGGATCTTTGTCTGACTGGAAGAGATGTAAAGCTGATTTCTACCAGGACTGTTCTGACTCTGATGGTACCCATTCACCATCTAAGACCTAGGATGAATACAGTCCCTTTTATGATATAATGAGGTAAACAGAAGGAAGTCAGCCAGGCTGGAGTCTGTGGCTTGGGGCCTCTGAGAGCTCTGTACATGCTGTACCTGTTATAACCCTTCTCCCTGTCCATGGCAGGGGAATAAAACATAGCACCTCGTCTGCTGAGGAGACAGGGCTGTTGCATGCTTTCCAAGAGTTCACAGGTGGGCTAAGACAGCTGGGGAGCTCGACTTTTATTGAGGGACTGGAGCAAATCCTCCAGAAGTTATTTGTTTAGGAGGGAAGGGACAGGTTAGGATGACGAGGGATGGAGATGGCTGGGAGGACTGAGCACATCTGTCAGTAGCAGTGGAAGAAGATGCGTTGGCTAACAGGTACAGGGAGCTGTGACAGGATCGAGGTGTGATGTAATCTAAACAGAAAAGGGCACTTTAAGCTAAAGAAATTTAATAAAACCCCAAGAACTTCCAGAAGGAAGAGCAGAGGTATTAATCTCGCAAATTATACAAATTGCAGGTAAAACTGCAAACACTCAACAGGACAGAATTAATACACAGTCTTGATAAACTTAAGCAAGGGTCTGAAAAAACTACATTGGAAAGTACCATGTGTGAATAAGAAAAAATAATGAATTAAGCACAAATGATCCAGGGGAGATTCATGATGATGATCAGGGAGCTGGGCTCTGTAGAGCCTGGGATTATTTACCCTAGGGAACAGAAGGCTCCAGGGAAACCTTATAGCAGCCTCCCAGTGCTTTAAAGGGGACTACGGAAAAGATGGAGAGGCTCATTACCAGGACAAGTGAAAGCAGATTTAAATTGAAAGAGGGTAGGTTTAGAATAGATACTAGGAATATATTAATTTGGCAAAATACTGGAACAGGCTGCCCAGAGAAGTTGTGGATGCCCCACCCCTGAAAAGTGTTCAAGGCCAGGTTGGATGGTGCTTTGAGTACTTGATCTAGTGAAATGAGATAGATGATGTTTTCTTTTTCTCTCTAAGCATTCTATGATTCTAGTACAGAATTACAAGACATAGCAGTTCTGCATTTATAATTAAGTTTATTTATTATTCATGTGATATAAATATTCTGCTTCATTAAAAGTAGTCTGTTCATTTTAACCACAAAATATCTATGCATTTACAGGCCAACCTCCATTTTTGACCTGAAAAAACATCAAATATGGTTAGTTTAGAAAAGAAAAGATTGTAGAAAGAGAGGAGTTCTCAAATACACGAATCTTTGCCTTAAAAAGAAAGGAAATTAAATTGTTCTATGTTCACTGAGTGTAGAACAAGGAAGGATGTATTAAAACTGCAGCATTATTCTCTTAAATGTGAATAAGATGTTTTTTATTATGAAAGCAAACGAGAATAAGAGTTGTTAGAAGGATCAGTAGTATTCTACTTGGACATTTCCTTGGACATTAACCTGACATCTTCTAGAAACGCTTTTGTTATCTCTTCTAGGATTTTGCCTTGACAACGACCTCTGAAAACTCCTTTCAGACCTCCAGCCTTTGATTTCCTAATGATATATCTAAAAGAGTTTCACAAACTGAACTTTACAAAGAAGCAGTTGCTTATTAAATGGTTGGCTTGGCTGAGCAGTGTGTGTACAGTCTTTTCTGTGGATTCTATCACTATAAGGTGTTTTCAGAGTAGTCTGTTCCACATTACCAAGTTTTCCCTCACAAGCATTTTCTATTGTTTGGCCTATGGGGGCTGTAACATAAAATTAGATTTGAAAAATATTTTTTGGTCTAATTGGACTGCAATAACATTCCCTCAAGAAGTGGAGAAGATGAACAAACAGCACATGAAATGTTCCTCTACTGCCAACTGATCTGGACTGTCTTATTTTTAATCATCAATACACAGTTTATTAATTACATCCAGAGTTTCATCGCCTTAAGGCTTAATTTTTTCTTTAGTCAGTATTTGGAACAGATTTTTTTTCCTGCTGATCTTTTGATGATGGCAATATTAACAAGAGACAGCTGAGACAAAGGGGGCATCGTGCAGGATCTCTGTGAATTTATGTCTTGGGAACAAACACAGAAGGGAGCTTGCACTGCTTAGTGGAGGAATTAATGTGGTTCATGAGGCAGGCTGGTGTCTGAGTCCATCTACCATTATTTGGTACCATGTGTGTTTGCAGTCCTTTTTTCACTTGCACAGCTTAAAGTGAGTGCACAACCCCTCTGTTTATAGACACAGGGTCTCTTGAGTTCAGCCTGTTCGTTTGACATGCACAGGTTTAAAACTCTACATGGGTGCAATCCTTCTGCAACTACATGTTAGGAATATTTTAACACCTGTGTCATTACACTGGTGTTGATATTTACTTTTTTGCTTGTATTTTCTTGGCCCCTAAGACTGCATCACTTCCTTTCAATTACAGGTCAAACAGAGGGCTTGTTCCTTACATTTATGAAATCTAGGAAAAAGGTGCCTACCATCTCCTAACACTTGTTTCTTCATCCAGAGCCAATTAAATATTCTGCCAAAAATTATATATTCTAAATATTGGAACTATCTAATGGGAAAGATGTTGAACCTTGTTTCAGAGTAGTTGCTATTCTCAGAAATGTATAAATTAAATTATACATTTTAATGTCATTATAGAAACGCAGTTATCAATCATATCTTTGCTAACAGTACAAAAAGGATGGGATAAGTTTTATTCATGTTAATCCAATGAAAAGAAAGCTTGAATATACAGGTGAAAAGCAGAAAATTTAGGTAGAGATAGTGTTTTTTGAAATCAAGAGCTCGCTGAGTTTTAAAATTAAGCAGTTATAGTTGACAGCTATGACTTCTAACAAAATAACCCTCTTTTGGGTCTTTCCAGGATACGTAATCTGAAAAAAATTCCCTATCTATTAAATCCTCAATCACAGTAAGACTGAAGTTTGCCTATAGCACTATCTAGTCAAAAAACCTATGACAACCTTCAGCATTATGAAGAGAGTCACAGTGCAATTTTTAACCTTGTTCTATTTTTTATTAAACAAGAATATTAAATGTCTAAAGAAAAAGAAACACCAGCCTATATTGGGATCTTATTGTAGGCCCATTTCACTTGAAAAAGACAAAATAATCCCAGCATTACAGACATCATATCTGGGCATTCTTAAAGACTGTAGCTCAGAATGAGAGAAGAAAATCAAAAGGTCTTTGGTTACACTGCAAATTTTTTATGAGATCCCAGCTGCATAATTCTTGTTTCAATAAGATTATACAACTTTAAGAAAGTAAAGTCAGTTTTTTACCTCATGCCTTAGTATCATCTATAAGATCTGATTGCGAGCTACCAATATGTAATTTAGATTAAACAGAAATTGTTCCTTTTAGCTAAAATAATTCATTTCCTCTAAATGCAGAGCAAGGACAATCACTGTCACAGCATATTGCTAGCAACAATTCTCGGGGAAAAAAATCTTTTAACCACTTTTTCAAGAAAAAATGTTTGTTGTTAAGAAGAAAAGTAATACAGAGAATTAATCTCTACATTCGATGGAAAATGTAGTATTAAGTATAAACTGTCCAGCTATCATTGTTGAAATAAAGAGCAAATATAGCTGTAGTGGTAACTGAGGTTTTTATTTCCCAAAAAATGTCCTAGGCTAGTCTGTGCCAGGAATACTTTTGCTTGAAACTCTTGTACTCTCTGTCAGCCTCACTGTATGTCTGCAGTTTGGAGGGGCAAATACTGATGCTTAAATACAGTGAACTTCTGCTTAATGAGTTATTGTGTAGAGTGATAAAATCTGTTGGACATGAGGATTTTTGAGTCCAAGAATTGCAATCCCTGCTACTGCAAATGTATTGCTTGTGACAGCTACTGCCTCTGTTTACTTCGTGTCTTGTGAGAAAACAATCTCCTCTGCCTCCTCCTAATTTAAGATGAAGTCCAAAAGAAATCCTGGCTTTTAGTACCTCTGTTGGTTTCCTCCATTTTAACAGGTGAAACTACACAGGATATTCATTAACATACTTTGGGCTAATGCCTACTTCTTACCCAGTGAGATCATAACATGTAAAATTGTTGTGACTATACAGTAGCACAGAGGCCGTGTTAGATGATGAGCACTGGTGGATGATGAGGCCCTTAAAGCACCTCATTTCCTGAGGTCCACGTGACCAGGATTCACTGGTGTTCCAAAAGGAAAGTCAGAGCTGAATATCTTCTTTTTATGCATCTCTCCTGGTGTTTTTCCTGGTTGCTTTCCCCCCTCCAGAAGGAGGATCTCGTGTGCTCCTGACTCTGCTTGTCTCATTTCTGGTTTTGTGAGCGGTCCTTTGGTGTTCAGCAAAATGCCCTCCTCATTTGCAGGCCTTTGTGCTCATTTCCTACTCTATTGTCAATCTTGAAAATTGTTTTTCTTGTAGTAACACAATGTTTTCCTGTGCCATCTGAGTGCAGCTGTACAAGTCTTTGCCTTCTTTGGAGGTCCCGTTGCCCACACACTTATGCAGAATGTTTGTACATTGTGCCTGGCAATCGCAGTATCACTAAATATGTTTGTTACACTGTTATTTTATGCTTATGTCTGGGTTCAAGACAAGCTAATATTGATTCTGCCCAGATTAATGCACTTTTCAGGTGTAGCCATTACAGGTCTCTGTTTGGACTACACAGCTGTAAAAATTTTTTATTGGACAGAGGTGTATTTGCTGCTTAATGAAAGTTATTCTGTGTGGGGATCTGCATTTATACTGTTTGTGAACAGGTGCAGAGCTCCTTTAGCAACTCAGAACCCACATATTTTTAGCATAATAAATGAATTGAAAAATAGTACAGTGCAGAAAGCAATCCTGGAACATCAGTCCCTAGTCCTTAATGCCAATGAGTTCATAAAATTCCAGTTCACAAAGACTGATGATACTGAGTAAAATAATGATCTGGAAGTATTTGATGAACAAAATACTTCATGTCTTCACAGAGTCCTGACTCCACATCTGATTTTGAAAATAGCCTTCAATCTAGTCTTGTCAGACAGAGCTGCCTTATGCAAAATGATTCACTAGTAGTCCAAAGACAAAATTTTATTCACTAGAATGGTTTTTATCCTTCAATTTTGCTGCACAGTCTTATAGCACACACAGGTGCACATTTCTGGGAAACAGAAAATAATTAAGGCAGTCTGTGCAGCAAACAAAAAAACATTTTTTAGCCTGGAGCCATTTCTGATATTTTCTTGCATGCACTAAAACCATTTAACTGTGCATTGATTATCAAGGGCAAAGTTAGAGGACATCTATATTTAAAATACTACCAACACTTTGATTTTTGTCTTTCTGTTTCATGTTGATTGAACTGCTAAGACAAGCTGCAGCTTTTTCCTAAATCTAGAGGATGTCTATCAAATAAAAGGTGTTTTATCAGCTTCCTGTGTGAAAAGAACATAAATGGGAACAGTAGATTTAAAATAGTAAAAAAAGAGACAACAATAAACTGCTCATATCTAGCCCTTTGCTATCAAACAACAACAATATTCACATATTTCAGACAAAAATGGATTGCCTTTACCATGAGATATGGAACAAATTTTGAGTCCTTACATAGAAACAGCTAGGCTGTCTCCAGCAGAGCTTTGACACATTGTGTTTTGATGTGTAAGGTGATATGAATATAGCTAACCTGGAATGTGAATTATTATATTTGGCTGTACATTAAAATATTTGTGGTAACACTGACGGCTGAAAGGCTGATACTGCTAAGATATCATCTTTTAGATTCTCATCAAGGACTTTTCAATACTTTTTGATAAGAGATTCCTTGCCAATACTGATATTCCAACCAAATTAGGTACTTCTGGAGTAATATTAGATATGCCCAATTAACAGGAGATTGTTTTGTCATCACTGCGTTCTGGCTTATATCAGCAGGTAGTATGGGGACAGAAGAAAGGGGAGGAAGAACTGTAGTGTTATTAAGGAGAATTGGATATGTTATGAAGGGAGAAGGCTGTCTGCTTTGGACCAGTTTTTCTCTGGTCCCAAGCTCTGAACATGGATTAATTACTGGACTGCATCAGGTGTGTATTGTGTGCACATTTTTCAGTGTAGTTTCACCCAAAAGAAATACAGTTCATATGCTGTGAGGCTATCCTGGAGCTGGGTTCAATCAGGTTTGTTTCAAAACTGCACCCTTGATTCTCACTAACACACTAATGTACACATTGCACTGTTGGAGTTTATCAGAGAAGATTCAGTTCCAGCTGTCCCTAAACACAGCATACAAACAAAGACTCCCTTTGCTTATCTTGCTAAGTGCTGTAGCTGAGTTGGAGATCATCTTGGTAGCTGATAAACCAGCATAATCTGGGAGCAATATCCATATTTATGATGACAGACTGGAAAGCTCTTCAAGTTCAGTCTTCCTCTGCAGCTTCTACTTCCTCTGGAAGAAACTTGCCATAGTAGCATTTGATCTCTTTTTTGACTCAATGGTTAAAAAACTAACGAGGGTAAGCAAATATGCCCTCCACAATTAGTAGCTTCTAGGTGCTGGCTGATTTGGCAATAATAAAGTGTTTTCATTTTAATTTCAACATTATGAGTCTTCATCAGATAAGATCTTTCAGCTAGTGCTAAATTCACCTATAGCATTCATAAGAATTGATTTTAATTTCTCAGATTATCTCTGGAAAAGTCAGGAATAATTCTTGCACTACTTGACAATTAAAAAGAAAGGTATCAATATTATTAAATATGAACCTTTTGTTCCATTATGTGCCTATCAGGCTGATGAAAAGTATTGGAAAGCCTAAAAGCTCATTTAGTTATTTATTAAGGATTTGTTTTTCAATGCATGTTACTAATTTAATCTCGCCTCTTTTCACTGTAAATCTTTGTTTAATATAACAATTATACAAAGATGTGCTTTGGATTTGTAATTTGGCTTGATTAACACTGGATGTTTTACAAAAACAGCTAATGACCAGGGAGAATGGCTTCAAAGTGAAAAAGGACAGGTTTAGGTTAGATATTAGGAGGAAATTATTTGCTCTGAGGGCAGTGAGGCACTGGAGCAATTTTCCAGAGAAGTTGTGGCTGCCCAATCCCTGTAGGTGTTAAGGACAGGTTGGATGAGGCTTTAAGCAGCCTGGTCTAATGGGAGGTGTCCCTGCACATGGCAGAGGATTGGAACTATGTAATCTTTAAGGTCTTTTCCAACCCAACCCATTCCACGGTTCTATGATTTGTTTAAAAAAACAAGGTGGGGTTTAAAAACTCATATTTAATATTTATGCTGTTAATGACAGTGTGTTTGTATTTTGCTGATCTGGAGCTCTTTGCAGGAGTGACATTATTCAGAATAATTACACATTTTTAAGCAGTTACCCATCTTACTCTCTGATAACTAGTAATTTGACTCCTGCAGTTTTGAATCATTTGCATAAAAGTGAAAGTAAAATTGATATAAAGTGTTCTGGGAGGAGTCCATTTGAATTTCAGCAGTGACAAAGGGAGAAATTTTCAGAGTAAAATGCTAGTTGCCATTAAGAACAGAGTTTCACTGCAGATTATGGAGAACAAAAATCCCTTCAAAAATATTTATCTGATGTTATTTTTATTTATAATTTGAAATCAAAGTAAACACCCACAGTAGTTATATCAACTGGTTTAAATTTATTGTTTATGTATTTTGTAAAGGATGAATGATGAGGCAACCTTTTCTTTATCTACTATGGAAGGGTAGACAGAGACTAACACTTTCAGTGTAATGAAACAATAACACCAGAGTGAGTGCAGATGAAGTCAGAAATAGAAAGAATTTCAGATTAACTTCTATATATTATCTATAAATGTGCATTTAACTTAAAATAACTCTTTGGGAAGAGAAAAGTATATATTTAATATAGAGAAAAACTAAGATGGGATGATGTGACTCTTAGTTCTGGACTTGATTATGAGTATCACTGACATCAAATACTCCTTTTCCCAGTGAAGAAAGGTTACTCTTCAGTTCTGCAATGTACTTACCTGGTTGTGTGGAACAGAAACTGCTTAATAAGGTGCTACCATATACATTTCCAAGTTATATGGAGGTTACCTGGAGAAGCATCTTGTCATTTTCCCATTCAGAAGCAGAAGAAATAGTAGAGGAGATGGTAAAGGAGGAGTAGACCCTGTTCTGTGTGAGCTGTGTGTCCTGCCCAGCACTGCACCAAACATTTCTGCTCCTCTTCTTCACCATGGCACTAAAAGGAAGGGGTACCACCAGAACTGCAACTTGGGATTATTAAATTGATAAATTATCTTCTTCCTCAGCTCAGGAAGAGGGGAGGGCTTCAAATAAGGAAGCAGTAAAAGTTTTGAAGACTGATCACATGAATAAAAATAGAACCTCAGAAGGTCCAGAATGATTACTTATTCCAATTCCTTGGTCTGCTCTGACAAATACATTCATTCATTCAAAGAAAACATTTTTTTAATTATCAACTTTTGATCAAGACCAATAGAATTTATAATTTTGTCTTGAACACATTCAACATCACATGATTTTTTTTCATCTTCCCACAAATGTATCTGTTGATACACTGTTTCCCAGCTGAACCATCAAAACTGCAAGTGGGTTATCTCTGCCATTACTCAAGGCTTAGGCATATGACACTGATCCAGCTGGCAAAAAACCCACTCCACCTTGGCAATCTCATTTATCAGTAAATATCACTGAAGTAGAGAATAATCATGGGGTTTGGGTTGTAGATATTTCATCTGCTCCAACTGAGCAGCTTTGCCAATAACCATCAGGATATTTTGTGCCACTTGAGATTGTGCCTGGTTGTTTCTCTGTGTTACACTGCCTATTGAAGAACTTCATTTTGTCTCTCAGAAGTTCTAGAACTTTTTAAAAACTTAGAAAGCATTTTGTTAGTGTTTTTTTAAAAACCCATAGAGTTATGAATGTAACTTTCAGGGGGATATGGACTCCTCTATTCACTTGATGTCTCAGAGAATACTGCAAACATATTTCCCTTCTTTTTTTTAATGGGTGTGAAGCTTTGCTTTTATTGCTAAATATATTTTCACGAAGACAGGATTTATGCTGCATACTTTGCTCACTCCTGCTGCCTTTTCCTCCCTGGAAGTTGTAATCCACTGAATGTAAATCCCAGACTTCTCCACTGCTAATTGTGATATGGCAGAGAGGGGATTATGACTCTGAGGGAGAAATAAGCAGCTGGAACAGATGAGCGCTTACAAAACAAAAGTCATCTTTGCATGAAAAGTATCACACATTTGCCTTTCCATTTGCTTTTTTAAAGCAAGGTGAGGGTAATGCAAATAGGGGGAAATGTGCATTTCCTCACAGAGAGAGGATATGATCATAAACTGAAGGATCTTACAGGCTGTAATAAAAAGGATGTTTTGGTCCCACTGGCAAAGTGCTGAGAAGGGTCAGAGAATGTCCAGCACTTGAATGATATCTTAGCATGGTTCAGGAGACCAGCTTCTATAGCCTAAGGCTTCAGACACAGTTCATCAGTCACAATTGACTGGAATGTATTTCCTAAATAGTGTTCCAAGCTGTATTTGATAGCTTCAGCCATTTCATCATTCTGCTTTCATGTACACAGAACACAACCATAGGTCAAAGGAACATGATCAGGAATACAAGATTTAAAAAACATCCACCTTCATATCTGCCAATCCATTATACAGTCCATGAAGTGTTTCAAGGCTGTGACATGCCTGAATTTCATTTTATTTTGTGCAACAGGGAAAATTGTTTTTCATGTACTTTCTCACTGCATGCATTTCTCTGTTGTATAGAGAAAACAAAAGAAACTGAATCAAGGTGTCTTTCAGGCACTTATTTCAATAGAGAGTTTATCTGTAAATTTTTGACTCAGGTCAAAGCCAGGAGGTAAAATGAAATCACAGTTATTTCTTTCTGCTTAAAAACAATTACTATCTTCTTGTCCAGGGAGTTGCTTTACCCTTCATAGAATTTCAGGATATGTGCTGTCATAAAACGAATTTCATTCATATGAATTGCAACTAATGCTACCTTCTGCAGGGAACTGCAGCTGATGTCCCTAGAAATATCATCTTTATTGTTCTTTTTTAATGAAGCTTAGGATAAGTTTTACTCTTTCATTCCCAGAGCTGATCAAATCAGGAGTGTGTGTATATCTGGATATACCTGGATGAAGCCTATTTTTCTTTGTTTCCAAAAAGGAGGAGATTGTCAAGATAGCAACCAAGTCCTGCCATGCCTGTTAGAGAAGGGAAATGGAAAGAGAGCAGGTGTTTTCTCCCCCTTCTTCTCTCTCTTCCTTTTCTGTAAAAGAAGTGCAAAATGTCTTCTTCTCCTTCAAATGCAAGAATCTGGAGGGCTCCCTCCTCCCTCTTTGAGAAGAGGGCTGCAAACAGCAATGCTACAAAACCTTACTTGAGAAGTCTTCCTAGTAGTGATAAAAAACTGCCTTCCACATGCAGAGAAATGCAGTACAAAATAAGGAGACAGGTTGGGTGAAACACAAAATATGCAAGGCAGAATTTGGAGTTGTCTGACAGAAGTATCAGCAAACTGGTGTAAGTTACAGTATTTTGTTTTCACTTACAGGCTCAGAGCTGGATTCACCTCTTGTCAGTGATGAGCTTGGCAAAAGGTCTAAGAAATTCTGCACAATGGATGCTTTTGGCTGTCAACAGTCTATTTTAGGAGTCAGAAATATAGGGAACATGAAAAATGACCCAACAGGACAGGGACCAAGAATCTGCCTGGCACTCCCCTTACACATAAACCTTCCAAGGTGTTGCTGAGCCATGCTGGCCATTCTAAAGCTAAATTTTGTCAGTTTTAGGAGATTCAATGTGGATTAAGCCCAGATGACCCAGTTCTCTTTTACTTAGTCTGGTTTATAGTCGTTGTTATCTCTATTGTAATCTTTTAAGTAGAAAAAATTGTGAAGGAGCTGTGGTCTTGTATTCTCCACTTGGTCAGCCCTCCTTGCACACACTCACTGTTAGCTCCACTTAGCACTTGCATTCTGGACATTTAATTACAAAAGTTAGGAAGGCCAGCAACTCCTGGTATGCTGTACTTACCCACAAGTGACAAACCTAATTTGTGAACTCAGCCTGCAAACTAAAATTTGTCAGCTCTTAAATATTATTAGCAAGAGTTTGACATCATTTAAAAATGTTTACAAGTCACTATAGTGTGTTCTTGGAACAAGACTCAGAATTCTGTTTACATTTTTAAAATCCCTAAAGAATGGGGCTCTTGTCCAACAATATGCTCCTCATGACTGCTGGAAAACAAATAACCAATATTAGAAAAACATGCAAAAATCCAGATAAAGTAAAAAAATCTTCTTTTTCCCCCGTTTTGCAGATGGGAAGGCACCAGGCCCTCCAGTGCTACTCCTGGCCTTTCTCAAACTCAGGCAAGATGCTGTATTAGTTAACATTCCAGTATGGTTTATCTCTTGTTTATTTTTCCCCATCATTTCGCAACAATGCTTTTTGGCAGATGGAAATGACTCCAACAAAAAGCCAGGTGCATGCTCTGGCGGTTTCCCTGCTAAAAGGGATTTAGTCAGATGTTCCTTCCACCTGTGAATTGGCTGCCCAGCCTCAGCCAGCTCCTATGAATGTAATTATTATGCTCTATTTCAAAAAGCCGAAAAAAGTTCAAGTTCTGTTGGTTCTGTCAAAAAAAGAGTCTGATACCATTACAGTTTCTCTCTATTTTCGGAACCTGATGTCAATGAAATAATTCCTGTGACAACCATTTTCATTTTCAGTTTGAGGGCATATCCTGACCCAGATTTCCATGAATCTACTTCAGATTTACACCAAAGCAATAACAATCAGTGGCACTCTTTAAATGCTAAGCAGGTATTCACATCTTTAAATCTGTTCCCAGTCAAAGTCCCTGTGTTTTTCTGTGAAGAGATGAGTCATATTCAGGCAGTAATGAGTGCATGGCTTCATTGGGAGCTCTGCCACCTGGAGGGAAGGCTACCAATATGTGGCTTCCATGGGATTTTTAAGATTCTCAGGCTTTGAGATCTCCCTTTTCTTTATGAGGAGCAAATCAATTTTCTCAAAAGGACAAATCAAAGCAAGATGTGTTTCTTTCTCTGCATTTTTTAGCCTGGCATCAAGAAACACATTAAGCAGCATGAAAAGTTCAAAATGAACTGAAGTTCTATACTAAAATATTTTTTTTTAAATCTGAGATTAGTATGAGACAGGTTCCATATTAATGGACTGAAACATAAAACTTCACACATTGCAACAATGCAAACACAGCCCTCTTTATCACTGATCAAAAGCACTTGGGTAGAAACATCAGTCTTCACACAGATGTACTCCAAGACAGATTTGTGGGAGTTACAAATTGAAAGCAGAGAAAAGCAGCAGCCCAGCATGAGTTGAAGAAAATTCAGAGGCAAATAACTCGTCAGACTGCCTAGGGCAAGGCTGTTTGGATGAGTGGCTGTGCAGAGAGGGAGAGAGAGGGAGTCCTGATATTGCACAGAACCCCAAGATGAAAAGGCAAATACAGTATTCACTGAACTGTGAGAGAGAGAATGTAGATTTTCCTTGAATTAAATCCCATTCACTGTGTAATAGTTAGAAATAAATGGCCGAACTTGTTCTTAAACTCTGTAGCCATAACATAACAACTGCCACAATGTTTCATGTGTTCCAGTACTATCAGTTTTCTACAATCTAGGTAATATGTGACTTGTCTACTTTATTGCAGCCTCATTTTGTGTAGCTTTTCTTTGGGCAGTGTGTTTGGGGTTATTTTGGTTGGGGGAGGGGGAGTTGTTTGGGGGTTTTGTTTGGTTTCTTGTTGTTGTTGTTGTTGTTGTTGTTGTTGTTGTTGTTGTTTGGGGTTTTTTTGGGTGAGAGATAACTGCATTTACTTCTCTGTCTTTTATGAAAATTCATGGTTCCCAGTTCTTTAATCATTCCCAGGATGATATCTTGAATCCTTTCTGTGCATAAATATCAGTGCCTGTTCCCTTTTACCTCCAAATTTCACTATACTTTACACTTGCCGAAAAGTCATTTTTAAAGTGTAAAGACATGATTACATTAGCAACTTACAAAATATTTTGGGGGGTTTGCAGTGTATTTTCATGTTATTAATCTATCATTAATATTGTGTCTTATTCTAATAAAAGTACAGTTCAAGTGTGTTTTATTCTATTCAAAGTATAGTTGAAATTGAATCAACAACTTTTTTAAGAACTCACTATCTACTCTGCTTAAAGAATTTGAAAATTATTTTTAATATTTTATATTTGCAGTATTGTTTAAAATATTGAAATACTTCTGAAAATTAGGGGCATATTGTTCACAAGCCCATGTTGATCATATAGATTGATTACACAGAGAAATAATGGAAACATCTTACCCAGAAAAAAGCAATGAGGATTTTTTTTTTCTTCTTTTGATTTTTTTAATCTTTGATTGTTATTCATGTAGAGAGTGGTCCTGAGGTAATAGCACAATAGTAATGGGATGAAAAAATTGTCACTCCAGATATGATATCTGAATCTAGGGGAAAAGGAACACATGAAAACTTATGTATTTCCACAATATCAGGGTCTGTGTTGTGCCCTGTGTCATTCAGGCCCCTGGATCAACAATATCAGAATTAGCAAATGAGGAATTGAGCCTTTGCAATATTCACTGCTCAACACAGAGCTATGATCTGACTCAGATTTCTGTTAATATATTTGTCAATCATAAGTTTTCTTCCAGGACTTTGCATGAACAAATATCAGTTTGTGGGATATTTGTGAACTGTTCACTTTGACTGTTTGCTGTGTGATTGACTAATTTGCCTATCTGGGTGTATGAAACACTTTAAACAGGTGAGCTGAAGAACAAACAGCAAACACTGCACTTCCTACAGTAAATGTACAGCTGAAACAGTAACTACATTAAAATACACTAAATATTTGGAAAATTGTGACATTTCTGTCAATATGCAGTACCTCATTTTCATCCTTTCACAGCTGTGAACAGTGTAAACACGGTAGCATGGAGCCAAATTTGTTTATTTTATTTGATAGAATAACAAGTATCTGGTTTCCTGTGCAATCAATAACATCCTGAAATTCTGTATGAAAAGTAATGGGAAACCTCCCACACACTGAGATGGGAGGCAGGACTTTAGTTTGTGAAGCACTTAGCCATAGTAGCCAGAATGTGGCAAAACCTCTTGGATTGTATTGTGTTTCTGCTCAGCCCTCTTTCCAGAGGGTATGAGCAAAACCATCACCAATCCTTTTTGGTTTTATATTACATCTAGATTGATGATGTTTACACTGATGGTATTTTCTCATAAGAGGATTTTAGAAGAAAAAAAAATACAGTATTATTTGGAACATAAAAATAACACCAGCTTTTCCCATGAAAGTATCATAATATCTGCTTTATGCTGTATATTACATGTGCCTACTTCTCAAAGGTGACAGAAGTAATCCAACTCTAAATGCTTTGCAATGTAGAGTTTTCTCCTCTGTGGATTTCTATATGTACAGAAAGTAACTTATATAATTCTAATTGGTGTAACTAATATAGCCAGATTTTCTTTAACAAGAAAAAAAATAAAAAAGAAAACAAACCAAGTTGGCAACACTGATCATTTTTATTACTTAGTAAAGCAGACCCTGAACTTCAGCCGAATTTCTGCCAGGTTGTCACTCTGCAGTTACAGTGATGTAGCTGAGCTAATCACCTGGTAGGTGCTGGCAGGAACCACTAGCAAAATCAAGGGTTTAGCTTTTAAAGCTTGTTTTGAAGATGTCTACAAGCTGTCAGCAATACTCCATAAAACACAGACCTCTGAATGTTATTTCAGGCTGAATGCTGAATCTGCTATCAGCCCACTAACAACTTTCTCTTTGTCATAACTGTGCATACAGACCAGGTTATTAGGGACTGATATTTTTTTCTGTTTGAATAGCTTAACCTAACAGCAATATATTTTCTTTAAGGCTCATTAGAAGTAAGAGGGCATTTCTTTAGATTTGTTTTAAAAGCTGCACAGCTTTTTTAGGAAGAGGCAGTATTTTTGCTTAGACATAGTGTACCTGTCTAAAAATCTTTTAATTTCATGGTTACAACAGCGCACACAACTGTGGGGTAACCACATATCTCATCTCAAGGTTCTGGACTGTGTGATAGAGGTGAAAGTAGTGAGTGGTAGTTTGTGCATTTCTTGCTTGTAAAGTGCTAAAGTCTTCCAGCAGTTATATTAGTTAAAAAAAAAAAAAAAAAAGCCTTTCAAGGAAGAGACAGGTGCTACTAATTTCATGCTGCTTATACAAAACTCAAAGTGACTAAACTTATGACTCTACAACACCAGCAGCAGCACAGATTCTCTAATGGTGCCTGGACTGGGGTTTGAGAGGCAGATAAAGCTGCTGCAGCACTTTACTGTTAAAGCAAATATGTAGAGTCGTGTATCTACTGCTGCCAGGTGCCACAGCACAGATCCTTTGGAGCAGTTTTTCAAGGAAGCGACTTTCCCAAATGAGAAGAAAGACAAAATGTAGCCGTTTGAAACTCTGCCTCCCAGGAGGAAACACGGATTGATTTCTTGGCTCAGCCTAGCTCACAGAGATTATTGCATTTGTTCAAGATCAAGAGACTCAAAAAAAAAGTTGTATCCTACATTTTATTTAGGATCTCCTACTAGACTGCTCACCAGTGCTGAGCAATTTCACCCTTAACCTCTCACAAAATCACCAGATTGTTCCTCCTTAATCTGTTTGCTGCCAGTTTGTGCTACAATCTCCTCACTTTTCAGGAAAGTGGACACTAGCACGAGGCAGGGGACACAACTCTTTCCCAGGCAAGCAGTCATGGCACCAATACAAAACCTTCACCATCTTGCAGTGTGGTAGCAGAAAATTCCATTTGTTTTGCTAATATAAAAAATGAGCAAATTATTATTGCTCAGAACAGTTTCTTGTGTTACATACACCCAGGATAAATCCACACAGTCTAAATTCATTCTCTTAACAACCAACGAATACTAGCACAAGTACATCTGTATGGTTAAAATCAGATTTTTGTTAGTCCTGTAACCAGAACACCCTTTCCAAAGAAAGCTGCAGGAAACTTGTCAGTAGAAGATGTTGATCACAGGAAAAAACTCACTGGCAAGCGTGTTTGGTTTTGACTTTTAGCACCTGGCATTTCTCAACAATTAGAGCATGACTTCCTTCTGTTTAGGATTTATTGAAAAAATAATTTATATACATAATTCTTGTGTTGCTGTACATTTGTAGAGAGATAATTCAAACATTTTGACATTTGAAATTGAAGCAGAGTTCATTAGACCTGTGCCAGAAGGTCACAACATGTGTTTCTGTTTGCAGTTTGAATGTGTATAATTACTGGAACTAAGTTTCTGGAGCAAATACTCATAGCTGTTATATACTGAATTTCCCTTAAAGCTGATAAAAACTTCACAGTGTTTGCATAAAATTGTTTCAATATTCATAGCAAGAGGGTGTATATATATATATAGTGTATTCATAAATAAAAGGGTATTACCCTTGGAGACAGAGTATACCCATTGATTTTTTTTTTTGTTCGTGGTTCATTTGGTGGTTTATAAATATCACACAGGGAAAGAAAACTTGAAACATGAATCTGAGGGTATTTATTTGACAGGTGGCATGG
>VZRX01003991.1:0-10111 GCA_013398075.1 Notiomystis cincta | reverse complement strand
GGTAAGTGGGAAAAAAAAAAAAAGGGGGGGGGGGGGGAAAGCTGACAGAATAAAAGCAGCATACTTCAGTTCATTATTACCGCAGTAATAATAATAAGAATCCCAATTGCCTCATATTACAATGTAAATATTCTGTGTGCTTTAGGATTTTTTCTCTTTCTTTTTTATTTTAATCACCCGTGGTGTGTTCCACAAAAATGAAAAAGTAAAGGATTTTGGCTGCTGGTGCTTTAGGTGATGACTTTTGAAACAAAAGGCATCAACTGGAGCTTGCTAGTTAATTGGCAAGAGACTCAGAATGAGGGAATTTGGAGCAGCTCTGATAACCAGCCATCCTCAGAGACTGTGCTACATGAAGGTTAATAAATGTTGTTGAGGTACCATTACTGCTGTTATTCATGCTTGCTACATCAATTTCAAGAACTATATATTTGCAAATATTTTACCACTGCTTGAGTGATAAATCTAACAGTGGTGTGTTATCTGTCTTAAACCACTGCTCAGCAGTGTAGCACTCATGGCTCTCAAGAAAATTATTCACTAAAACCAAGACTTTTGAATGTCATTTTACTGATGATTTCAAGGCTGTCCAAAACTTTACAGTGCTGGATCATTACTTGTACTCTGTAACTCATAGCCCCTGATTTGCTTGCTTTGGACTTGGCTTGGAGGTTGGCATCTCTTAATTTTGTTACTTTTTTCTTGGGTAAGACTCCAGTAACAGGCTATTGCTTGTATTACATGTACAGCATTTGAAATGGCTTGTTATATAGAATTTTCCTCCTATATTGCACTGCATCTCTGGGATTTACTTATGATGGATAGTTTCCATGAAGATGGCCTTCATCCTGAATGTTTGCAGGCTTGCTTTTCCCTGCTGAAAAATGTCAGGATGAAATAATGAGTGGAAATGAAGCATTTTTACCTGTGTTTTTTTTTTCCAAGTCACTTATCTTTTCAGAATTTAATTTGTACGCTGAGGTTATAGCCATCAGTTATGACATACACAATGCTTCATGCTTCAAGTTGGTGCTGAGCCAAATACAGTAATAACAAAATAAATCAAGGTACTTTGGGATCATTCTGCCCAAAAATGAAACACAGATTTCAGCATCCTTATTCTAAATATACTCCAATAAAATTTTGAATAGAATTTCTGCTTAATAGCTTAAATATTGTAATGGTACAAAATGTAACAAAACTGTGTGATGAAGTCATAAAGTAGAATTACAAATATTTGCTCTAGTTAAAAACCAATTATGCAGTAGAATAATTATGTGCTCCATTTTTGTGGGGGGAGCATAAATGAATATGCCACATTATTTAGTAAAAAAAGGTCAGTTGAGTGGCTTATATCAGTGGAATCCTGATACAGTGATGCAAACCCTGAAAACATTCCTGGTGAACAGCACCAGCAAAACTCTGCCTTCCTGTGCATAGGTGTAATTCATGTTCAGCCTCATTAACTGTGTTTCATGTGGCTGTTACTCCATGCCTTCTTCAGAAAAACACCACATTGATGCAGCAAGGATTTCTATCACCTAGCAGAGGAAACTGGATGCCTGTATTTTATCTGAGCCACTGCAGTGTGCCTGCAGCACCTCAGCAATGCACCTGGAGTATTCCCTGGGACACTGCTCATTGGCACTGATCAGCCTTTTTCCCACGCAAAAGAAAGTTTGGAGCTGGTTTTAAAGTGTTATTTTCCTCTTCATTACTCAGCATTCAAATCTTCTTCCACAAATATTGTATTCTGTGAGTAATTTTTCCCCCAATTAGATCATATTTTAGCTATCTCATTACCACAAGTTCAACATTTAGCTTGCCTTTCTAATTTTTCATAGAATTCCAACCATTACACCTGAAAAGCAACAACACTTGCATGGAGAGCATATGCCCTTCAGAATATATGCTTTTTGGAATACAGGTGATTATCTTGGCTTTTTACCTTCAGTTTTACTGCTATTTAAGCACCAAGCCATGGTTCCCATTGGAATTACTTTTAAAAATGAAAGAGCAGGGAACACTGTGGGAAACTATGAGATGAATTGTGAGCAAGCCAAAGAGCCAAACCAGTTTGTATTTATGTGACTCCCTTCAGGAGGAAAGAAGTTGACTACTCTGTAATAACAAAGATTGAAGTGACTGTGCTTTGAGGCTGTTGGCACTAACTTTTATAACAACCATGACTGAGAATGAAAATAACACTGTGGTCTTTCCCTGCACACCATTTTTAACCTCTGTCACATTGTGCATTTCTGGATTTCAATTTGGATCCACCATCTAGGGAAAAAAATATGATAGATCTTAGGTGTTACTAAAGGGAAATAAATCACCTTTGTCTCTTCTCACATATCAGATCCCTCACCAAATTCCTCTGTGCTTGCAAGGTCAGGGAGCCACCATGGCTGCTCCCCTTTCCCTTCCCACATTCTTCCTTCCCTGTGTGTCCTACACTTCACTCACAATAAATTTGCATAACTACACTTCTGTTATCCATGCTTTTCTTAATTTTGTCTGGAGCCCTTTGGAAAGAGAAAAATTCACCCTAAATAATTAGTTCAAAATATGTGCCATAAGCTTATCCAGTTAGAAAGTTAAAGGAATATTCCATTGGTCCTATGCCCTTTAATTTGGGTGGTAATTTGTAATAGTCAGTCACAGAAAATTCTGATTTTCTTCTACCTTGTGCTAGACCAGGTCTAGGCAGTATGCTGGATGAATAATCTAAAACCAAAAAAGCCACAGATTTTAAGTGTTCTTCAATCTTGTGCTTGGGTGGAGGAATGGGTGATCATGTAAAATCTTTTTGCCCCTTGCAAATTATAATCTCTGCAGTGTACACAATATTTTACAAATTGTAAAGCCAAGCAGAATGATTGATTCTCAATATTATGGTGAGATACCAATGATAATTTGCTGAGTTTTCCGTTCCACTAAACATGAGAAATCATCCTTGCATTACATTGTATCAAATTTCATTAGAATGATTGCCATGAGTAGGTGGTTGTAAAACTCTTCCTTGGAGTGTTAAAACCAGACAACAAGTTTGTGTTTGACAAGAACATTGGAAATTTATATATGAAAATTATAGTAATAAAGAAAGTAAAGTATTTAAGGTGGGGTGAGAATTGGGCTCTTTTTTTGATGGGGCTGATTAACAAATATTTTACACTATTTTTTCAGAGGAATATTTTATTTAAACACCTCATGAGTCCTTGTTTAAGTAAAGAGGATACTTATTGAATTGCTGTATTTTAATTATTTCCCCCAATGGAAAGGAAGAAATAGTCTTAAGACCTTTCAATTTTTCTTACATAAATATCCTCTGAATAATCTTTCTATTACATTTATTACCTGCTCCTTTCCCTTTGTAAGAATTAGTTGGAATACTACATAGAAAGAAGGTATTTTTAACAGCAGACATCAACATCCATATTATCTCTCAATGACATGATTTTCAGACAGGAGTCACACACAGAAAAGATAATGTGATGGTACATGAGTACAAATAGCTGGTATAGAGTGGTTCTCCACTTGAGCCATCACCTGAAACTTTTAAAACTAGAGGGGACATAACACTAAAGATTCAATCAAGGGAGCCAGACTCTACTGGAAACAGAAGTCAGTTATTGATACATTTTCCCTGTCCCTTACTCCCAGAGCTGATATCACTGCTGGAGAAACGAGCAGCACCTTTACCCTCCAGACCATCACTCTGCCTCCTGGCCAGCCCAGCTGTCACACTCTCAGATATTGCCCTTGCCTTCCCACCCCTTAGAGCTGTTACGTGTCTCTGTGTTTCCACATTTTAAACTATTTTTGCCAGAGCTTTTAGCTGCACAGAAACACACTTTAAATGGAGCTGAAGTCTCCAAAGGCCAATAAAATGGGATTATAATAAAGCAAGCCATGATTTGATATCAGCCTTGCTTTTGCGGGGTTGTCTTTTGATCTGCAGATGCTTGGATTTAGCACGACTGAAGAGTCTTTTTACTTTCTGCTGGTCACTTAAAATACACATTTGGAAGTGTACTTCTGATGAGAAGTGCTCTGTCAGTCCTTTGTGCAATGCTGCACTTAGATCCTCATCTGTCTCTCTCCTGTTCTGCCTCTCGCTCTGGTGGAATCAATGTGGATTTTTGCAGCCCATGTGAATGACATCTCCAAAACAGTCTGAACCTGCTTTTTTGTGCCTTATCTGGAAAAAGTTAGATTAAGGGTAGCACAAAGCAAAACTTCCAGAGTTATTTCTTACACAAAAATATGTACATTTCAGGCAGGCAGCAGGAAGCAATTATTATAGAATCTCTTTGAATGAAAGCTGCCTTCTAATCAGGAAAACATCAACAAAAAAAAGGGTTATGAAAAGATATTGTAGACATCTGTTAAAGGTGAGAATATTTTTTTCATTAAGCAGTGTTTTCATGCCTCAGAAGGAAAAGTGAAAGGTGTCAATCACATAGAAGTAAAGGACATTTATATTATGTAAATATTAATCTTCTGTAGTGATGAAAAGACAGCTTAAAATATTTATAATCAAGAACACAATGGAGAATAAGGGAGTGGGGAAGTAAAAACCTTCCATATCCATTTAAATTTGGGGAGTTTTAATGTGCAAGAATAAATGTGAGGCATTTGGTTGTTAATCAAGGGCTATTATTGACTGCTTCTGATAAATACAGGTACTTTCTGCCTTTTACCAATTCTTAACACTTTAATATTAGATAGTGTCTTTAAAACAATTTTAAACATGACTAGAGGCTTATAAAATAGGCACAGGAGCTATGTAGATATAATAATCATATTAACCATAATAATAAACATTCCTAATACTACATTTCAGAACTGATCTAAACAGAATACAGCTTTACCTACAGTAGTAGCATTATTGATGTAATGATGAATAAAATCTTTTTCTACAGCAAAAACTCATTTTTGGCCCATCCAACTCAGGCCTCACCAATGTTTAACATCATGAACAATAATTATGGTAACATGAGTAATTCTTCAATAGGAATAATAAATATCCTTAAGGAAAACAATATTTTATTTTCTAGCTTAATCACTAACTATATTTAATTTCATTAGGGTTATAAAGAGAGAATCATTTCTACTCTTAATAGTGATCAAATGCAAGGTGGCCTCAATTTTTGGTAGGGAAAATTACGTACAAACCATATGTACAAATAATGAGTGATGCACTTGATGAACTTACATTTTTAAATAAAAGTTCCTTTGTTTTCAAGGAGACATATGCATGAACTCCACATTTATATGGAAATACCAAAATAGAAGAAGGAGTCAGGACCTACCAGGAAGAATTAGGATTTGCAGGATCTGAATGCCACCCTTGTTACACTAGGAAATACTATTACACCATATGCCAGTTCTATTTATTTGCTTACCCATATGAGAAGAATTTCTTTTTTGCATCCTTGTTAGCTTGTCATGACACTGTTTATGCTAAACATGCCTGCATGCCTGCTTCCTACCTTCTGTAACAAGAAGGAACTGTACTAGGTCCATCCCCACCAGTTAAACTTCAGGGGTCTCCCAGAGTTTGCTGTAGCCTCATATGTGCAGTTGTACCCTGTGCAAGGATGTGTGGGATGCACCTGTTCCTTGGGAGGATTCAGACATCATTCTTCTTTAACTTGCATTCAGAGAGGCAGCACAGAGGTCAAGAAAGTCCTGCTGGCAAAGAGCCAGTGTCAAGGCAAAACCGGGCTCTGCACGGCTGACTGCAGCCCAGGCTGTCAGATTAGTCCCCAGCCTGGCACTGGACTTGGGGAAAGCTTTGAGGGGAGAGCAAAAAACTCACTTTATCCTGTCAAAGCCATACCAAGAACTGTTCTGTTTTCCCTTCTGCAAATCTTTACAAAGTAATTTTTCTATTCATGTAGAAAAGCCATCCCCATGCCCACTACACATCTGAACAGCGCCAGTGCCCGAGAGCTGCCTAATGTCCCATTTTCAGGGGTCACAGGGCTCGTTTGAACTTCCACAGTGCCTTCAGCTTTCCCCCTCTAACCTTGACATAAGGCCTTCTAAGCAGGGCTTTGTGGCTCAAAGACAAAAAATAACTGTGAGGTTTTAGTACTGTGAGGCTGTGCATTTTGTACAACTCTCCTGTCTACAAATTTCATAAAAATACAAGATTAAATCAATTTCAGAGAGCTAACTGGGAACATCTCCCTACTGCTGTGATGGCAAACACTCTGCAAATAAAGCCCCCCTTGGTTGAACTGTTGGTAATCTTTACTTTCTACCAGGCTGATATTAAATTGCTACAACAGCTGGTAAACACAACCTGGCTTTACAAAAAATTGCAAGGGTTAAAAAACTGCAGTAACTAGGAACAAAGGGGAGAAAATCCAAATTAGAGGTTGCTGCAGTTCTGTTCTGAACAACACTATTTTACTCCAAAGAAACTCTCAATGACATTTCCATTGGTGCCACAATGTTTTGTATTCTCCGGACAAGAATTTCACGTGACTGCATGATTGCTTGCAGAAAACAGCAAGAATCATGGTATGATCACTTCCTCACTAAATCTTCTAACAAACTCGATTGTTTGCTTATTAAACTTTTCACAATTTGAACAGAAGTAAGTGTTATAAGAAAACAAATTGAAGAACGTTAACACTAAAAACTGTGAACATTTTAAATTAGTTAAAAATTGCTAAAGCTTATGTAACTCATTTCTTTAGGTACATCTTGAGGCTACATTCATGTGTTTTCAGACAAGATTTTCCACAGGATCTCCTTGAGCAAGGCAGACACTCTGTATAAGTCCTAAATCAAACTCATCACCATATTATCTTCTTTCATGTACAGGAATTCATCCATCTAGTGACAGTAAGAATTTCACAGATAAACAGGTCATCTGGGCCTTTATTAAGGTCTGTAAAATGTAATGGGAATCTCCCTGATTTCAAGCATCAGCCTTTTTATCACCAACCAGCTGTTTCTAGTGCTGGAAATCAGCAGAGGAGGTGTTGTGTTTAAATCACCCAAAGTTTCTGCTAAACTGCTAACCAGAAGAGCACCATGGAAAAATCCTGCTGCTGAAGCCAGATGACTGAAACTGCTTCAATTGCTTTTGCATCTGGAACAGACTTCCACATCCATTTGTACATATGGTCCATATATTCCACATAGGAAGCATACACCTATACACAGGAAGTGCTCTGGAAATCCTAAAATAATAAAAAATCCTGGACTTTCTCAAAATTAAATACCTGAAATAAAGTGGACACTTCATTGCACAACATCAGAATGGTATTTTTACAGCATGAGAATGGATAGAAGTACAGCTGAACATTTAATGAACTGGCCATGTAGGTCCATCTGGGCTGACATGGGAACCCTAAGTTTTCCATGCTCACCCCCAACTATCTAAATGGCTTGGGAAAAGCACACTGAATCAAACGCCTTTGGGGAATAGGCCTTACACAGAATTTTCCTTATCCAAGAATCTGCATTTTGAATAGAACAGAAATCTTGCCTGCTACCTTAAGCAAAATGTGTTCAGTCTTGCAAGTCTGAATTAAATCAGTAGTGCACAGATTCAGAGTCAAAGGGATGGTTGACTACCCTCTAATGCAAAAAAAAATATTCCAAAGTCTCTAAAATGAGTTGGCTACCCAAACAGATGGTGTCCATCACTACTATTTCTGTTCTTAAAAATTAAATTTATAAATAGCAGATAGTGAATAAACCAAAAATATACATACAGAAGACTAAAATCAGCTTACATGAACAGACTGTAAAGAGAATAAGCTGAAAACCAGCATTTGAGGAATTATTCCTGAGAGTCTCCTACTTTGTTATTTAGCCAACACATTTTTTTCAGTGGTGATGGTGTGAAATTGCTCAAAGAAAGAGGTATCAAATTTTTACAGTATTTGTATCTGTTTTCTTGCTGTCCTTAACCTTGTGTGGTGAAGGTTGTAAAGCAGCAACAAAATATTACATCAGAAGTTTTTTCTGTTAATAAAACACTTTTCTCCAAGTAGAAGGAAGCAGTTATTCAAAGGGGATGCATTCTGTATGTGGAGACTACAGCTGCATTGCTGTTGTTGTGAAATGGAACAGCATTAATCCATTCCTTGGCAACAATCTCAGTGAGGAAGAGAAATGATGCAGTAAACATATGTAACCTATTCCTCCTGCAAACCAAATAATGTCTCCTTAGAGTCCTCCTCGGACACTGCAATACAGAAAGGTTTCAGTAATCCTGTCCTGTATGAAATATTGCAGGAGAAGGAAGATAAATCAAAGGACTTCCATATTTAACTTTCAGATGTATTGGTTATTCTAACACTGTACTCGTTCCAAATGATTTGAGTAGCTTGAGGACAATGAAGCGTTGTTGGAATATATGGCTTTGAAATATCTCTCATTACATACCCTGCAGCTCATCAAAAATGAAAAACATTTGCCAGACCTGGCCTCGATTATTTTTTCCTTTCAATCTGGACATAAAATGTTATGGCAGACAAATGGGAGAAGACAAAATAAGGATTCCAGTCCAACCTCTACCCTGCTGCCCTGTGTTGTCCTGTCTGGTCCAAGAACAGCAGTTTAGGTGGATAAGTTGGACCAGTCCCCCTGCAGAAGCAGCCCTTAAGCTGCCCTCAAAGCCAAATTTACTGCCCTTACCATGAGTGGACGTGGATGTGGAGGCCAAGAGGCTGAGACTAAAGGGGTGGCCTTTATCCCTGTGGAGAACAGCATCTCTGTAAACTGAGGTGGGCAGTCACTCCATGCCCAGGTTCAGCTCAGCAGGCAGGCACAGGGCAGCTGAGGAGATGGGCAGGCCACGAGGCACCTGTTCTCTGCTGCCCCAGACAGACCTGCCACTTATATACAAACAGCTCATGAGCAAAAACCAGAGGCAAATAAACAAAAAAATCCTGCTAAGCCCCTTATTTCATTGCAGGCAGGATTCTGTCTCTAAAATTGATTAAAAAGACTATAAATGTAAACAGATGTAGCAGTCTTCAGCTGTTTTAATATTGCAGGTAATTGAACTAATGCTCAAACATAATGTGTTGGAAATAACACAAGATAATAAGAAAATCCAGGACAATTTAAATTAGTCAGTTTGTAAACCCTTATGTTTCCCAAAACAAAAATACTTGAAATGAAAAATCAATTCTAGAATTATTTACTAATGCATGTAATAGCTTTTCCTCGTATGTGGACATCATTCCTGTGATTTCACTGGATCAGTCTGGTACTTGTAATTAAACATATATTTAAGCTTGTTCAGGACCAAAATATCTTGAGGCCTTTAATATATTTTATGGTTAAAACCAAAATTATTGCATTTATTTATTATTCCTAAAGTCAAGAAGCATACTCAACAAAGTTCCTTGCAGAAATATAAATTGATTATATAACCATATTACAATAACTTCATTTTTCAAGTTAATGCAAATAAAGACTTTAGAAAAATTATAATAATTGTAACTCATTTTCAGACCAGCATTATGAATAGCAAATTCTGTCCCAAATTAAATAATAAAAAAGTTAACTATGCTAGCTTTAATTTTTTTCTTAATTTGAGGCAAATTGAACTACTATGGATATTAAAATAAAGTTCAAGTTTGGAGACATAAATTTGAAATTCAATGTATTATTCTGAGCCATGTTTTTTCTCATTATATGAACAGAAGCTTTTAAATTGCTAATCCTGTTGGCAGCATTCTCATTTGACAGAATCCAGAATTAAACCTGGATAAACATGGAGAAACCTGCCTTCATTAACAGATATCCAATTAAACCATGCAGTTTCTTAGGATCCCAAGTGATGGTAGCACATTAAGGCAGAAATTGCTCACTGCAAGGGATCCTGACTAATATCATCCTTGGGAAAATGCCTCTCCACCCCCTCTCAGTTACACCCATTGTTGCTCAGGGGCTTTGTCACCCTTCCAAGCTCCCACCTCATCATATCTTGACAGCTGCCCAGGCATTGCTTCTTGGGCGTGTCCCTACCTTTCCCTGGAGCAGCCTGGCAATTCCTCTTAATGGAGAGTAGTAAATATATATTTCTGGTCACTCTGACTGAGAACATGAGGTGAACACACAGCTCAGAAGG
>VZRX01003990.1:0-10301 GCA_013398075.1 Notiomystis cincta | reverse complement strand
ACTGGTAACAGCACACATCTCCTCCCCATGAAAGGAGACACTGATTAAATGGATAGAACCTTGAGAAACAACTTTAAATTGTCTAAAAATTTTACCATCATCCAGAATCTGCAATTGCTGGGGAGTCCCATTTCACACTGAAGACTTGGAGAGCCTTTCCCAGGCAAGACTTCCAAGTTTACCTTGAAAGTGAGTCCAGCTTTTATAAGATCAAATTGGCAAGTCAAGGTGACTTGATTACACTTTCAGTGCAGAAACACCTAGGTGTTTCGCCCAGTCAGGCGAGGCTAGGTTTTGGCCAGAGGCCTCAAGCCTTGACTGAGAGGGTTTCCCTAAAACACCTACAAAATTGCCTAAAGACTTTATTGGTATCATTTAGGAGTATGACTTCAAACCGTTTATCTTCCCCACAAGCTGATTATGAAGCTGAAGTAACCAAGGCTGGTTGGACCACTCTTGCAGGTACCCATCTTGGACCAGAATCAGTGGAAACACAAACATACCCTCACCCCCAGGTTATGAGTGGAAAGGGTCTTTCCCATTTTCCACTTCCAATATTCCTAACAAGTACCTGAGTTTTTTCTAAGTGAGCCTGTGATTCACCAAAATGTTGTTGGATGAAGGTTGGGTCATTTTGACTGCAATTCAAAAAGTTAAGAAAATACAAAGCTTTCTTCAGTCTTTTATGGAGGGTATATCCCATTCCTGTACTTTTTTTTGTTTTAACAACATGGACTTGAGAGTGCTATGGGCACATCAAAAATTGTTTGACCTGTAGGGGAATGGGATATGGCACACCCCTCACAAGTAAAAGAAGTCGGCCATCGATTTGGATGCATAGGCCAGCCCATTATCAGTCTTCATGGATACAGGTACTCCAAGGGCTGCAGAAGCAGACAAAAAATGATGCTGGACATCTTTTGCATGTTAACCTATATGGGTGGAGGTATGAACCGTAACATGAGTATATTTCAACTTACCAAATCCAGGGATAAGTGTAACATCAGTCTGCCAGATTTCTAGAATTGGGAGTCCCCAGGGAGTAACTCTGGGGGCGTGGCAAGGGTGCCACCTGTTGACAGTCGGCACAGGCTTGCACAGTTTGCCACACTTGCTTGTGTATAAGTTGAAATTGTTTTCCAAGAGCCGCTGCACTCTGGTGAAAAAACCAGTGTGACAGATGTGCCTGAGAGAAAACATCCATCACAACAACGGCCCCAGCTAACAGGTCTGCACAGACATTACCTTCAGAGATGCGGCCAGGAAGACTGGTACGGGTTGTAGGATATACTTTTACATATGCAATTGCACTGCAAAATGCAAACATAGTAATAAAGAAAAGAGCAATGAGTTAGTTCTTTGATATAAGCTTCTTTTTATTCTTGTCACTATACTTGCAAGGTAAGCAGAGTCAGTAACAATGGTAAATCATCTTGAAATTTTTCAAAAGCCCTCACCACAGCTGCTAATTCTACCACTTGAGAAGGACTACTTCTATATCTTGTAGCCATTGCCCTGTTACTTTGCCCCGCTATTACAGATCCCCCAGTCTTTCCAGAGCCATCTGTGTACACTGTGCAGGCATTGGCAATTGGAATTGGGGAACAGTGGCTCTTTTTCAATAAATTCAACTGTGATAGGCTGTTCAACAAAATATGGGAAAACATATGACCAGAAAGCCCTTGTAGGGTAACCTGAAAAGCCAGTGAGTGTTGCTGCAGCCAATCTAAACAATCTTGGGTCATGGGTAAGTAGTAACAGAGGGGTCAGCACTGTGAAGTTGCAGCAGATGGCACATTAGGGGCTTAGAAGTGTACTGGAGTTAGCACTTGAGCAACAAAATGTTGGTAAATGGTAGGACTATTTTTCATGCCCTAAGGTAAAACTTTCCAATTATATTTTTGATAGGGCTCAGCAGCATTAATGGAAGGCACAGAAAATGCAAATCGGGGGGCATTGTGTTCACAAAATGGTGTGGTAAAAAACCAGCCTTTTAAATCAATAATGTAAGGGTCCAGGGTTGCAGCAACATTGCAGGAGAAGGTAACCCTAGCTCTAGGGTTCCCATAGACACAATAATAGCATTGATTTTTTAAGATCATGCAGCAGTCACCATGTTCCACTCTTTTTCTGAGTAACAAAACCAGGAGAGTTCCATGGGCTAGTTGTGGGAATGATATGGCCAGCTTGCAGTTGTTCTTGTACAAACTGGTGCAAATGTTGCAGCTTCTCCTGAGATAAGGGCCACTGGTCCACCCACACAGGACGATCTGTCGTCTGGATGAGGGCTGGGATATGCTGATTGGCAGTGGCCCTACAGTAAATGTGTTCCCAACATGAGACCCCCATTGGCTAAGGCAGTCTTATTCCCGCAACGTAACAGGGAGTGATAGTCTGTAAGGTTTCACAGTGGCAGTACTACCTGCCTTCAGGGCCCTCAGTTGTGACAAAACTGACACTCTGCTTTGGAACAGAGAGGCCTCCAACCCCAGCACTCAGAAAGCTGTAACAGTACAATCAGCACCACTGTCAAGTACACCAGCAAATTGTAGCTTCTCTTTTTGATGCCAAAGAGCACATTTGAAAGTGGGTCTGTGATTGGAAAGTGGATGTGCCCAGAAGATCTGTGGCTGCCCAGTGAAATCAAAGCCGTTGTTACCTCTCACTCATGGAAAACTGCCATGGGGGTTAACATGGAAATAAACAAGTTGAGCGGTTTGTGTCCCTTCAGAAATTTGACATGGGGGAGGTACAGGGGTCCAAACCATTATCTGAATCTCCCCAGTAAAATCCCCATCTGTGTGTCTAGGGAGAAAAAAACCCCACTGCTTTGTGGCTGACCATCGATCAGTCGCAAGTGCAGCGCAACCCTGGCCCAGTGGTCCCCGTACAGCTGAAGACAAGCANCCCAACATGAGACCCCCATTGGCTAAGGCAGTCTTATTCCCGCAACGTAACAGGGAGTGATAGTCTGTAAGGTTTCACAGTGGCAGTACTACCTGCCTTCAGGGCCCTCAGTTGTGACAAAACTGACACTCTGCTTTGGAACAGAGAGGCCTCCAACCCCAGCACTCAGAAAGCTGTAACAGTACAATCAGCACCACTGTCAAGTACACCAGCAAATTGTAGCTTCTCTTTTTGATGCCAAAGAGCACATTTGAAAGTGGGTCTGTGATTGGAAAGTGGATGTGCCCAGAAGATCTGTGGCTGCCCAGTGAAATCAAAGCCGTTGTTACCTCTCACTCATGGAAAACTGCCATGGGGGTTAACATGGAAATAAACAAGTTGAGCGGTTTGTGTCCCTTCAGAAATTTGACATGGGGGAGGTACAGGGGTCCAAACCATTATCTGAATCTCCCCAGTAAAATCCCCATCTGTGTGTCTAGGGAGAAAAAAACCCCACTGCTTTGTGGCTGACCATCGATCAGTCGCAAGTGCAGCGCAACCCTGGCCCAGTGGTCCCCGTACAGCTGAAGACAAGCAGTGCGCGTTGCTGTCCTGAAGAGTTGCTGTGAGGGCGGGGACCAGGTCCATGCCAGTGCCACCTGCTGTCCGGGCCCACAAGGCGTTTGTGGGAATGAGCACAGCGGGGCTTGATTTGTGGTTCACCCCAGCACTCCGCTGGCAGTTTCCTGGCGGGCCCAGTGATGGAGCTGGGAGCGGCCCCCCTTCTTTACTAAATCTAGATCGGCCTTGTTTTACTTGGTGCTGTCCTTTCTGGCACCTTGGGCATATGCCTGATTCCCTGGAACCTCTTTCGGTCCGGAGGCATTCATGTCTCATGTGACCCAGCTTCCTGCACGAGAAACAAATACTCTATCTGGCATGAACACTCATCATAGTGAGAGCCTCCAAAAGCAAGGTCATATTATGACCGGCAGTGCCAATTCGCTGACAAGCCTTAAGCATTTCAATTCAGTGGGGGCTCGCAGGGGCCGTAAAACCTTTTGACAGTAGAGGTTTGCATTTTCCACTGCTGACTGTTTCAGTAATATTTCTTGTGCAATGGCGTTGTCTATTTGCTTATCTAGGGTGGCTTTTAACTTATCTAGAAACTTAATAAAAAGTTCATTAGCTCCCTGTGCTGCATTAACAAACGAGGTTGTAACGAGGCCACTGTGCAGTACTTTACAAAAAGCCCGCAAAGCGAGCTCCTTTGACTGCCGAAGGGATTCCGCAGGTGGCCAAGCCTGCATCGTGGTCAGCGCATATTGGCTCTCCCCCATAAGAGCTTCAGCACCGATAGGTCGCAAAACGTGCCCTAGGGGTTGCTGTAAACTGTGCACAGCTTGAACAGTGCAAAGCTCTCGCCACTCCGACATCCAGACAGTGAATTGTATTCTCATCAGCATAATCCATGCTATTAGCTTAAAGTCTCGTGGTGCCAAATCATACAAGCTCACCGCAGTTTCCAGGAGGCTAGTAGAGAAAGGGGCTCTGATGCTGCTGTCTATGGCCGAGCGGTGCAGCTCTTTCAGCACACCATAAGGCAACCTTTCCCATCTAGGTAGTTGGTAGGGGCAGTAAGTCTGCATCTCCTTCCATGGTAGCCTGTTTTCTCACCGCTACCTGCCAATCAGAAGGGGGAAATATTTGGCTCCCTTTCCGGATCTAATGGATCTGCGGACCGGGGCCACGCTCAGGTTCTTCTCCCACAGTCCCAAGACACTTACGGTCAAAGTCTTGTGTTTGGTTCAGTGGTGGCGCAGAAGGAGCCGGTGCGGAAGGAGTGGGTGCCTGGAGAGCTAGCGTGGCTCTTATGATGCCACAAGCATCTTCTTTTTGGGTTATCGTATGCCGCATGTGCCATAAGCATCTCACACACGGTCCTCTGCAGACGTAAAATCTTTGTCAGCGCGGTGTCAGCGCACATAACTTGGTCCCACAACGCGCCTCCTAAAGCGTCCCATGTCCAAGGGTCAAAAATATTACTGCTATCTAAAGTTGGATCACAGTCTTTTGCCCAGAACAAGAATCTGTTCAAAGCTGTAGAGTTAACTTTCCTGCAGTGTTTCTGCAAAATCTGTTCCAACATCTCTGCAATGTTCTTTTGCTCCTGGGAAACACCACTCTCCATAGTTCCTGACTGCTGCCCTCCATCCTGAAGGAAGATTGATTGGTGCCATGAGCTTCGTTTCAGCTCCCGGGCTTTGTTTCAGCCTCTGGGCTTCGTTTCATCCTCTCTGTAGAGTTCAGCCAAGTGTGGTCACCGGTGGAACCGCTAGTTGCCTTTCAATCCCTGATGCAGGGTGCCATTTGTAAACAATGGAGGCACAGACTCAGACTGGCAGGGAACCTGAATCGTTTATTCAAAGAAACGAGCTGGGTTTATACACTTTTTCAAGGCGCAGTATTTCCTTATATGGTGATTCTCACTACATGACCTATCTCACATTGCCACGTCAGCAACACCCTTTCTTTACATTCTTCTGTGGGGTGATCTTGCGCTGTTCACTTGTCAGTCAGCTTCTGGCAGGCTTCTCTCTGCAGGGCTCTGCTGCGTGGCACCTTGTCCCCCCAGGGTCAGGCAGGTCAGGACCCCCGAGGTCAAGCCTCTCTGTGTGCCAGCCATGTGCTTCTGCAGGCATGTCCCACAGCTCAACTTCATCCCATCTCTTCCCACAATGAGGAAATAAGCAATTCTGCAGGAATTTCAGACATAGGAGACTGCCCTCTGTTTGGAGGAGCATTAAATAGGTACTAAAAACTGTATTTCACTGGTGTTTCCTTAAACATGGTAGAGATGTTTCTTATTACCCACAGACAGACACAGTTTAGGTTTTCTGCTTAAAGTTTATTGAAAGAATATGACACCTTACAGAGGCAAGGTATTGAATCAGAAGAGGAATTGACACATCATGGTGAAAGATAAAATAGTTGAAGAAAAAAAGAAATATGGGGGTTGTACTGGTATTTTACAGAGTTAGGCAGAAAGAAAGTGTCTCTACCATAGTAAAGGATGACTCTTTTCACTTCACTGAGAGAAGTAACAGTAGACTATGACAGGACTTCCAGTGTTTGAATGTTTGAGGACTGACAGTAATCAACAACAAAGAAGCTATTCCTTAGCAATTTCCTTTTTCAAAAAATATGATTTTTAAATGTTGCAGAATTAAGGACGGTAGTATTTTTGTCCTAGTGACGTACTTCTAATCTGAAGCATAGTTTAAAATTAAAACACAAAGCAAAAAGAAAAATGCCAGAAACAGACTTTTGCTACAGTAATACAAGGTATCTGGGTCATTTGTATCTGAAAAAAGAGTAGTAATGTGGTGGTGACAGTTTTTCAAATGTTTTGAATCTTTCCTGTACGGTAAAACCTGGCAAGAGGACATCAAGTGCATTTTGGCAATGTAACACTATGCAAGACATTAATATGAAGTGATGATTCAGTGATATCTCTGTGACCTGTAAACTGTGACCTTTGATACTGTAGTTTTAGTACAGCTTTTGAGGTTGGCTGGGAGAAAGTCTTCCAAGGAGACAGTGGGTCCCAGCCCTCACAGGGTTGGATTTGAGTTTATTTTATGCTAAGTATGCATGGAAGTACACATCAGCACATAGCACTGTGGCTCGTGTGTGGAAGAAGCACAGTGTGCCTACACATAGTCCCCTTGATACATGGAGGGAGGAGAGGAAGGATCCTATCAGGTAAAAAGCTTTAAAAAACCCACTGTTCTTAGACATTCCAAGGAGTCAGTAACGTTGAAGTAGAGCAGTGTACAAAAATACCCAGAGCCTTCTAGCCAAGAAAATGGAACTATGGAATAGATTCTACTGAGGGTCAACTGTTATTTGCCATTAAAAAAGTCATGTCGTGGCTGTTTAAGACTGACAAGATAGTTACTCTTTTTGACATGGTAGAACATAAACAATTAAATATTGAGTTTTCTTGAACCTATTCATTGCTACAAAGGGAAGGATCTACTTCAGGAAGTATAGAAACATTCTGAATAGTGAGAGTATCAGGTTTTGACAGCATATTATGACTGTTTGACTTCACAATTTTCCTGCAGAAGACAAGAACCAACTGAGAGCAATCCATTTTAAAGCTATTTTGTCATCATTATTTTGGCAGTAAATACTCTAGTAGATGCTTGCATAAATGTTGCTCAAGAAGAATACTGCAGATGATAGCTTCTTGCTGCCTTACCTGTTGATACTGTAGTTCAAGCATGAGGGGATTTTTCTTTAAGTTTATGGAAGTAACTGCCTCTAGAAGCTTTTTCTTCTCATTAAGCTTCTGTAAATGTTAAGGGTCACTTCTTTGTTAAAATATTTATGTTCTGGGAAAATGTTCTCTTAATTGTACTGCTTCTTATTTTCTTGGTACTTATACTCAAAACAGCATTCTCTCCCTATCCCCTGTGTTTTTTAGAGGACCTTACTTTTACTCCTTTAGTTTGTATCAGATTTGCATCTTAATATGATTATTTTAAAAGTGTTATTGCTAGTTTCACATTGTTATGGTCTTTATTAATTAAAATTTTGCTTTATTCCCACTAATAATTACAAATATTTTAAGTAACTATAGTGAGACTTCCATTGATAGGAACATTAGTTGAACAAAATTAATTTGCTGGCCATTCAATATTGTTTATCAGATAAGGCTGATTATTTGGGCTGTGCTGTAAAAAGAGCCAAAAAGGTTTTGGAAGTTTAAAAACTAAATTCTTCAATCCCTATTTATGCTAAGTGTTGCTTGAACATTTGAGTCTAGCTGATGTTAATAAAGTGACATAGGACTCAATTGTAAATATGTACTATAAAATGTGGAAAGCATTGGTGGATGCACATAATTTTTCTTTTTTGCAGTTCTCCCATTTCTAGCTCCTGAATCCCCTTCCAAGAGAAGAGTTGGTAAATCACTGCAGCTGGAGTGATTGTTAAAGGCTTACTAAATCTTCTGCAAATATAAAGCCACATGTACCAAGTTACTGTTTAACTTCAGCTATGTAATGGCTTTTCAGGAATACTCTTACACTGAGCCCTGATGTGAAGAGATAGATGTCATTGCCTAACTCATTACTCATGTTTACATAACTCAGGCAGATGGACTGCAATAGAAGAATGATCCCCACAGATCCAGACCACGTCTTGTGTCAATTACCCATGTGGCAGAAATTTCTAGAGTGCAGCAAGGCCACATGAAACCCCTTGACAACTATAATTTGGAGAGATGTTGCATTACCGAACAGCAGTTGATGCAATTTGGCAACTCAGGTAATATGAAGACAGTATTCCTTCCTCCATCATTTCATCTGTGGAGAAGCTAACCAATGAACTGACTCAGGAGCTCCAGCAATTCAGAGGGAATATGTCATACTCTCCATCTATGTGGGCCTATATTCCAACAACGGACAGCAGGTATCCTCTTCCTCAAGAGAGGATAGAGAAGATACACACCATGGGGGTACCCTACGATTTTACCTGCAGGACCATGGAGTTGAAACAAGGAAGTGGGATGGATAACCTACCTTGATTCTAGATATACGGGTGTGGGAATTGCAGGGAAAAAAAAAGCTATAACTGGGAGTTTCTCCAGGAAGGTTGCTGCCCCAGTCTCCAGTGAACAGTTTTTCAGGTAGAATGAAAGGTCCAATCCTACTACTGACTGCAGTCTGATTGTAAGCCATCTCTATCAAGTGACCTGGAAGAAGAAATGATTTCAAATAGCCCTCTGAGCAACAAGCCTTGAAGAAATCAAGTAGGAAATAGTTCATGCTGTAGCCCTCAGGCCAATCTGAACAAGGCAAGGTGTAAAAAAATGTGCTTTTTATTGCAGCTGGAGAGAATGGACCTTCCTGGAGCCTCTGGCAGAAAGCAACAGGGAAGTCCTGAGACTGACATCTAGGTTTTTTGGAATAGAGCATACAGAGGATCTAAAGCCCACTATACTCTAACATAAAAGGAGATACTGGCAGCTTTCAAAGTGTCTGAGCCACTTCAGAGATGACTGGTACAGAAACACAGCTTCTAGCACCACAGTTACTTGTGCTGAGTTGAATGCTCAAGGGGAGGCTCTCCTCTACACATCATGCAGCAGATGCTATATGGAGTAAAAGGGTTGCACTGATGACATAAGAGTTTGGATAGGAAACCCTTGTCCAGAATTAATCATGGACTGGCCAAAAGGCAAAGATTTTTAGAATGTCACCAGGCATGTGCTGAAGAGTCCCCACCATGTAATAAATTTCCAGAAACGGAGAAGCAATATGTCTTGTTTATTGATGAATCCTTTTGTCTTGTGGGAAAGCAGCTGTATGGAGTCCTCTATGACAAATCACAGAAATTGCTGGAGGAGAACATGAATTGAGTTATTTCACAGAAATGAAAGCCATCCTGTTGGCCTTAGACATCGCTGAAGGAGAGAAATAGCAATGCTTTTTTTTTGTTTTTTTTACCTCTGTACTGATTCATGGGTGGTGGCCCTGTGGGGGTGGTGGCAGCAATGGAAGCAGAATAACTGGCAGCCTAGGGGTAAACCCATCTGGGCTGCTACACTGTGGCAAGACATCGTTGCCTGGTTGGAAAGGCTATTACTAAGAGTGACAGCCAAAGTCATGGACTGCATGGATTCAACAAACACTTTTTTTGTGGACATTTTATGAACATTTGACAGAGATGTTTCACAAACTAGGGGAGTGATGTCTGTCTGTATACCTATCAAAACAGATAGGTAGGAAAGGTGATGAGATATTGGGAAGTGTGAAACTTGGTGTGACATAAAGGGTATGGAATAAGGGATGGCTGAGTGTTAGCTCTGGCTGGGATAGAGTCTTTACATTGGCTGATATGGGGCTGTGTTTCGGATTTGTGCTGAACAAAGGGTTGATAATTATGGCGCCATGTGGGTGGCAGATGGAATAGCTTCTGCCTGTTCCAGAGGAACTCCTTAGAGGAGGAATTCCCTTTTGAGGCTTCACCTCTGCAGCTTGCTCTTTCTCACCCGTGTGATGGAAGCACACAGCCACTCTCACACAGGGCTAATTTGCCCAGGTGCATCTAGAAGAAAAGAGAAGGCAGCCCCTGCAGCAGGCTTCCGGTGGTTTTATTTGTAGGACTCCAGCGACAAGAGCCCCAGTGATGGAAGGATCCAGTGACAGAATGGGAGAGCTTCTGCTCAGGAAAAACTTATAAAGGGGTCCCGAGGGAGGCAGGGTAATACAGCAACAACAATGGGGAGAGGGTAGCAGGGGAGCAGGGGGCTGGGTTACAGCCTTACAGGGGATCTACATAGGACCACAAGGTTCGATGAGAGAAGCCGTTCTCACAGAATTAAGGGGGGGATCTTTAAGCCT
>VZRX01003989.1:40297-60348 GCA_013398075.1 Notiomystis cincta | reverse complement strand
CTTTCTTTCTTTCTTTCTTCCTTGTTTGTATGCCTGCATTTATTTTTTCCCAGATATGATCTTGTCATAATAATAATTCAGATGAAATAAGCAATAGGAAATAAAGTTATGTTTTTTATGATTAGTGGAATCTGCAGGTGGAGAAGAGTACAACCTCATAAAGCTGATTGAATACAGTCTATTATTGATCAGTGTACTGTAAAAAAGTGAGGAATAAAAGTTAACAGACTGTGGTGGTTATTTATTATGATAAATTTCGAGGTGAGTATTACAAAGGAGATGATTTTTTTTTCCACTATCATAAAAAATCATAATTCCATTAACTAGATTTCAATGAAATGTGATTCTGTGCTGGTGAGATGAAAAACCAACCAAACAAGCACAGTAAAATAGGCTCTGGTTATAAGTTCCAATTTTATTTCAATTTCTCCATGCTGGTCTCAGTTAGAGAGAGAATTCAAGGAATAAATGAATGCTGTTAAGTAAGAAGACAAAGTAAGAAGACAAATAAGTTTCTTATCAGTTTGACATCATATCTTGTGCTGAAGAATTCTGCACATTACAGTAGTGTTTCTCACAGTACATCCAGAAATAGATTAGTATACAGTGAAGACAGTTGAGTAAACCAGGTTTGGAGTCAGTCTGTAGCTAAATTCAGTGATAAAAGTGAGGGAAGTCTCAGGGGCCTAGAAAGAGGGAGTAGACAGTGATTATTTTTTTAGTTCAAATATGTATGTGAGGATGTAGTATTTCCAGGGGATTTTAGGAAAGTGAAAATAGTAAAATATGTCCTTGAGTGCATATCATCTATACCCATGAGAAGTGGGGTAGGTTAGTAACAAGAAAAAATAACTGTGGAAAGTGTGGAACAGTAAAAAACAGATCTAAGATTAGATTAAGTCAAAAAGCTTAATAAGACAGATTAGTTATTCATTTAAATCTATGCAAAGTTTCTGTAAAATTGGCCTTTGCTTCTCCTTAAAAGACACAAGTCATCTGTGAGGCCAAAAATTAGGCAACTATTCATTTAGCAACTGATTTCTGCAACAGGAGGGGTACTGCATGCACTGGTCTAAGCCACTCTGCCTCATGGTCTCCTTAACAAACCTCTTTTTTGTCAGCCCTTGCACATGGCAAATGAGTTCTTTATCATATAAGAGTTTCCTTAGGAGGTAGACTTCTATTTTGAATTAAAGGCTTATTTTTTCCTAGGAGGTGATGCTGCGAGCGATACAATCACTCATTTCATGTCTGAATCTATTCTTTGCAGTTCCATAGACTCCAAATGCATTACCTTATATAAAGACTTTTTTTCCCATTTGACTTTAATTAAGCTCCATCATCATGTGTTAGTGGAATACTTACTACTTTATTTTTCTGCTTTAAAAACCTTGCTGCCAGGTAAGTTTTCCCAAACTTTTGCAGCTCTTTGTCTTAAATTTTATTGCTTCCATAGTTGCTCACAGGAAAGAAAATGTCCCTTGGCATAAGAGTATCAATTAAGTCTTGGTGTGACATCTTTTCCAATGAAAAATATTTGCCTACATGAAATCCAGAACAGCAACAATAAAATCACTTAAATGTTTTGTACAGAGGGCTGTGTAAGAAAACCTTCTGTGTGAACAGGGAATATCAAGCCCAATGTCAAAACACAAACTAGTACACTAAATAAAAGCCATGCCTTGACTATAGGAAATCTTTAGAGACATAGAAACCCTGTGTTTTCATTAAGAAATAAGATGACCTGTGAAAGAGGATGTCTCTACAATCCTTCTGGGACCAACAACAACAAAACAAATCAGTTTTTTAAATAGAAAGATCACACAACAATGCCTTTGCTCCCAGACAAAGGCTGTAGAGCTGCCAGGCATTTGGGAGATCATTTCCAAATGATCCTCCAAACTCAGCTGGAATAAAAACATTTTGTGGGTTCATAGAATAGAAGATAAAATTAGCTCCAAAGCTTGCCTGAGGACTGACTACAGCACAGAGACTTCTGTGATGTGGCTATGAAATATGCACTGACTGGTTCTTCCAGGTGACCTCCTGCAGAGTTTGGCACACAGACCCACTCATGGCAACCCCACAGTAGCTGCACAAGCAGGCTGTGTGGCAGCTCCGCTTCCCTGTCTCTGCAGATCTCTGCGTCTCTCTCTTCTCTCTCCTGAGGCAGAGCAGCCAGAGAAACTGTGTCAAGCCGACGGCATGTAACACAGCTCAGACAGGAAACTCCAATGGGAGAAGGAGAGAGAGAGTGAGACAATATTTCCTCTAGCCTATGCTTCAATAATTAATAACAAATAATAGGACTCTGGTCCCTTGCTGTATCTGATGAGGGCACTTGCTAGTATGAGCAGAGAAGCCAGAGATGAAGAAAGGGATTTCACTTTTAGAGCAAGTCTGATGAGTGTACCCTGGTTTGTAGTGGGAAATTATTTTATCTATGTGAAACAGAAAGCTGGTCTTTCCTGCTACAGAGACCTGTTATGAGATGTCAGAGAACTCTGGCATACAGTGAACTGAATAATACAGTACCAACCCCCTCCAAACACCTGTGGAAACAAATGATGGAGATAGACACTCAGAGTTGGAAATAGGCAGCCTCAAGAGTAAAAGACACTGGAGGATATGTGTATAAAAGAATATATGTAGAATATATGGCTTGCACACTACATTTTCACCTAACTCATTCCTGCCTATGCATGGTTCAAGTGCACAAGCCTTGCTCATAAAACTGTTGTTTAAATATGCTTTCAGGAAGGCAGGCTTACAGAAGAGGATTAGTCTTTCCCACACAGAAGCACAGCACTTCACCAGACCTACTAATCTCTACATACAGCAGCAGCATACTGTGAAGATTGAAACCATCTCTCATCCTCTGAGCTGGCCTGGGGATGAGAAGTAGCCCATCAGAAGTAATCATTTGTTCCATGCTGATGAAGGAAAGGGATTATGTGTCTGTAAAACAGAAGGAAAGGCCTTAAAGATCTTAGGTTTGCAGTGGCAGAAATTTTCTAGAATTGATCACATGACAGAGATGGTGAATATGTGGCAGGGATCATGATTGCTAATGATGTGCAAGGAGGGCTTGAGATATCTGCTATTTTCTGGCTGCCATGGAACTTTTGCTACTCACACTGTCTGGCTGGTTATAGGGAGCATTTAAAGCATCAACTAAAAGATAAGGATATTACTTAGGGGTTGTAGAGAGCAGAAGGAGATAAAAGAGATTAAAGAACAGGTGGGGGGAGAAATACTGGCACAAAGTGTGAAAAAGGTTCATCAACACACATCTTCATCTCTATAGCACTTTTCACACAAATGTATAGTATTTAGATGTAATATTTAATTATGACAGATGTAGCCAAAGCAGTATCATTGTGGTCTGAATGGTTTATTATCTTAAAGGATGTCAGCTCTTCTCTACTTTTCTTTAGTCTACTTAGACATCAGATTTCCAGATATGACAAAAATTCAGGAATCATTTCTGATAATACTTTAATATTAGAGCAAATAAATAGTATATAACATTAATTTATAATAATAGTTTGTTTAACATATCACCAACTACACTGATTTATAGCTACATCTATGCATTTTACGTATATACATAATGTCACTGCATTGCATAGAATGTTAAAATGTGACAAACAGTCTTTCAAAATCACATTAAAAATAATACTGGTAGCTATCCAACCTGGAGATGATGGGCAAAATATGTCTTGAATGAGTTTTGAAATTTAAGACGAGTGCACTGGTCAGTTCTTTACTGGTAAAAGTAGGAACATTTCTAGTGAAATGAAAGGTCTTCTCCCTGAATTGTTAAGCCTTGAGACCTGTGGTGCAGATTTTTTCTCCCTATGGGTCTTTTGTCTGTGAAGTTGGTGGTGGTAATGTACAATGACAGAATAATTACCGTTAAAATATCTTTTTCCAAATGGAATGTGATTATGTAATGAATCATCTGTACAGAGAATAAAGTATATTAAAGCACCTCACTTCAGTCAGTTGGAATCCAATTGAGAGCTTAAAGCACCATAAAGTTTACTCTTTTCTCTTTCTTCTTTTTTTTTTCATTTTCCCCCCTCTTTCTGGGGAAATCTTAACCCTGTTTTTTTTCCTTTTTAGCTCTAAAAGGACCTTATGTGTCAAATAATCTCATTGAGGAGATAAAAGCAGAAGCTCTCCAAAAGCCTGCATTAGAAGGAAGAAAAGTTTCTTCAGTTGCTGAGAAAGACAAGGTAGGGTCATTTCCTCTGATCATCAGCTATTCTAATTTCTGCCTCATAGCTGTGACCCAGGTTCATGACTTTAGGAGTTTTTGTCAGCTTCACATCATCACCTGCAATTTACATAATGTAAGACTACAGGAAAATGTGGAGTAGGACAAGCCTAAATTAACCTCGTATAGTCTGAGTTTTACAATGGTTCATTAATTTCAAGGCACATGTAGTTCTGATACCAAATGAATAGAGAATGTTTTCAGCTGTACAAATTGACTGTAACAAAAAAATGAATGATTGCAACTTTAGCACTAAATCTGATAAGAATGAGAATGAGATTTGGATTTTTGTGTTTAGTTCCCATTTCTCATATGAGAAACTTAAATATTATAGTGTAGTCAGTTTTCTATATTAAGGAATTATACAAGCAGTGAAAAACTCCCTGAATCTTAAAGCTAAGCTGAGGAGACAATATCTCTCTGTTTGCTAAAATCCAGTCTCTACTATCCAACTTTGATAGTGTGCTTGGTATTATGCTTTTAATGAAATCACATTAACTACTTTATTTTATCAGATAAGAATTCTTCTGCTTTCTTTAAGCTTGCTGTGCTCTAGTAATTAATACAAACACATTTCACTGCTTCTGAAATATAGCATGATCTACGGAAAATTATCCTGGAATAGCATCTTGGTAAATTAAAAGTATAATTCACTGTTCATTCACCTTTACCATATTTAAATATTGTCAGGGCTGCTTCAGAGATGTTTTAAGGAACAATAAATTCCTGCATGCTGACACTTACTGTGATAACATTAACACAGTCACATATAATGTGTTTAGCTACATCAATCTGCTTCAAGTCATTACCTATGACAATCACTGACATCCCATGTTTGACTGGTCTGGGTTAAGGATATTTATTGATTTAGATATACAAAATATTAATTTTTTCTTGCTCATGTGTCCTGATGATTAAGCAAAATATTTTTATTACTTAAAATAACCAATCTATTCTCTCAAACAATTTCATATCCCTTTAATTACCAGTCTTAATACATTTTCAGAAAACTCATTAAAAACAAAACAGTCAAACAAAAAGAACAAACAAAGCAAGCAAGCAAGCAAACAATACCTAAGACACAACATACATGTAAAAGCATATTTCAAAAATTCGGAAATTCCCAAGTCTCCCAGAAATGTTGACCGAGTATTAATATTGCTGTTCCAACTAACTCCTTCTGATATGAGTATTTTTTTCCCCTGGTCTTCTTCACATTAATTTCTTGGCTGAGAACTTCTCAATGAAATGGTTAGAAGAGATTTTTGAAACTGTGTGTTTTCCCCTCTTTCTCTGATTCTTCTTGGTATAAATGTTTCAAAATAATATTCCAGCCTAAGGCAAATACATGGCATGGAAAATTTCAATACAAAGAAGAAAGATTAGCAAAATTAAAAATAACTGAAAATAGATGTGTTGGCTAACTTTAATAATGATGAAAAGTACTGCCTTATCCATGTATTGATAATTACAATGGTTATGGAAAAAAAAAAAGAAATCTTCCATTTAAAAGAAATGACATCTGAAATAGAAGCATTCACTATATATAGTAAAATGTTACATTTTAAACTGAAATATAAATCAAAAAAGCACAAATACATCTTGTAATACTAAAATACTTGTTTCAAAAATACTGAAAAAATAGGACGAAATGTCCAAAATGCCAATTAAGCAAATGTATTGCCCTCATACTATAATGAACAAAGTTTACTAGATTCAACCTGAAGGCACTGTCATGGATACAAGTTTCACAGAATCACAGGANTGTATTGCCCTCATACTATAATGAACAAAGTTTACTAGATTCAACCTGAAGGCACTGTCATGGATACAAGTTTCACAGAATCACAGGATAGGTCATATTAGAAGGGACTATAATGGGTCATTTGGTCCAATTCCCCTGCTCTGGCAGGGTCATCCCAGAGCACACAGCACAAGAATGCATTCAGACAGCTCTTGAGTGTCTCCAGTGAGGGAGACTCCACATCCTCTCTGGGCAATCTGTTCCAGTGCTCAGTCACTGCACAGTAAGAAAGTTCTTCCTCATGTTCAGGAACCTCCTGTGCACCAGTTTCTGGCCATTGCCTCTTGTCCTGTTGCCTGGCACCACCAAGCACAGCCTGGCTCCATCCTCTGGACACCCACCGACCCTACATATGGACATGGTGTGGTGCCCTCTCAGTCGGCTCTTCTCAAGACTGAACAGGCCCTCATAAAAGAAATGCTTGTCCCTTAATCATCTTTGTTGTCCTCTGCTGGACCCACTCCAGGAGCTCCATGTCTCTCTTGTACTGAGGAGCCCAGAACTAAACACGAGGCTCCACGTGTGGCCTCACTAGGGCTAAGCAGAGGGGCAGGATCACCTCCCTTGACTTGCTGGCAATGCTAGACCTACAGTGGAGCATGTTGTTCCAGAAGGACTGCACCCCATGGGAGGCAATCTCACTGGAGAAGTTAATGAAGGACTGTAGCCTGTGGGAAGGGCTCATGTTGGAGAAGTTCATGAAGGACTGTCATCGCTTTTGAGAGAAAATTTTCCATAAAAGACTCCTAAGAAATGCTAATACAGTACTTAAGGAAAACAACAGAAGTGGCCAAGCNGTTCTGGTTGTTGCCTGTTTCGCCTCATATAAATACTTAGTAAAGATCTGTTATTCCTATTCCCTATCTTTGCCTGAGAGCCCCTTAATTTCAAAATACTACTAATTCGGAGGGAAGGGGAGTTTCCATTTCTCATCCCAAGGGGGGCTCCTGCCTTTCTTGGTAGACACCTGTCCAAACTGCGACAAGGACTTTCTCCCATGGGAGAGACCCAACACTGGGGCAGGGAAAGGACTCCTCTCTGTGAGGAGAAAGCAGTGACAGAAACAAACATCATCTGCTGTGATGAACTGACCTCAACCCCCATTCTCTCTCCCCCTGCACCCCTGGCAGGAAATGGATGTAGAGCCCAGGAAGGATGGAAGGATAGGCAAAAGTGTTTTTAAGAATTTTTTTGCTTCTCATTATCCTGCTCTGATTTTGAATAGTAATAAATTCAATTATTTTCCCCAAGCCATGTCTATTTTGCCCATGACAGCAATGAGTGATCTCTCCCTTCCCTTAACTCATGAGATTTTAATTGTATTTTCTCCCATTTTCCAGTTGCAAAGGAAGTGAGAGACTGGCTTTTGTGGGTACCTGGCATCCAGCCTGGATCAAACCACCATACATGGTTGCAACCTGACTTGTTGCCTGCTTCCTTCTTTCCAGATACTGAACTCCACAATGTCATGGGCTCTACAGCCAAGGCTGCCGTGACTCTGCTACAGCTGCCCCCAACCTTCACCTTGTATCCAGCAAGGCCTTCCTATTTTGTTAGTACAACGTCAGGCAGCACACCATTCCTTGTGGGATCCTCCTTCCTCTGGCACAAAGTTGTCATCAATGCTTTCCGGGAACCTCCTGAATTCTTTGTGCTTTGCTATGTTGCTTCTCTAGTAGATGTCAGGATAGTTAAATTCACCCAAAGAGCCGGTGCCTTGGCTTTGAGGCTGCTTTGAGCTGCCCATAGAATGTCTCACTTACTTCCTCCTCCTGATCAGGCAGTCCATAGCAAACATCCACAGCTGTGTCACCCTCACTGGTCTACCCTTTTACCCTCAGGTAGCTCTCAGGGCTACATCTCCATTGAGGGTCAGGAGTGGTCTTCACCTGTAGGCCTTGGTCATAGACAATTTATTACTCAGTTGTCATTTCTATTCCTGGTTCTATCAGTCTGACAGTTCTGCCCTCTTCTCTACTTCTTCTGCTACAACCTGTTCATGCATCAACTTCTGGATGTCTCAAATGGGCTTTTGACTTACACTTACTGTTTAAAACTCTAGGGTGAGACATTTCTGAAACGTTTGATATTTGCCTTGAGCAGAATGAGTCATAAAACAATTCAGTTCAAAAGAATAATGCTGCAGAGAGATGCTTTAGCTCAATCCAAGGAAATTGCTCATACTGTAGGTTCTTTGTCTTAGAACTTCCTTTCCTGATAATTGCCAAAGGCTAGATGCCCTGAAAATTTGGCTAGTTTAAGGAAAGACTTGAATAAACCAGGCAGAATTCTCAGACTCTTGAAGATATTTTATAGTGTAGGGGTTTGGGTTTTTTTTTTTCAACTTCCATCATTTAGTTTAGTATTTAGTAAATGTGTTTAGTCTACAGTAAATGTGTTGCAAGCATACTGATTGGGAACTCCTACTACAAGGTATTTAGAAATTAAAACAAGCATTTCAGAAAGGAGTACTCATGATTCATTTTGCTACAGAGTAAAAAGAACATTGAATAACCAATGAGAGTTTTCCCTTTTCTCTTCCAGTGTTCATTTCACTAGGAATAGCATTTCTGGAGGATGACTATTCCTCTCCTGATTTCAGAAATATACTGGTTTATGGACTGTGCAGCTTCCCAATTATCCAGGGTGAGATGCATTCCTGATGTCACTGTCATTTCAAATTGTCAGGAAGAGAGTGACAGAAACACACCATATTCCTTCCAAATCTTCACAAAACAAAGAAAACTTGCATTTTCTGTAAGATACTGATGTGTGAAACTATCTTCTTGATAGTAATAATGCATGTGGTGCAGGAGAATACTTGCAGCAAACAACCTTTGCAGTTGATTAAATGTCTCAGAGTCAGAAAGGCCATGTATTGTTTTGTCTACTTCAGCACCATAGAAATTCTCCTTTAAATAGAAGAAATGTCAGTTCTGGAAAATGTGGCACTAAAACTTTAAGTCATAAAGCAGAAAACCTTGACAGAAAGTGCTTTTTATTTCCCCCTCTTTTTTTTTCTTTTCTTTTTATTTCTTTTCCTTGGATGGCAGATTTCAATACTTTGCCTCGATATTTCAGCTTACCCTCCTTTCAAAACTGAGAAAATATAACTGGACAGAGAAAGCTGAGAGGGATAGATACAATGAATTTTAACCTATTCAATTTTAAAATCCACTTGGATTTTTGCAGCCTTGGAGGTGGCCTGTGCTTTTCTTGTGCAGGAAAGGATTTAAATATTATTGAAAACCCATTAGTAACAGTCAGAAAGTCTTTTCAGAGCTGTAAAAATTTGTAGGGGTATATATGGAGTATATTTTCAGTGCAATGTGTGTGGACTAAGATCCAAATTGGGTGATTTTAATAAATAATATTAATATTAACTATTGCTGAATGTAGGCAAATGCTGCGCATACTGTTGTTACCAGAAAAAAAAGTTTTATCATAAAACTGTATATAAACTTAGAAAAAATACAGAGAATGCATGCCAGGTTTTGCTTTTGTTGGTTTGGCTGGTTTTATTTTCTTATACCAAGTTCAAATACCTTTTTCTCAAGATTATTATTTATTTATGAATGGTATTTTTCCTAAAATGTGGAGTATAAATGTCCCAGTGTAGATGCCTGACAATCTATATGACATAGTCAGGGGTTTTTGTGCTAATGTAGCTGTAGCAAAAGTTCTGGTTTGAATCTCAATTACAGTGACAGATGTTTTATAGCTGTCTTAATGTACCTGCTTTCTATAAGTAATCTGAATGTATGTACATCTGAGTTAGGAAGGTACCAGTGGAACATTAGATTCCCTAATTTGGGAAAAAGCTCTACATCTCAAGGAACAGTTTATGAATTTTCATTATCCTTTCATTCCTCAAAGACTTCCATATAACTACTTTACATGGTGTAGAGAAGTCAATGTAATAGACATATTTGCTTTTTAGTGAAGACATATTTCAATACTAATGCAACTGGACACAAGTAAAAATAAATCAAATAGTTGTAATGAGAGAAGGCACAAAAAGGTGAAGCTTAACATCTAACAGCACTAAATATTTTATCTTGCTTACTTGGTGTTATAAGTGACTAGAGCCTAAAAATTATGATATTTAGACACATGAAAGCAGGTTGCAAAAAGAACACAATCCTTGTTTTCAGTGTTGTAGTTGTGAATTGTGGTCTACTGTGGCAGATAGAATTTTTTTTTAATTTGTGTAGCAGAAAAGATTGAAGAAAAAAACCAACTGCCCCAAAACCTGCAGCTGTCACCTTTTGTTCCATGTCAAACAGAATAAATGGTCTGGTTAGTTTCCAGCATAGTTCAGGAGAGATGTTTGGTTCAAATATATGGTACATATTTCAAGGTGCCACAGTGGACATGACTATTTATGTGTAGCTTGAATAAAGAAAAAAACAAAACCAGGAAATTCACACAATTCACACAATTAGTCTTAATGAAAAAAATTCCAAAATTATACCAGGGAAAGAATCGTATTTGTCCTTTCACTGTGTATCCTCTGTCTGGTAGATGTTCATCTACTACATCAAAATACTCCAATAATGTCCTTATATGTTTTAAAGTATTAAGAAATCTATCATGATCACTGCAAGGTAGATGGTGCTATAAAAAAGTGTCTAGGCCCATGATGTTGACTAGCTTAGAACCCTTTATCTTGGATATACACAAACCCATGGTAGGCATATTAATTCAGCAAAATCCACTGCAATTTTGCATATGATCTAAAAAGGGGGATTTCATGCCATAGAAATAAACTAGATAAGCAAATATTTCACATTAAAAGGGCACATTCAGTTAAAAGTTTTAGAGAAGTTTAACCTATATTCACATTGTCAGATACAAAGATGTAGCTTTTGCAATTTTTTGTAGTTATGATAAATCTACTTTTTTAAAACCGTCCTTTAAAGTTGCTATATATATCTGCAGGATGGAAGGAAAAACCACAAGGAGCTGCAGAATCTCCTCTATGCCTTTCTGCTTTACAAGAAGAAATTCATTCAGGTTAGAAGTGTGTGGCTGTTCCTTGTGTGTGAAGGTTTTAAACACACCACATGAAGAGAAAGTATCAACACGAGTCTTTTTTCCAAAAGACTATTAAGAGAAACAGTTGGACTGTAACAGATAACTCTGAAACTTCAAGATGACTTCAAGTGCCAGATAGTAGAGTTTTTTTCATCAATTCCTTTATGTATACCATGTTCTGTAAATCCAAACCAGAGAAAAGTAAAGAAACAGTTTCATCATTCGTTTTTACACTACTTGGGGAGATTCTGCATATTGACATGGCCTGCTAAATTATATTCCAGGCAGTCAGGTGAGACTACATCAGGGGCAAAGAATGAGCAGGTAATGGTAACTAAGCATTAAACATTAATGAGACTTTCTGATAAAATATCAAATGTTAGGTTATGACTTCTAAGTAGTAATATGCAAACTTCAAGGAAACCATCACCAGTGCAGTCATCTTAGCTGCCAGACAAAGCACAGATCTTCCCTTAATAATTCAGTAGGTAAAGTGTCACAGTTTTCACTTGAATTAAAGAAAAAATAGGCTCAGAAACTTTCTTTGATGGCATATACAAAAGTTTTCAAATGCATCCTATTGCATGTGTGAATTTATCATCCTTCCTGGAATACTTTCACTTCGTGTAACTAATTAAATATTTATAGGAACAGAGTGCAAAAATAACTCTATATGACAGTGGTTGTGACGTTTATGTAGGAGAAGAAAACCTCAGATGAGTTCTTTTACTTAAGTAAAGCATATTTGGATCAGAACACCCACAATATAGGCAAGTATTCTCTACTTGAAATATACGATACACTGCTATGGGGCTGTCTCATTGTAAATTATTCTAAATTGCTGATTTTTTCTCAGTCTAGAAAGAAAAAAAATTAGGCATTTTTTAAACTTTTACATGAAGTGAGACAATTCTTCTCATTTGAATTTTCTGCAATGTGTTAAATTTCCCCCAGACTATTTCACTGCAGTTAAAAAAGAGATGCAGAGGTGTTATGAATATTATGAATGTTGACCTGTCTATTCATATCTCTAACAGCATTTCTATTCAGTTATTAAATAACAAAGAATTGCAAAAGTAGAAAGAAATTTAAGCAGTAAAATTTCAGCTAATATAGAACAGGCAGAACTGTGTATAATTCTAATGCTGAAGATGAGCCTGAAAAAGGACACTGACAGACTATATAATTAGTATTTGAAAGAATACTTTTTTCAGTTTCTGAATCTGAATATAATGACACTTTTCAGTTCTCAGAACTAGAAGACTGAGGATGAGTCAGAAGACCAAGCAGTAGCTTCCATTAAATGTCCCAAAGGAAAAAAAATAAAAGGACATGGAATTTAGAAAGAGGAGACACAACACCAGAAACAACAGAGTCACTATAACACCATCAATACGAATGGAAAAACTTTAAAAGTTTCTTTGTTGAGGTTCATTTCTTAACTGTCAACTTCTGCTGGAAATCTAGTGTGAACAGATTTTGTTTTGATACTTCAAAATTTCCGTTCCTTGTCTGAGCAGAGCCCAAATCTGCAGAGATGCACGAAGAGAGGGAAAAATATGTTCAAAAATCAGCTATGTAAATAATCTTCCAATGTTACACAAACCCCTTGAAACAGGTTTGGCTTTGAGTATGGAATGATTAATTTTTATGTTTTTTAAAGTGGCTTATTCTTTTTTCCATTTTATCTAAAACAGTGCAGTAGTAGCAATAATATATATTCAGCAACATAGAGGTTAACTTAACTTTATCAAGGCTTTTCACAGCACCATAGGTGGAGTGATTCCAGTATCTGAGATAACATTGATACTTTCATGTATCTCTGCAGATTTCAAAATAGTGTTCCAGGATTACAATAGGTTTGACAATATTCTTTAGTTCAGTATTAGATATGTATGTCAGTGGTGCCTTTTCTAGATCACCAGATAACAAGGTGGTGTAAAATAGTATGAGGTCCCGTCACAAAAGGGGAGGATTTTTTCATTGGGTAGCCAAGGGAGGTCTCTGACTGCAAGTCTGAGCCTAAAAGAGGTATCAGGAAGTGACCTGTGGGTACAAGATGCACATGAACACACACACAGTACTCAACTCGAGTCTGTTGGACTGACTAGCATGCTACTGTATTCTGCAGAATGATGTGGGGTTTATCACAAGCTTTCTAAAACTGAAGTAGCACTCTACTAGAAAGTATCAGAATTTCCAGGTGAGAGTTTTCTGAGAAAAGAGACAATTCTAAATAAATGCTCCAAGTGCTATTATTTGTAGCATGTTCAACAGCCCTAGCTGAGACCGAGATACTAATTTGAAAAAAAAGAACTCTTTGTAAAAAGATAGCAGAATCTGCTTGAAAGAAGTTATATTTTCATTTCAAACAAAAGGTAGGAAGAAGTACAAAGAAATGGACTGATTTTCTAATTGTCATTACAAATATTTTTTGGAGAAAGAATTTTGGAGATCATGCAAGGTACTCCAGCTGCAGGTGCCAATACAGTATCATCAGTAGAGGACTTATCTACAAGTGTATATAGACACACACACTACAGACTATCATTCAGAACAAGTTTTACTCAGTGGGATTTTGAAAAAAAAGGTCCAAGTACCCTAAAAACTCTATCATGTGAAGGTGAGGCTGCAACCTCTTGTTTGCTTGGTCTAGTTTTTCAGTCATAGATTCTCTGACCAATGTGTTAACTCTTCAATCATATCTTTGTGTTTTCTTCTGAGGTACAGTCTCATACATCTTTTACATCTTACATCTTTTAAAATGGAGGGAAGAATACTAAGGATTTACTTCCTCAGAAGGAGAATATCTATTGTGGGCTTAAGGACTGACTGCAAATTTTAGTGTTTATCTGTTGAATATTATAATTGCACCTCAGTATTGGGAACATTCTAAATCAGAGGAGCATGAGCAAGGAAATGGTATTGCTGCTAAGCTGTGGCCATGTATAGAGGATGGACACACTGCATTGCAGACAGAGTATTTTGGAAATGTTAGTTCATTAAGATATGTGGAATATAGCCCAATCTGACTCATTTAGCTACCTTGCTAGGGACTATTCACTCTCGAAAATATAAAAAGGAGCAAGGAAAGTATAAATTAAACACATAGATATACAGACTTGAGGGTGATAGAGCTGTATTTATTGTTTCCCTGGGTAAATTAATCCTGTGTGGATGTTTGTGTATGCTAAATTCAGTAGCAAACCAAGTCAGACTGTCTGGTGAATAGTAGAAATCCGCATATGTGAAGTTAGTGGTGGGTATTGAGCCCAAGGTCTGATCATGGATATTAACCAGGCTGAGAAACCTGATAATATTTGAGGGACCTGTGGGAGTGGGCGAGACTGTGAAGCAGGTGGGTGATGTCATGCACCTGTTTGATAGTAAACATCCAGCTGGACAAGCCAGTGAACAGGAGGAGACTCGTTTGGAGGGGAAAGGAGCCTGGCGTCCGGACAGGGATGTTAGGTGAGTGTTCAAGAGACCCAAGGACGTGGGTGTGCTTGTGAATGTGGAGAGTGAGAGCATGCATGATTTCAGCAGTGAACCTCAGCCACAGTCAGGGAGAAGGAACAGGGTTTGGCCATCTGTACCTGCATCTCATGAAAGTCCTGTGTTATGGATTTTGTCTGGGTGCTGTTAAAGGCAGTGCCCTGGATGTGCAAACTGGAAAACACCAACTGCATCCATCAGCCTGGGATGGAGACCCCTGAGACATGATGAATTACTCTATGCTTAGCCTGATCTGTAGATAGTAGGATGTAACTTTGAGTATTACTAAAGAAATTGAAAAATAAAACTATTAATTATATTTTCAATAGAATTTCTGGCTTTAATTCACAGAATTCAGTCTCAGTGTACCATTGTTTCTAAAAATTTTTGGAAAATTTTGTGTACTTATTTCCATTTGTGGGTATTTTTTCTAAACTCATTCCTGTTTGCTTGCTTTCTGCAAAATTTTGCATTTTTAGGGTAACTATCTTTTTCCTGTATAATTAAATATACTCTTTAGAGGTTTCTGATATTATGTTAGAAGTTAAATAAATAAGTGTTGAGTTTAGGCTGGCATAGCATTAAATAACTTTCCTGACTTACTTTCCTGTTCTAAGACAGGAAATCTGAAAATTTCTGGCAATCTGAAAATAATTCCTTTATTTCTTTTTTTTTCTTTAGAATAACCCATTGGTTTAATTTATTTTTACCTCTATTTTGATAGTATATTAAAGGTAGTATATTTGATAGGATCTTAAAGAATAAATCAGAATCAGTTATATTGTCATGTAACCTGTCAGATATCCTTCAACTTACAAACAAATTAACAAGAAAGGAAAATAAAATAAAAATAAAAACAATATGGACCCATCCACAGAAATGCTAGGGTTTTCTTTCTGAATTTTGAGTAGCATTTCATGTCAGTTTCTTGTATAGATAACTTACTAAAAATTATTAAGTATTAAGTATAAGTTACTAGAATTAATTATCAATTTAATTAAAACTTTATCACTCCTAGGAGTAGTTGCTGCATTTTATGGTACATAGAAAAAACCTCTTTTTTTTGACTAAGAGAAAATAAAATACAATGAAAGATAGATGAATGCAAAAATCCACGTTTTTAAACTATTCCAAGAATATCAGCTGTAAAGTGAGAAAAAAGCAGAAAGATAGAAAGATATATTAAAGGAACACATCAGTTTAAATTATATCAGGCACAGAGGCTGGTAAAAGCCTGATGATACGCAGATACACATATATTGTTTTGATTAACTAACCTATAAAAATAATTTTATGCAATCTGCAAGCAAGAAATATAACTCATAGCACATGAAATTCAAGGGAGAATTAAATATCGTATTTTATGTGCTTTTCACCTAGATTTTGGAAAGCCATTTGCCACACTGCTTTGTGAATTACTAGCATCTCTATACCCACTGAATGTGTTTGTAGCACAGCCTGCAGTGGAATGAAGAGACACCTGAACCAGCACATGTGCCAGATACAGTGGAGTCCTGACACCACTGAGTTCTGCATGAGCTTATTCCTTCCACTCATGGCATCACAATACAGTCAGCTCTCTATTGCCAATGCTGATTGGAGCCTCACAGAGTTCTGGAAACAGAATTAGTGCTGTGGTTCCCACACTCAGCTGACTTGGTCAGGATCAACCCCATGAACAGTCTCTTTCACTTTATGAAAGATGCTGCGCTGTCCAAATGCATGGAACCACTCTGGGTCTGAAGCTGTGTCCAGCATCTAAATCAATAAGCCCTCCAGAAATGACAGAGTGCATGATGTGAAGACAGTTGGAACAGCTCTTGGTCAGTGGCAAGGGCTCAGCACAGCATGGAAGCAGTTAAAACTTTTGAGCCAAGGATAGAAGCCATTGCACTCCTGTGGCTCTGGACTTGGGCAGCAATCTGTGCAGCATTTGTACTGGCCTGCTTAGATCACCTGGGAACCTTTGCACCTCTGGCATGATTTAGCTGCAACATGGATAGCTACTTCTCAGATGATGCAAAAGTTACTGAATTTGAGTTACCTCTGACCAGCTGTAGATGTTAATAATGTATGCATCTGAGCTACTCAGCCCAATTCCCTGTGTGGTCAAGTGAGAAAAATAACAGCTTTCAGCTATTTCTTCAAAACCATGATGAGAATTGCTCTTCAGTTTGCCCAGTTCTCTACACTGAATAAAAGAAGCCTCAAGTGTCTACCTCAAATGTGGACATATAACATGATGTCTAGAGCTAGCTGGCATCATCTTTAGCATCTATCATAGGTCCTGTGACTTACTATTTTAAAATGCCTTATCAAATATCTCCTGTAGAAAAAACAAAAAATCTGACTTTTCATTTACAAATTGACATAAGAGGGACATATTTTGTGTGTTCAGAGTTCACAGAAGCTGTAGAGAACTGATATTATTTGACTCTGTGAGACATCCATTTGCTTTGTCAATTTGGAAATAAGCAGAACACTGTATGGCATGACATAAAATACAACAGTGGCTTCAGGACAATGATATTGCCTATAATTAGGTTCATAACATCAAAGAAAACACACTCATTTTGTTAATTTCTTATGCTCTTGTGACACTGGTCTAAAATTCTAGATCTTACTGCTGTTCAGATAATTATAGATGCAGGGGGAAATACATAAACTCCCAGTTAATCGAGTGGATAAAAAGTTAGTGCCTACATCCAAAGGACAGCTTTGGATGAATGAGCCTCAGCTAAAGGAACCATATGGTAGGTTTGTAAGTGCACATGCTGTATTCATCCTGAGAGCTGCTAAGTACTCAGCCTTGAACTTGAAGAATGGGCCAAGAGGAATGCTGCATATAACACTTCACACATTTTTGAAACAACTTTGTTTTGTTGAGAATAAAAATTAATGAGTTTTAAGTCAAGGAACAAAAGAGTGGAAGGGAAAAGACAGACAATCTATTCTGAAAGAGAAAATACTAGGTTGTTGAAATGTGCTGTTTTGAATACCTTCAAACTTCCAGATTAGTAACAGGAAATCCTTTTAAGAGTAGAAAATACTTTCTTGCCCACATCTAAATCTACTACTGTTCTAAGTGTCATGTTTGATATTTTAGTTGGAGACAGTCTGAGGGCAATGCTCATTTAAACACACAATTTATGACTAAAGCATTTGAAAGTTTTCAGACACGTATAAAACGTGTTCAACTGGCTATCACTTATTAATACCACAGCAATGGAATGTTTTTGGCAAAATATTAAATACATTTTTTAAAGAAGACCGTGCTAAATTTTTAGCTACTAACTTACATGATAAGCAATATTGATGATATGACAATGTTTTTGGTTACATGTTTATTGATTTATAAAACTTAATGAGCTGCTGTATTACAAGGTTATACTTTTGAAATAAATGCCAGGTCAGAGCGAGGAAACTGTTTGGATAAGAGCTTGATGCAATGAAAGAACTCTATGTTCTGATCCCTGTACCTCTTTTCAGTTAGAGGTATATCACTGAAGCAGTGTGCTTCAAAACCCATCTTCTGTGGCAATAAAAGTTATGCAGATTGTACAAAGTAATTTTGGCAGTGTGACTCCAGCCAGTAACTAAGCTGACCTAGTCACTCTGTCACTCCTCCCTAGCAGGGTGGGTCAGAAGAAAAAGAATGAAGAGCAAAAAGAAGCGCAGAAGAATCAGAAGAGCAAAAATGAAAAAACTCATAGGTCAAGATAAAGACAGTTGAAAACGTGAAGCAAAACTGTATGCACAAGTGAAGTAAAATTAGGAACTCACTCAGTACTTTCCACCCATGGGCATTTTTCAATCATCTCCTGTAAAGGAGGGCCTCAGCACACGGGATAACTACTTGGGAAGACAAACAGCATCACTCTGAATATCCCCCATTCCTCCTCCTTTCCCCCATTCCTCCTCCTTTCCCCCAGTTTTATTGCTGAGAGTGACATGATTTGGTAAATAATATCCTATGGCCAGCTGGGGTCACCTGTCCCGTGTCTCCTTCCAGCATCATGCGCACCCCAAACTACTCAGTGCAGGGTCAGAGTGGGAAATAAGAAAATTTCAATATTATGTTGAACTGTTAGTCATAGTCAAAACACACGTGTGTTATCAACACTGGTTTAATCACAAATTAAAGACACAAAATGCTGCTGCTATGAAGAAAATTCACTTAATCTTTTCCAGTTCCAGTACAACTACTGAGAGGTGTTTAAGCAAATAACAGCAATAAATTAGGAAAAAAATTATGTTAGAGGTATATCTTGGCAGATTTTACTAGTGTTACTCTATATAAATAGTAGAACTTATGTCAGTACAGTTGCATAAGGTGTGCATGCTTGGAATTTTTTTTTTTGTTGATTTAGCAGGAGAAAAGTCATGCAATGGTTTTACTTTTGAGCTTCTAACAGGTGGTTGCAAACAAGAGGTTTAAAGGCTGTGTGTAAAAGTAGACCATGTCCATTAAAACTAAAGTACACTGACTGTCTATAATTCTGTGAATGGCTGCCTAGAAAATAGCCCCCCAAGGAGTTTGAATGAAGTCTAATGAAAGCAAACAACCAGAATTACAGCCAAAAGAATGTCCACAGTCTGTCCTTAACTCACCTTATTGACACTGCAGAACAGTCTTTTGCATCTCTAACAGCAGTCAGGAGGAAGAAGTCCCACTCTAGAAAGCAAGTTAAAAGCAAGGTTGATATAGACTCTGGTGTCTCTAAAAAGATCACATTTTTTCAAGGAAAAAAGGGTTTTTTAGCTACTTAAGTGTTAGGCCTAGATATATCTATGAGTGAAGTATATATTAATTCCTTAGAAATGGACTGAAAACCCAAAAACTCTGTCTCTAAAATTAGATGTTATACTGTTAGCCAGGTTTATTCCCTATGCAGCAGGCTTAATTTAAACTGATTTGGAGTTTAATACCTTTTGAACCTTCATTTTGTTTTGCATTGTTATTGCCTCTGTTCAGATATGTTTGCTGGGATGTGGCTGTGAGCTGGATATGAAAATTATAAGAGAGATGGGTCTGCCTGAAATAAGGTGCAAATGAGACCATATTCCAAAGTCAATAGTATTCATTTTATTTAATGGTACATGTAAGGTAGAGAGATAGAAAGAAATATAACATGGAAGAGTGGGAGAGAAAGAGAGTGACAGCGAGACAGATTAAGGAGAAAATATCATCACTCTGTGGATCCCAATGGCATCCCATTGATCCTCTTCCCCTGGTCTTCTTGGTGATGATGGTCCTTCAAAACACAGAGTTCAATGGATTACTGTATGTTCAGGCCAGCTGGGAATGCTCAGGTGCCTCCCCTGGGCAGTCTGAGACGGTCTCTTGCAGCAGACTCTGGATGCTTTGCATCCCTTTGCATCACGAGCGGTGCTCTGCTGCAAGGCTTAAGCAATGAGTCTGGGGACACTTCG
>VZRX01003989.1:0-40290 GCA_013398075.1 Notiomystis cincta | reverse complement strand
GAAATAAGGTGCAAATGAGACCATATTCCAAAGTCAATAGTATTCATTTTATTTAATGGTACATGTAAGGTAGAGAGATAGAAAGAAATATAACATGGAAGAGTGGGAGAGAAAGAGAGTGACAGCGAGACAGATTAAGGAGAAAATATCATCACTCTGTGGATCCCAATGGCATCCCATTGATCCTCTTCCCCTGGTCTTCTTGGTGATGATGGTCCTTCAAAACACAGAGTTCAATGGATTACTGTATGTTCAGGCCAGCTGGGAATGCTCAGGTGCCTCCCCTGGGCAGTCTGAGACGGTCTCTTGCAGCAGACTCTGGATGCTTTGCATCCCTTTGCATCACGAGCGGTGCTCTGCTGCAAGGCTTAAGCAATGAGTCTGGGGACACTTCGAGGGGTTTGATGGATTCTGACATTCTCTCAGCTGCCCCTCATGTGAATGTGCCATGGATGTGGCCTTCCTGGGGTGGGGGATTTGTAATTGAGCCGGTTTGTGTGAGGGAGGATGGATATTCACTCCCTCTGACCAGACATTACACCCTACACCCCAAAACTCTCCTCCTCCCCTCTTTGTTGGGCCCGGGGGGGGGAGTGTGTGCAGACCTGGCCTCAGCAGAGGAGCCTGTGGGCTGTGGCCTCCCCCACCTCGAACCCTACCAGAGCTGATTTTCAGGACAGCTACTGGGTTTGGTTCTCTTGTGGATACATTCTTCTCTCTCAGCCTGGTTTACTTCTCCCTAGACCTGACATAATTGGACAACAGTGTTCCCTTGATCTTATCTCAAGTTCCTTTAGGCAGCTTAACAGTCCAAAGTTCCAGTCAGGAGGCTTATTGAGGGAGGGGTGGCCTTGGTGGTCGCAGCTTCTGCCTGTGGCCTCATGTCCTATTGCCTGGCGCCACTGAGAAGAAGATGGCTCCATCCTCTTCACTCCCTCCCTTACAGTGGTAAGATCCCCTCCCAGTCTTCTCAATTACAATCTAGATGATCTGACAGAATCATCTTCAAAAGATGATTCTTTTATCTAAGGCCTAACAGTTATGTTTGATCTTTAAAGTTCTAGGACATTGAATTCAAAGGTGTAAACCACACAAGACAAACACAAGGAGTACACAAGGAAACCTCTGTGAACTAACTTCCTTTGAATTAACAAAATACTCCTATTAAAGAACATTTTTCCTTTACTCTTAATGTTTTAGATGCTGGTGTGTGGGACTAACTTCTTCCATCTGTTAAACTGAACTACCATATGAAGTAATTGCAATGCTTAATAGCCACCCCTCCCCTCAAATCAATATTTTATTTCCCTAATGTTACAAAAGAAAGGAAAAAATCTCCAAAGTCACTAGTCTTCATTGCTCATTATATCACATAAGAAGCAAATTTTGTCAACTTGCTTTATTCTCTGTTGAGTAAAAGAAGACTTACAGTTTATGAGCAGGAATAGCTTAGCAAATTTCTTATGTAGATCTTTAGATAAGTAAAAAGAATCTTCCATAAGTAAAAACTGTGAAACAAAATATTTGTGATTCTGGGATGTAATGACAGTGTTGCACTGCTGGCTCCCTACAGATGTCTGTGACATTGAGTTATCTCCATGGAGCTGCTCCATGCAAATCAAGGAATAATACTCACTGAAAGGCATGCACAGCCTTGCTAACCTAACACTCTTGCTGCTTGCAGCCTTCACTTTATAGCAACAGCAGCTTATGCAATTCTTGAGCAGGCTTTAGGCTTTCCATGAGAAGATTGCCTACAGTCTAGGCTTGTATTATTAATGATGAAAATAATTTTCTATGGTGGTTTCTGAAGCAGCTACACAAGTACTTTGCCTCTTAACTATTGGGCATTATATCAGAGTTGGTATATTGAAGTGGTGACATTAAAAGATAGTGTGGGCTCATCTTCAAAGAGGCAGCTCTGAGCTTATCCTTGAATTTCAAATAAGATCAGCTTTCTTCCATGTGGGGAAAATTTCCTGGTTTGGTCGTGATGCTAAATTTCAGCCTTGAGCAGGTTTTTTTAAGAAAAGACTAGTCTGTGACAAACAAGAATCAGTGATAGGCTGATAATTATAGCAACGTTTGAATGTACTGTTGCGACTTGCCTTTGTAGTGAAGCTATTGAAGCATCCCCTAGAGTAAATTGCATTTTTCATAAATACCAAACATTCGGGAATAATTACTGCAAAGTATTTGGATGCCTGAAGGCTCACTCCTTTGTGAATGGAACCAACAGTGAGAAACAGACATGGAACAGACATGCATTTCTTAAGAGTGTCTGTCTTCCCCAAATGCATTCATTCTATCCTCTTCTTCAAATCTACTTGAAAAGGCTTTTTTGACCTTTACGAATTCAAAATATCATCAAACAATCACTGCTTTTCTTGTTTGAACAACATGCTTCTCTCAGTTCTAGATTTAGTAATAAAGTCTAAAATTTCTGAGATGAGACATTTTCTAAATGAGCCATCTTCTCTACCAATTGGGAGGATTTTGTAATCTGGTTTTCATCTTTTTGTTTATCTGTGGGCAGAGAAGTCAAGTAAAGATTATCAAGTACCACAGTATTGACTTTGCTTATTTCTGTTAATATAGCCGAATAAGTTTCATGATTTATCTTTCAAAATTATAATTGAACAATCTTTGTAGTCACTGGCAGCTTATATACAAACCATCTCAATGAAAATATTCCCTCTTTCAGGTACTTATTATTTTAAACTCTTAGTTTTTGTACTTTCTCATTTCCTAAAATACTTTTATTTTAATCTTTCTTTATCTCTTAATTACCCCAGGTAATCTCTCTAAAGATATTGTCATATATTTAATCTCTTTTTTCATTGTTTTTTATCTGTTTATTCTGGCTTGTTTTTCACTGAAAATGTCCCTGTGAAAGACTTATTAATCTGCCTGTTGCTTCTGTTATTTGGTGAAGATGTATGCTGCCTTGGACGTAACCTCTTATAGGAATGACAGATGATTCCTATAAAAATAGTCTATTTTGCTATGAATTTTTTGTTACTGGACATGCTGTCTTCCAAAATTGCTAATTCCAAAGAAGATGCCACTCTGGAAAGAACAAAGCCTAATTTATCCTGGGTAGGTACTAATTTCAGCATTTCTTTAGTTTCATTTTTGCAGTTAGCTTACTTTCATTTTCTGGTTTTATTTATTGTCTCATTTTAGAATAATTCCTGAAAATACTAGCTTTGACAAACAGAACTGTGTGAATAAATAATTTATATTTTTTGACTGATATGAGATTAAGGTTCAAGTTCATACATATACATACCTAGTTGTCTACACACAGCATAGACCTCTATATCCCCCCTCCAGTTTGTGGAACTGGTTGCATTTCTGGATTGGCAGTTAAAGAATGACTAAAATAGTAATACACAATTTCAAGTTTCTTCTGTGGAGAGTGGAACTTTTTCGTATGGTTGTTGCTTAAATTACGGATGCACAGAAATGCAGAAGGTCTAGGACATGAAACATTCAAAAAAATGAAGCAAATGATTTATTAACATTGGTATTTCTGTGTTGAACAATTGAAAATTATTGTGAAGGTTAAGTATTTAAAAAATTGGATAAAGAGAGAAAACCACAGGACATAGATGTTTTGAACAAAAAAATATAACAAGGTGCATTATAAATGACATGTAATGTGAAATCCAGAATCTTGTCTTGGGTGTTTAGGATATCTGTAAAACCAGAAAGAATTAAGTAATCCAGGAAGATACAGAATGAATCAGCATATTGAAACTACAACATGAAAGAAGTCATAAGACACTGGCCGATACAGAAAGGTTGGATACAAGGACCAAAAATCTCATATTGGACATACAACAGGGCTTAGACAAAAGATTTAAATTTGAAGATGTACAAACCTGAACCATTATAATTTTCATAACTTCTTTCAGAGACTTGAAAAATTCTACTTTTTCAAAATATATATAAAAGATGAGCTTTATTTTAGTAAAGTTGTCTGGTGATTACTACATATTCTCATTTTCAATTTACACAGACATGTGAATTCAATGTCCTCCTTTGTGTGAAAGAAGTAAAGGCATGGGATAGGGAAAAGGTAGGTACATTTTTTCATGCATTAAAATGCTAAGAAGCGTCAAGAATAATTTTACTGGAAGGGCCATCCTGGAGCTCATCAACTCAATATTTCGCTTTGTCCAGGAAGACAACAAAAGGAAAATAGTAATTAAGAAAATATTGTGAATATAATGAATTTTAGCTTCCTTAGTATTCTGAACACTCAAAGTCTCTCATGCTTCAGACATTCTGACTTAATGAATTTAACATTATTATTATTTCCACTGCATAACATACTGAAATACCTTAATCATGGTGTATTGTTTGTGATAGAAATGAAAGATGATTAAGGACACATTTTTTGTTTGCTATGAACTATCGTGTTTGACTTGTGTCTGAAGTGTGGAATTGATCCACAACAGTTTATAGTAGCTGACTATTTAGCTGGTAACACCTAATTCCACTCGTCATTAGCACCAGTAACTACATGGCTGTGAAAGTAGGCTGATTTATGAGTGTGTGTGAGCAAGCTTAGAATTAGAGCCACAGACTTTACAACTACACTATCAAAGCAGTGAATAAAACAAACAGATTCTCCTAAGCTATTTTTATAGCTCCCAATTCTGTACATTCTGAGATTTTCATATATATTAATAAATTTATCCTATCAAAGTTCGTTTGAGAAAAGGGAATATATTTTAGGTTCTTTGAACAATTGTTGCTGTGGAAAAGAATCAGATGTATTAAATGTCGAGCATCGATAATTTTATTCCCAGTATTACTAAAAATTCATAGTCCAGAGAGATGAAAAATGAAAGGCTAAATTCAATAATGCTGTCTCAATATCATTTCAGTGCTGTGTGAGGCAGCGTCCCCCAGTAAGATATTTGTAGATTTTTTAGAGCAGTTGTTCTTACCTTTTTTTTGAGTTACCCTCGATATAACGATCTTCTCACCACCACATGCCCCATCTCTCTGCCACTTTAGCAAGGGCTCTATCACTGTTCTCTTCTCATTTATCAGGGTGCAGTCCTTTGGCAGGAAATCAGTGGAATAAATGGAACCATGTTAGTGCATCCACTGAGACAGTTCAGCTAATCCTATTTTTTCAAATTCCCTGGACAGAAAAAACCCTCTATGGAGTGCATTGGCCTATATCTTGAGATGCACCACTTGTTTCTGTCCTCTGACGAAACAGAATTGATACCACGAATTATAGGCAGCATGGAGAGGCAATGAAGAGCGGATATGCTGGGCAAGTTGTGCAGGCTGGAATAGCCAGTTTGGAGAGAAAAGTGCCTCATATTTCAGATGTATTGAGAATCCAGATAGAGTAGAAGGGCAAGAAATAAGACAATTAAAGTTGCAAGGGAATTGAAAAGGGCAGTCTCATGGCAGATTCTATACAAGATGGGCACCTTTTCAATGGATTTGGCATGCTATTTTTTACCCAGCATGGATTCACTGAAGCTAAGTCATGTTTGACCAAACCAATTGCCTTCTACAATGGAAAAACTACCTGGATGGATGAGTGGAGAGAGCAGTGGATATTGTCTACCTCAACTTCTGCAGGGCTTTCAGCACTGTCTCTCACAACATCCTTGTAGGCAAACCCAGGAGGGACTGGATGAGTGAAGAGTGAGCAGATTGAGAACTGGCTGCACAACAGATCCCAGAGGGTCGTCATCAGTGGCACAGGTTTAGTTGGATGCCTGCCAGAGTTGGTGTCCCCCAGCATTCAATACTGGACCCAGAATTGTTCAACTTATCCATCAATGGCTTGAATAAAGGGGCAGATGCCTCCTCATCAATTTTGCTGATAGCACAAAGCTGGGAAGAGTGGTCGATATCCCAGAGGGCTGCACAGTCCTCCAGAGGGACCTCAACAGGTTGGAGAGATGGTCCAAAGTTCAAACTCTTACAAAGTTTGGAGAGAAGTCCAAAATTCAACAGTCAAGTGCAGGGTCCTGGTGAAGCCTCTGGGTAAGAATAACCCACCAGAAGAGGCTGGGGGCTGATCTGCTGGAAAGCAGCCCTGTGGAGAAGGACCTGGGGTCCTGATTGATCAACAAGCTGTCCGTGAGCCAGCAGTGCTCTGTGGCCAAGACTGCCAATGGTGTCCTGTGCTGCATTAGGAAGAGTATTGCCAGCAGGTTGAGAGAGGTGATCCTGCCCTTCTACTCAGCTCTGGTGAGCCCTCAGAGTCCTGTGTACAATTCTGGGCTCCTCAGTCAAGACAGACATAAAGGTCCTGGAGTGAGTCCAGCAGAGGGCCATGAAGATAATTAAAGGACTGGAACATCTCTCTTATGAGGAAAGGCTGAGGGAGTTGGGCCTGTTCAGCCTCAAGAGGAGACAAGGCATCTCATCAATGTCTGTATGTATCTGAAGGGAGGGTGTCCAGAGGATGAAGCCAGGCTCTTCTTGGCTGTGCCAGGCAATAGGACAAGGAGCAACAGACAGAAACTGATGCACAGGAAGTTCCACCTGAATGTGAGAAAGAATTTCTTATCTGTGTGAGTGAAAGCACTCCGGAACAGATTGTCCAGAGAGGTTGTGGAGTCTCCCTCACTGGAAATGTTCAAAAGCCAGCTGAACATAATCTCATGCCATGTACTCTAGGATGACCCTACTTGAGGAGAGAGCTTGGACCAGATGATCCCCAGGGGTCTCTTCCAACATTACCCATTGATTCCTTGAACAATTCAAGTGACTGAACTGGGGAACAAGTAGAAGTTAGATAATGTAGGTTTAATTTTGATATCATAATTTAGATACCTCAAAGGCCTTGCATGAAGATTTTCACCAATTTTTGATGAAGTCATTGTAGGCTGGCCAAAAGTGTATCTATGAAGAAAATGGTAATTTATTCCATGATAGATTCTTGCCCCAGAAGAAGTATTTTTAATTTGTATCAATCATCCATGCATAGGTATGTCATGCCATTTGAAATCCTCTTAATTGTTCAACATACCACCTTCACAAGGCTGACAGACAGAAAGATGTGTACCCTTCTGTAGTATCAGTTGAAATACAGCAGAGGCATCCTATTGCATCTCAAGTTACACTATTATGCTGTGTCTGGACAACCGGATTGAATTCCTTTTTTGTCCATTTACACACATGGACTAAGATTCAGCTTAGCTACCATTCAGATCACAAAGACACCTACACCTAATTGCAAAGCAGTAGCTCATTTAGGAAAGACAAAAATCAGCTTGGTCATACTTGCCACCCATAACTCCAGGCTTTTCTGTACAATCTTAATACTTCATCATATCTGCCCTTACTACCTCCTACAAAATTACCTTGAAGATATATGGTGAAATGAAAAAGTGCATTGTGCTCATTTCCAGAGTCACCACGAACTTTCCAAGATCCTGGTGCTGTTTACAGTCAGGGCATGTGCTGGATTGATCAAGCAGACAGAAAATTCACAGCAAATATCCCTTTTAATGCTTATGCAGATGAGGGTAGAGCTGGTAAAGTGTTTTATTTGTGTGTCAACGATGTCTATGAATGCACATGCTGGAGGGCTAGAAATGAGCAGAGGAAAGGTGTCACAGGAAAAGGCACAGATTGTTGTGACTGTACATATGAAAGACACCAGGCTGAGTTTCTGTGTCCAGAGCCCTGGGTATAGCCACCCAGCGGCTGCGAGTTTCACATGTTTTGTGTCAGGCAGGCAGCCAGCTGCTTAAAAAGGAATGAAAAAAAGAGAGTAAAGAAAAATAATAAATGAGAACTCAGACATCTAGACTTTGACTTTTAGTCTGAATAATCATGCTGTGTTACGCCTTAGCACATTTTCAAGGTAAATTTTTGGCTTTAAAAAATCTTTGTAACAATGACATTTTATCTCGTAAATCTAGAAAACTGCCATTTCAGATAATTCATAGTTGTCTTTTAAAATGAAAATTAGTGTTACATTTTCTTGGTCGTGGAATAGTCATTTTCTTTTGTAATCAACCTTGGAAAAGTGTTCTTTATCTTCTGGCTTTATCTAGCATTCTGAGAATTAATTTCTCAGTCATTCAAGAAACATCCAAATAGCTGTTTATTTTACTAACCAATAAATATCTTTGTATTGCATATTGGTGCCTAAAACCATACAGTTTATAAGAAGACCCCCACAAATACCTGTGTCACTAGAAAGAAGAGTATCCAGCTATAAGGTAGCAATGGAGATAGATAAATTCATTTGGAAAGAGATTTAGATTTTATCTGTGCTTCATCATTTCCCAGAGTACCTATCCATTTTTACTAACTAGGAAGCCAAGAGCAACCTAGGTATCTCAATAAAACATTTAAAGTTAACGATGTGAATCAATCCATACGCTTTTTAGATTCACAATATTTCTCTATAAGACTCAAGAATAATGATTTATACACACTGTGTCATGGAATATATTCTCAAAGGTTGATTACTTTCCTAACAAGCTGATTTGAAGTTTATGGTACCTACATACAACTCATGATGAAAACTGCTATGAAAAAAATTACAGAAGTTCCATACACTTTCAGAAACCTTAAGACCAATTTAAATACTATAAGCTGCAAATATTAAAAGAACTAATATTCTGTCATAGTTTTTAAACTGAGCCTAAAATAAAATTGTTGAATAGAAGCAGGTCTCAAGAACTATGATCTTATCTGTGGACTAAGAGGTAGTTATGTTTATTACAGATTTACAGATGTCAGACAATACCTCGGAAGGATTTCAGCCTTGTCACTTATTAGGAGAAATCAAAGGTTTCTTCAGCATGTTTTTAATTAACGTGGACTTCTCATAAGAAAACAACCAAATACAACTGCACTCGATTATCAGTTCAAGTATTTTTTGAATGAATGTTTATCATTAAATATTTCAAAGAGAAATAGAAGTGAGAGTGAAATTGTAAGTTACTAAAATTACAACTTAAATTTAATAGCACTTCTGTATCAAAATATATGGAGATAGGATTTAGAAAACAAAACAAAACAACACTTCTGAACTGCTCTTATGCCATGAGCTCATGTTTGTGTTCTGAGGTAAAAGTTGATCAACAGCTTTGGATCTGAGGATTTCCAGATGTTGAAAGAGAGTCTAAAAAAAAGGTCTGCTTCTAGTCTCATTTTCAAGAGCAATTTGTAATTTCTTTTAAGAAATTAGTCTACCCAACGGCTGGTGTCTTTAATTGCTTTCTTTCTACAGGTACCTGTCAGATATGACCAGAAGGTTTAACCTGGGCACTGCAGACCATTATGTCTCATTAGCTACAAGAAGATACTTGCATTGAGAATTTAGTCAGGTTTTAATTGCTGGTTTTTTACAAGTTTAATCATTGTATAACTACCTTCAAAAAGAAATGCTGGAATGACTCATTTTTTAGTAATTTTAAATTTTAGAGAATAGCATGATAATGAATTTCCTTACATTCACTTTTACACACTTTCAACTAATTTTTAAACTACTTCTTAAAAAATCAGCCCAAGGTTTATGAACTGTGTTTTCTATGTATTGTAATTAAAAATACAGGATGGTAACAGCTGTGTTGAGGTTTTTTTTGTAAACTGTGTTTGTTCTGAGAAAGATCACTCTGTGCCCTTTTATCATACTTCATTACTTAGTTTATGCTTACTTTTGTATACAAGCTTTTTTTTTCTCTATCTATAAACTGGACATGAAAAGCCCTTTATTAAAAGTTTTCTATTACTGAAGTTATCTGAACTTCTAGTGGGTATATATATTGATTTTTTTTAGCAAAACCTGTAGTATTTTTAACTTTTCAACAAAACTTTAAGACAAAGGAAAAGCAACACTTGCTTGTTTGTACCTAGAAAATGAATTTACAAATGTAGAATTTGTAATAGCAAAATTTTAAAAAGTTAAAGGCTTTGATTTAAATTCACATACATAGTAGTGTTCATGATATCAAAGTCGTGGTTTTGATCCCTGCATGGGCCATTCACTTATGAGTTAGACTCAATGATCCTTGTGGGACCCTTCCAACTCACAATATTCTGTGATTCCGTGCCTAAGCCTGGCTATCTGAGCTGTCTAAACCCCTGAGGTCCACAAAAATTGAGCCTTGAAAACTTGAGAGACCAGACTTTTCTTCTGGTGCCAGCTGTCTTAAGAAGCAGTGAAAATAGCTTTTCTTATCTTATTTTAGCACTAGTTATGTTGGACAGATTAAAAAGTGTAGAGGAAAGCCAAATGAATAATAATAGCAACAACAAACCACAATTTATGTAGCTTATTAAAAGATTTCGTTTGAGTCTAAAATTTTGTTATCTTTCAAAGCTTGTTATATCCAGCCACAACTGTGTACATCCCTTCTAGGTCTATCTATAGTTCTTTAAAATATATGGGATTATCCAGTAACTTGTTAATCTGATGTCTGTGAAAACTTTTTAATTGATTTACAGTCAGAAAGTAATGCCATTTCATATACATAATTTCATGTTCATGACAGTTCAAGAATGATCTTACTCTATGAAGTAACCAAGATTTCAATGCACATGTATTATTGCAAATAAAAAGCATAGTCCAAGATGTACTCTGTGCCAAAATACATAAAAAAGGTAACTTCCTCTTTTCAGTCACTCCACTGATTTCCTGTGTAAATAGGGGAAAATGCTGAGTATCAGATTTATTTAATTTAATGTTATGCACCTTATCCTTGGTATCTGCTTAGGCAATGATAAGGTACATGTACCTTCAAAATTAATTCTTCAGATAACTAAAACATGAGGATGAAAATCACCATTTGGATAATGATAATTGACAAAGATAGGCTTTGGTTGAAAAAAATCCATTTTAATTTCTCTTTGTCTCAATGTCCTTTTCTTTGGGTCTAGACTGAGCTCTTGACTTCAGAAGTTCCTGCTGGAAATTTTACAGCTCTTCAGAATTCTAGTTTTACCATGACAGTTGTCCTCTACTAGTTCCTATTATTACTGCTGATTAATTCTAGCTTTTGAATTATACGCCTTTCCTAAATATTTAAAAAATATAAATATTTGATACAGTAACACAGAAAAGTTTAAGAAACTTTTCTGTTGCATATCACAGTACTTGGAGAGAGAGAAAGAGGATAACAGCTGAGGTCTGCTACTGTATTTCTCTGTGTGCTCAGCTCAGCAAGATTATGTATTTTATTAATGCCATCTACTTTGGAATCAAACAGCATCCACATCCTTTTTGGTCAGTTTGACAAGTTGTCGCTATTAACTTACACCCTGTCAGATATCACTCTATTTTCCCAAATGGAAATACTTCAGATTTCTTCCCATTATTTCCTTTCTCTTTCTTCTTTTGAAAATGTTCCAATTTTGTCTTCATGCTCAGCTGCTTTAAATAGCTTTAACAGTCTATGTCAGTACCAGTAAATTAACTTTTTTAAAGTCAGTACTTCCTCGTCTCTGTCCTATTAGTGATACTGTCAGTAAATGTGGCCCAGACCACAAAGACACTTTTTCTCTGAAAAACCTCCCCTCACTAATAATCTCTCTGGTCTAACTAACCTTCCACCAAAAGTAATAGGTCAGAGGACATTTTGTTATGCAGTCTTTGTAGAAAAAAAATTGAATTTTTGTTGAAGCAGTTCACAATACAAGTCTGCAAAGAGACTTCTTCCCTCAAGGAGTCACCTGAATTTATTTTGTTTAAATATTGTCAAACATATTAGCTTGCCTCTATCTTAATTTTCTACTGAAGAAAATTTTATTTTATTCAAAAAACTTCTTCTGAAGGCTTAAGGACAAAAAGTTGAGTTTGTGGTCGTAATTATGAAAATTATAGGTAAGGAAAACTGCATACAAGGCTACAAAAATCCCTACACTTTTAACTCTCAGTTAATTATTTTTAAGACTCTCTTGTTAAGTTAAAACTGATCATATACCTCAATCCTCTGAATTTTAACAAATCTTTTAAGAGCACATTCTCTTTTTTCTATAAAAAATAAATTGTGCTTATCTAGGACCTTGGAGATTAGTCTTACAACCAAGCAGAGACAAGAAAGATTTAATTAGACATTTACCTTATATTTTATTTAGAATTTCCTGCATAATTTCTTATATGGAGATCATAGAGTAAAATTGCAATTGTTTATCATCCTAAAATCACTTTCTATAAGTTTTTTCAAATTTATTAAGCATGGAAATGATCAGATGTATTTTAACAATTTTTGCTATGTAATAAAGGGACTCATAGCAGTTTTATGCTTGGCTGGTGAAGACTAATGATTCCTTTGCCTTTCTCAGCTAGTTCAGGGGTCTTCTGCCTTCAAAGTCTATCATAATTGAAGCAGTTTCAAGCTTATATCAAACTTGTCATCATGATGCATTAGCATTTTAAAGCTGATGCTGGGGCCTTAAGAAGACTTCACAGGCCTGATCAGCCTTACCTGAGGCTTCCAGCCACACCTGTGTGTCCAAAGGCTCCAGTTCAGGTCCTCAGTGGGCTCATCAGGCCTCTCCAGAGCTATGCCAGAAGAGTGTTGAACCTCTGCTCAGACACAGGCATTCCCTTGCCTTGCTCCTTGTCCATGGAGCCCCACAAGCAGAACTCTGTTGCCACCATGAGGGACCCGTGCTGAGCCAGAGCCTTGCTGTGTGCGCTGGGTACTGACTGCACTCTCATGCCCCCAGCTCCCCCATCCTTGCCTAAACCAGAGCCAACAGTGGGGGTTATGATGGCTCCCTCCAGTTCACTCTGGATTTTGGGGGACAGATGGTAACAGGGAAGCCAAGGGCTGTCAGGAATGGTGACCCAGATGTCTTGCTAGTATGCTAATACAACTGTAAATCAATCATCCTACTCCATAAATAGCGGACAGCCCAGAGCCCTTGAGCTCTCCTGCATGGCACTGGGCTGCATGCCAGGATCTCCCCTTGAGTAAAGACAACTTGGAAGGTTACTCCTCGAGGTTGAGATGTTCCTTACTGCAACAGATCTTTGGTAATGATTAATAGTGTGCTAAACTTTGAAATATTATCTGAGTGATATAAGGATAGATTGCACACATTTAATCATTTAGAAGTAAACTGTTGACCAAATGTAGCACTAGGACTGGATCCAGTTGCACCTAAACTCCTCTCTGAGATGGAGTTAAGAACACAAGGAAGTCCTTTCTGGATGTCATGACTCAACAGGAGGCTCTTCTTGCTTTATCCAACCCTGTCCTCTATGCAGAAATCAATCCAGTCTATCTTGCCATGGAATCCTGTTAAACCACTGTCACATTTACCATTGAATTTGGATAACTCACTGTTTTATATCAATAAAGGAGTTTGTTGTTTCTCTGTTGGGATTGAAGCATATTGCTCCATTCACGACACAAGGACCTGTTCTGCCAGCTCTCTTGGGCACCCTCAGCTCCTGGTGCTCCTAAGGAGCAGCTAGCACTTTCTGCTTCCTAACAATTGACTTTGGATGAAATATGCATTATTGTTGCACTAACATATCCTTGTGTGTTTGGAATTAATACTGAAATACCAAAACAGGGATAGAGATGTATCCTCAAACAATAAAGCAAATTGGGTTTTAGAAATAGCATGTCTGAATTAAAAGCTTCTTCTCATTTCTGCATAATACTACTTCTTTCTTGGTCTAAACATATCTGAAATGCAAGACTCAGGAAAATATTATAAAGCACTTTACAAGTTGTTCACTTTTTAAATAAAAAAGAATAAACTGGCTGATTACTTCTATCCTGAAGTATTCAGATTTGGAAGTAAATGAATCTTGTGGTTGATATGGGTAAATATTTTTAGAATATTTTAAATATTTTTTCATCTGTTTTTTCTCCTTTGTGTCTTTTAACTTCTAATAAATACAGTACTAAAGTCTGTACTTCAGACAATCTAAATAAATCATTGTCATAACCAGTACAGAAAACATCATAAAGTTTCATTATAAATTGGTACATTAGAATTTATACTGTATTCTTTTTACCTATGATACTGAATTTTTTCTGAACCCTTTCTGGTCTATGAGATATTAAGAAAGGAATAAGTATTTTATCAGGTCACAAGTGCATTCAGCACCTAAGAGACATTGCCAACAAGAAAATGTTTATTTTTATAGTAAACTCTGGTAATTCAAAATAATTTTTTATTTAAATGCTACTGTCTATTTCTGTGATCATACCTTATAGGTTTTTGTTTCAATTCTTGAGCAATATCAATGTACAGGAAATTCTGCCTATTTCTTAGTGAAAAAAAAAAACAAAGAACAATAGTTTTCCAATTGAAATCTATCCTCTTCCATTTTCCCTGTGGAGCTATTTGGGTTATAAAATCAATAGGAAAGAAATCATCTATATAAAGATTTTAGGAATTCTTAAAACGTCAAATCATCAGTTATCATCAGTTCGATGGCCACTCAGATGATTTCCTATTCCAGTGCTAATCAAAACAAGGTACACTGAATGCTGATTAGATTCAGTCATAATCTTTTGAGTCAAATATTTTTCTCCTAGGAAATATTGGTTTGTCAAAATGAAACACTTTATCAGCAATGTTAAATTCTTTTGTTTTAACAAACAAATAAACAAAAAAATGAAAAAAAAAACAACTAAGTAGATCCTTCATCCTTATATGATGTGATTTTACAGTGATTAAACATATTCTGGAATGGAGGCAGCTTCTTGGACTCTTCCTCATATAATACTGAAGTGGTTGTTGGAACATGGAAAATACTGATTAGCTATTTAAGGGAAAAAAATACCATAAGGAGGCTCAAATATTGGAACAGGTGACACAGAGAAATTGTAGGATGTCTGTCCTTAAAGGTGTTCAAGATTCAACTACCACAGACCAGAGTACTTTGATTTAATTAGATGTATTTTGAGCAGAGAGAGGGCTGACTACCTCCAAAATTTTTTTTAACCTAAATTATTGTATGATTATGCAGTTCTAAGAGTGATGCAATTTCTGGCCAAAACTAGTGTTGCTTATCAATTACAGTAGAACAATCAGCCTGTGTTTAGGACTATTGCCTGGAATATCTATATCAAAGTCTCTTCTCTGACTACTGAAGATTTGGGGTATTCTGGAAAACTTGATCTACAATATTTTACCACTTAATTCTGTCTAGTACCAGAATCTAGTTTTAGTCAGGTATAATTTTATTTTATGAAGAATGAAACCTTTTTCTAAACCTAAACATGAGTGGGATGAAACTGCCATTTCTTGCTTCCATTTTTCTTTACTTTAGGAACTGTTGGCAAAAATGAAAAAAAAACCAAGACATTCCTCAGGGAGTGATGTATTCTCAAGGTCTAAGGAAACAGGAAGCTGTTTTTGTAAATCTGCTTGCAATAAACCTGTTCCGTATAGTATTTTTAAACAATCATATTCTACCTTTTTATCCGGTTGGCTTACATTTATTGTCCTAGTGTTGGTTTTATATGATTTAACTTTATTAAATTTAAGTTTGTTCTTTCTTTAAGAATTATATTCTCTTGGCTTCAACCTTCTTTTTCTAATACCCTTCCTCCTTTTTTGATACTCACTCTGGAGTTCTATCTTTATCAACCTTCTGATCTTTTAGCTGGCTTTAAATTTAACTCTTTTAAAAAATGTTCCTAACATATCTGATGATTCTGCAAAACCACTGATATTTTTAGATATCACAGGCTGTGTCTCAGCCACCAGATGTTTGTTAGAACATGCTCACTGGGAGGAATTTCTCTTTTATATCTAGGACAAATATTATCAATGGTCTGAAACAAAACAAAGTTTAGTAGGGAGTACAGCTCAGCTAGTTTTCACATGCATAGGAAAGCTCTCCCTGAGGGAACCTGCAATACTCAAACCCCTGACTGGAAGAGACTCAATTCACTTTAAAATACAGATGAGTTTAAAAAAAAAAAACAAAACAAATACATTCAGCTATACAATAGAATGCAAAGTTCACCTTTTGATTGTAATCTTTAAAATAAGGTCAAAAAGAAATGAGAAAATACAGTCTTAACCCAGTAAAATCATCAAATGGCAGTGAGACTTGGTACTAATCACTTTACTGCTCATAATTTGTAATGCTGTGAGATAGCTCATAGTCAAAAGTTACTGAGCTGCATCCTGTCCTGACTGTACTGTTAACCAGTGAGAACATCTCTCACTCCTATTCTCATTATACTGAAATCTGAGCTGTATTTTCAGAAATCTATAATTTTCAGAGTATCTCCTAGGACCTTCAGTTTTTGTTTCTCCTCGAGATGTGCCTGTATTTTTGATTATTCATGGTCTTTTCTGGAAATACAAATAAAGGACTGGTGAAACTTGTCTGGAGCTAGAAAATTATACCTAGCAAAATATTATTTTAATAGTTTTTATTTCTAGGTTCATCTTGCTGAATATGAAATGAGTTGTACTGTATGTATTGTGAGCTCTGATGTCTTACTACAGACAGCACGATTTTTCACAGGAATTTCCCCCTTCTTCAAATAAGTTCATAACTTGTTTGGGGATTGAGGTTTTTTTTTCTTGTTTGTTTGGGGGTATTATTTGTTCATTTTAATAAGGAAATTAATTTATCTAACTTTATATTTTCAAAAGCTAAATTACTATGTTCCATTTCCATATATGTATTAATAACATACATAAGCAGATTTTCTTCTGGAGTGAATATCCAGTAATCCTGAGGCCCCTGCTAGTAATTGGCTTGGCAATTCAATCTGCATGCACCTTGCAGATTCCTCTGATTCTCACATCCTCTTCAATTCTAGTAAAATTATAACTTTAAAGATAATGAGTCTGTAGGCAAATGCTGCAAGTAGAAAGCTGAAGGATCTATCAGCTATGTGTTAGGGGGCAGAAAATCGGTGCTAGTCACTGGAGAAGTTATTGGGGGAGATTAATTTTTCCTACCATAATTATTTGAAATTTGTCTTTAATATTTAAGATCCTGGGTCTTGATTCATCTTTACTCAAAGAAAAGTGAATTCTTAAAAGACGATACATTCCATCATAAAATATATGCCCAATGACATATGAATTTCTATTTTGATACACTTACTGGTCTTTCAAATATTAAAATTAAATTTATGTATCTAATTTTTCAGATATTTAAATTTAAATGATCCCCATTTACCCATGCAAGTCTGTGCTTTCTCTCTGACATGCAAAGTAAAAGAACATAGAAATAAGTCAAAGGTCTGTCTGTAGATAAAGTCTTCTCAGAGAAGGATGGGGAAAAATAATCCCTTGGATTAGCTCCTTGCTTTTTCACTTTTCCTCCACAGATAAGGAGCTACAGATGCTGCAGGATTCAAATCACTGCAAGATCATAACTGTGGAGTCAATGGAGGTTTCATAGTGAAATCATCACAATTTAAAGGAAATTGCTATGGCACTATTTGCCTTTGGGGTCTACACCTTTCTATACTACTACAAGAAAATATGAAGTATTTCAAGATCTGTTTAATTTAATCTGTAGACATAATCTGTGGCCTACCGTCATATCTTGTGGTATACAGGCTGCCAGCGAGTCTTGTCTACTGAAGTGAAATTTCAGAAGTTTATGAAAAAAATCCAAAGACATACCCTCACTCACACACATGCACACAGAGATTTGGACAAAAGACTGAAAATAGGAATTTTTTTTTCTTACAAAGGAAGACTGGATAAACAGTCACACACTTTGATCCACAGTCGATTTGAGTCTTATGTGAAGTGAAATGAATTGCCTACTGTTACACAAAGAAGCAAATCTTACCTATTCAGCCAAACATATCCCAGCAAACATGTTTTCAACCCAGCTTGCCTCTCCAAGTGGCTGCTCAGTCTGTTTACACGAGTGTCACATCACAGTTAACATGGTCTCATTTCTTTAAAGAACACTTTTATCAGCTGGCATTCCAACAGTCCTCTACAGTTCCATGTTCACATGCCCAGCCATCAGCTGGCATGTGCACAAAATATTAACTTCAGACTATAGACTTCTTAAAGTTTTATTTTTTAAAGTTGATGTTTTTAGAAGTAACAAAAATACTCCAAGGATTCCAAGAAAATCTTCAAACAAGCAACTGAAATGCTTTCCTTCCTTTGACAATACACAAATCCCCTTTATCTTTTCTGTTCCTAAGGGTAAATTGAGTCACTTTCATGGAAAAGGTATCTTCAGGCCATTAGCTGAAATACCTAAGAACCTAAGCAGCCTAAGGTCATTCCAAAAATGAAGCAGGAAAAAAGAAAAGTCTGTAATCCCTGTGCTTCCATAGACTATACAGGAAGATGTATGAGTGTTTTATATAATTAAATAGATTTAATCTCAATGTGTTTTAAACAGATTTTAAATTCCTGGGATAAAGTCAAGGCACATTAGAAACCAATTGAAAATACCCACTAATTCCACTGCAGGACAATTTTCAGTCCTTGAGTTGCTTACAGAGAAAATATTTGCTAAGAACAATATTTACAAGAGATTTAACCATATTACTTGTCCAGCTCCTCTCAAAAAAATCTACAACCAAACAAACAGAAAAAAAAAAAAAAGAAAAAACAGCCCCAAAAGATCAATATTTTAATTCTTCGTGACCGTGAATATTTTGTTGCTTGAGCAAACTTTTTATATTACTTGGAGGTAGCTGTTGAACCATTACAGTTTACATTAAATGTACAAACAAGAAAATCTACACTTGACTCCATCCCAACATCTACAGGCTTTGAAAATGAAGCATGAAGATGAAACAATGTGCAAAAGATCTTAAAAATGTGATGTCAAGTTCCTGCACTTTTCCTTTTTTCAGTGCTATCATAAGTATGTAAGACATCACCACCTTAGAAAATTAAGATAGTTTGCAATTCAATTCTAAGGTATCAATCAAACCCTCAGTGTTTCAGACCATTTAATATATGAGTATTATAAAATGTCTTTAGAACAGGCTGCATTACAGGTTCCTGACTGGGATCTTTTCGTTGTAACCCTTGAATAAGATTAAAACTGTAAAACCAAAATTATAAATCTGTGACAAATCCTTGACTGTAACTGCAAAAATCTGGGTCAGCTGCACTCATGAGTTTAATTAAAGCTACCTGGAAACTACTAAGTCCACATGTACTTCAAATTTTGCGTGTCCCAGCCTGTAGAGCTGTGCGATTTACAATGCACAACAAGCATTCCTTTCATGATGGCCTCCATTTGTAACAAGGTGAGTGGTTTTTTATTTGTGCTCTGATACCTTTTGGGTTTGTCTGGTGGTCACAGTTGCCATAATTTCCTGCTCTCAGGAGTGTTGTTTGGCAGTGACCATTTAAATAAAATTAGTATCACCAAGGGACTGGAGGCTGTATAACACAGCTAGGAGGCAATCCACACAATGCTACCAGCTTACTTTGTGGCTTCAGGCAGGTTCTTTCATTTTTCAACCTGTAAAATGAAAATAGCAGTGGTTCATCTCCTTTGCCAGTAAAAAAATGGATCTGTTCTAGTTGAAGAAGTAAAGGTAAGGCAATGATTTATATAAGGAAAAACTAAAGAATAGGAAAAAAAATTGCATATAAAACACAAGAAATGTTAAACTTGAAAATAGAATAGAATAGAGAAGTCAAGACAATCAGTTCCATCAATAGGAATGCTGGGAATGGAACACATGAGACACAAGATCTGTTGATCAGTGTCTCACTGCTTGAATTTTAGACTGATTTGGCTAAACAATTCAATAAACTTATGATATGTCATGTAAGAAGGTGAGAAAAAAGATGGCATTTTGGTCATACCTCTACCCAAATCAAGAGGACAGTGTAAATATGTAAACTACTTAAGTGTATTTTTCCTGAATTGGATTCAATGGGGTTCATGTTGTACTTCTGGCTCATAAATAAGTGTCATAGCTGTGAAATTTCTCTCATCACTTTTTGATACTATGCTGAAGATCTGGAGTATTTTAGTTCAATATAAATTTGCTTCCCAAACAGGTGGAAATCATTCTTTTTCTTCCAGGGGCTTGTATGTACAAAGAATTACTAAGTATATTCATATTTTACAAGTAGAATGAAACTACAAATGTTTCATGGAGGAAAAAAGGTCAGCTGACCAAATAACTCTTCATTTTGTTATATTTCAATGGATGTAAAAGTGGAGGATGCTTTTAAAGGAAAGTGTTTTGCAGTGTTGTGTTTCTAGGTCACAGGTATACAGCTTGATTCTTTTCCACCAGTTTTGTGTTTAAATAGTACAATAGAATCACAGTGGGGATTTCTGGTAAAAGGAATGGAGTATTAGTCCATGAAAACATATTTATTCTTTATTGTAAATATTTTAAAGGCTCAACTATTTGTTTGCAAGTTGGTACATTTGATAACTGCAGCTGTTCCTAGATGATATAGTAGGAACAGTGGCTTAAAAATAGACAAATCCTAGCAGTATTTGTGACAAAATATAAATATTTAAATTGTATATAGTGTTCCTGAAAAATACATATGTCTGTATATCTCTGTGTTATGTCAAATTTAAATGACAGCATAAAGTGAGTAGATTCCTTTAAAACAGAAAGAAATCACAAAGAAAGGCTAATTGTCTTCTGCAGGGCTTTAAATAATCCTGTGTTTCTTTGCAGACAGAAAGGCTAAGCTGCCCTGCTCTGGCACTCTGTCCTCTATCCCTGCAGTGATAGGTCAGCACCCATTAAAAAAGAAGACCTGCACTCTCCCTGATACCAAATTCTTGAGTGTAAAATAAGTGCCATAAGTTTTATGCTATTAAACCCCTATGATTCTGGACTTCTTTACAGTCTTGACATTACTTCAGACACTCTGACTTGAGAAGGAAGGAGGAAAATAACACCTCTTCAAATAATGATGAGGTTTTAGAGCCTCAAGGGCATCAAGGCATGATGTCAGAGGAGATCAGGGAAGGTACATTGCGTGGTAAAACAGGCTGATTTAGAAGGCAGCATTTCTAGGAAGGGTGGATGAAATAAAGCACAGCACCTGTGTTAGGTAGATTTAAGATTTCTTCTTGAAAGCAGATAAATTCTTAAAAAAATGCTTCAGTCTTCAGGATACAGGCTACATGTAAAAAGTATAAAGCCATTGAAAATGTGGTGATTAACATGAGGTAGAGCACAATTTTAACAGTGTTTTTTTACTGATGTTAATTCTCTCCAAAAAGAAGGAGCAATGACTATAACCTGTACAGCCTTTGCTGCTGTTAAACCATTTCGTTATTGAAAATCACTCAAACAGGATCAAATTGGCTGGTGATAAAAATCTCAGGTAGCTAGTGTGCTAGATATATATGGTTTAAAGGTAAGCAATATTAAATGGAGTTTTTCAATCAAGCTTTTATTTTTCCTATTATCATACCTTTGCTTTTACTTTTTCACTACATTCAAAGTACTTTTCTGAGCTTTTTAAATTCTATATGCTTTCTCTTGGGCAAATTAGAAGTACAGGGGTTTTGTTGTTGTACCTGAATCACAATTCAAAGGTAACTGCCTGATGATTTGCCTTGTAGAGCAATTACATTTCAAATACAAGTTTGTCAGAAATTAGGTCAAGCCAGTTGTGTGATGTAAATGCAGTGAAACATGACAAAAACTTCACGTAATCTATACAGTATATTCCAGCTTCTAAGCCTCATACAAATATATGAATTGTGATTTTTTTCTTAGATGATATTAACTTATAAGAATAATTTTTAACATAGCTGCTTATAATCCAATAGATATTATTTGCAGGTGTTTTATCATCCAAGACATCAGTACTGAGTTTTATATGTTTCCAGGTATTTTAATTTAAGAAATTTGATAACTGAGCTTCAGATGTCCCTCAGAGACAGTAAATATATTATTTTGCTTTGTACACTGTTGTAATAAGAATCTAAACAATAAATTTTGTTGGTATACACTACAGCCCTGCATATTATTGTTACATACCAAACAGTATGCTATATATCTATAATTTCTATTCGAGACAAGTTATCTAATATTTGTCAATTTAATTTCTACTTTTGTAAAGTTGTATTAAATCCTAGTTTTCTTTTGAAATACAGTGTTTCATTCCACTTCTAAAAAAAGCTAGCACAAACTTGACCATATAATTCAGATATGTGCTTTTATGATTTTCTCCTGAACTTTTGGTTGTTTTACTCCTTTCTGCACATAGAACCAACTTCAATGGAAGCAGTAGAAATTCTCCATAGTTAAACTAGCTGTCAGGCTTAGAGTAAATGTAGCTGGTGAGTTAATGTTGAAATGTTGGATCTGGAGCTGGTTTCTTTCTTCATGAATGAACACTTTGTTTTCATTCAATTCATTCAAATGTCATTATCTCCAGTGTTTACACAGGGTGTGTGCGGCTAGATCCCCTGAATCAGGTCCATTGGAGAAGCTAGGTAACACTCTTTTTATTTCTGGAAACAGATGCTGAGTTATTTTGGTTAGACTGGCTCTGGGCATGCAGAGAAGACCCATGTGTGTTTGTAAATTCTCACACAGAAATAGTAAGCTTCTGCTATATGCTGAATTGATGTTTTACATTTTAATTTGGGTTTTTGTTACAGTTCAAAAAACATTTAGTTTATGGAATTTTCATATCTTCACTATAACTATAATTTAAAAGGAAATATTTTCTGATTCTTCTATCCATACATTTTATAATCAGAAGAAATATTTTTTTTTTTAAATTTTGTTGAAAAAGAATTATCAGCTAAAACTCCATCTTTTTTTTTTTCCTCCTGGAATACTTGATTGAACAAGTGAAATTTTGGCTTTTTGCTATACAGGTTTATTTTATTATTTCCCATGTGTCATTGCCATAAATAGCATAGTTACCAAATTGACCACATACAAATCTCAACAAAAGTCTCTGTAAAAAGTGAACTGATGAGAGTCATATGAGCCGGAATAATGATAGCAGTGTACAAATTTCTTTAGCTGATAAGTGTAAAGTAATATACAACAATTTCAAGGGACAAAATATGTTAATTGATGAAAGAAAATAGATATTTCTTCCTTCCTCACATTCCAGTTCTTTACCATAAAAAGATAATCAAGAAGCAGAAGCTCTAGTTTATTTCCAGTGCTAAACTGCAAATGTGAAGCAAGGCTAGTTGCAGAAATCCTTGTCAGAATGCATAAAGTTTCCCATCTGAATAGATTTCAGGTCTAGCTAAAAACTGTGTTTCCACTAGGCAACTAGAATAAAATGTAAAAAAAAACCTTGAACAAACAAAACAAAACACAACAAACAAAACAGACATAAAAGTCCCCCTCATGATTAAGGATCACAGTTCAAGGTTTCTGAATTGAAATATTTTCCTGAATTGTTTGTTACAACCAAAATGCTTGTCATTATATGTCTGAGGTGAAACCATCTATTAAAATTGTGATTATATGTTAAGTTGAATTCTCATTTCCACACCCTTATGCTCTGCACCATGCTCCTTAGTAGAGCCTGGAGTGAAGCCTTGCAATAGGTTAAATGAAAATTCCCTGAGGGCAACATGTCTTCCAGAAAACAGCAGAGACCTCGTACTTGCTAAATCTCCTGCCTTCAAACCTTGACACAGAGGTGAGGATGCAGCATGTAGTTTGACAGAGAAACTGATTGCCATGGTAGACAATATGGCAACTCAAAGGAACAGCTGTGTTTAACAGAAATCTTCTGTCCCCTCTATCCAAAATATATGTCAGGAGCGAGGTCTAAAAAGAAACAGTTGCTTCAACTCACTGATCTTGCGATGATTTTTGTGCTGCGCTGCTCTGTGTCCACAGGATCTCTGCAGGAGGATGGGCTAGGTTTGCATGTTGAATCAAGAGTGTATTTTAATATATGATAGTTTTTTGGTTTTATTTCTTCAAACACTTGATCTGGGATATGAGAAAACAGTGTTTAATCCATGCACCTTTACATAAATGTATGTAGCCTAGAAATGATGATGGAGATGGGGAGAGTAAGTTGCAGTAGGGATCACATACAGTGCTCCTGGAGTCATGGTCTCACTGTGGAGGAAGGCAAGCCTCTTCTGACCAAAGCATGTAGAACTTTTCTGTGCAAAGCCAATGTCATGGACTAATTTTTGGTAATACATATTTGTAAAGAGTGGTTTCTTAATTGAAAAACTTCTATTAGCTCTAGTTCTATTACACAGACAATATAATTTTGTTTCTTAAGTTTTAGAGAGAATAGTTTTTCTTTCTTGAGGGAAGAAAGGAAAAGAGAAGAATATTTCAAAGCTCTCACACTAATTTATTTGTCATATCTTTTTAATTTTTTTTCCTCATACAAGTTAATCTGAGCCTGACTATGAAATGCAGCTTTGAGTTGGCAGGCCTGAAGTTTGATTGAACTGCTGAATAACAAATACAGCCTTTTATACCACAAATAATGTGAGAAAGCTGGTTTAGTGTTTCTGCAGTAGACTGGCATTAGGAATTATCTAACTAAAATAGGTTCCTGGATCCATTATTTCCTGATAAAGCCATCACTGGACTCAGAAGTCACTGAAATTTCATTCTCCTGATTTTTGTATTACACCACCAAATTACCTGTATGCTCTCATTTTCACAACTTGTAACATAATAGATGAGAAAAAGAAAGCAAGTCATTGCAATGGTGTTGTTATTTGTTCTGAATAGATAAGGCATGCTATTACTCCCTTCAGGATACACACATGAACTTCTAAGGATTTTGACAGATGATTCATGACTTTTAAAAAGCTTGTCCCCATGGTATCTCAGAAATTAAGTGTGAACAAACTTGAACAAACTATATAAACATGTTTAGATATTAAGGGGAATCTGAGTGATCTGTAGTACAGTGCTCAGAACTGAAGAAAAGTCTAAACATTTTCTCAGGAAGTCTTTACATGTGAACATGAGAAATCAAATTATCCTGATGCTTAAGGAAACTGCATACAATGCAGCAAATTTCTTTTCCCTCTGGGAATAAGAGGAAAACCACTTTTCAGTCAAGAAAGTAGAGCAGATGGTAACCTTAAGCAACATAAATACACGAACAGATTCATAAAAATAATTGTAAAATAAATTTTGGATGGCTAAATCAATCTAGTGTTTCTTTCTTAATGAAGTGTTAGCAAATATTTGAAGTTTTACTTACATACATAAGTAACACTTTTGTAGCTTTTTGGAAATAACAGACTTGCAATATTTAGTTACTGTGTGCAACTTTTCTTTTTGTGTGACTGGTGGAAGAAAAACATTTGGATTTGCATCTTGCCTAGTTTTTAAAAAAATTTAACTGACCCAACCTACTGGGCTAAAATAAGTCCAGGAGTTCAGGCAGCCATGGAGCAATGCAAACCTTTCTGGGCATGAAGGGAATAAGCTGCCAAGTAGACTGAAAGCTATGTAAAGGAGGAATGTCCTGGACATGGTGAAATCCATGTCTGTCATATGATTTTTATGCTACAGTTCAAAATCTGTCAGCAGTGAGAATATGCAGAGGATTAACATTTCATTATGGCTCTTCATGTAGTACAAAGAACTGTCAGAGGAAGGAAATTTGATGTGGAATTTATCTAGGCAAGCATTAACTCTGTCTCTGTGGGATTCAGCCAATGAAGGTTATGCACATCTGTGGCACATATCCCAGTAATGGCATATATCAGAAGAGATGGAGACTCTTTCAGTGAAGAGCAAGGAAATGTCTAAAGTTATGATTATCTCTGTATGTGATGTCAGCTTGGATTTGAATCCAAACTTGAGTTCAAACCTCTTTGTTGTTCATGTGTTGATTTTTTCTATGGTCTGATGCTGAACAAAGCATCTGGTTCCCAGTTGGGGAAACTGAGATCTGAGGCAAGGGGAGGAGCTGGGTTTGGTGTGACAGAATGGGTGTGATTCCACATCTTATATTCAGATCTTGGCATTAGTTTTCCAGACTCTTAGATTTAATTTAAAACTGAGTTTAATAAGTTTTAGATAAGATCCTGAATACTGTCCTCAAGCTCATGTGATACATGACACCATGATCCTTCTGTAGCTGAGTTAATTTTGTCTCTACTTTCTTGCCTTATTTTTTTTAGGATGTGTATGGCTTTTAATTTTTGCCCTTTTTTAATCATCAGGAATATTTCTCAGTAATCATGAGCCTTTGAATATAGAGAATAGCCCAGTAATGATCCTATTTAGCTCCCTCAGTATATTTAGATGCTCTGATGTCTTCACATTGACTTTGGAGTGTCAAAGTTTGGTGCGTGTTATTTCTAAGTGAGTTTCTCTCTGCTGGGGGCAATGGTTTCATTCCTACAGACTGCTGTCAGGTTTAGGGACCTGGTGAGCCTCAGAGCAGACCTTGTCAGAAAAACTGAGACAGAAGTGGCTTTAAGTCTTTTCTGCATCATTTATCACTAGATCCCTTGCTTGTTAAAAAGTGAGATTACATTTTTCTCTGTCTTCCCTTTGCTGCATGTGTACCTACAGAAATCCCACTTGTTGCCTTTTGCATTCTTTTCTGTTTCCAACTCCAGTTTCAACTTCTGGCTTTCATTTCAAACCCACATGCTTGAGCAATATTCTCTGTAATTCTCTCAGGTCACTGCTTGCCATTTCTACCTTCTGTATATTTCATTTTTGCATTTAAGCTCAGTCATGTGTTCCTGGCCATCTCCCATGATTACTAGACTGCACATTGGAAAGGACTGTTATCCTTAAAGATGAGCTAGCTTTCCTAGACTAGGGCTGGTTTCTTTCATGTGCCCCCACCAATCAGATTCCAGAAGAAGCTAGAACCTGATGTGTTTGAAGTCCAAATCTGTAGTTCTGCTATTCATCTGATTTTTATATTTTAGAAGAAGGCTTTGTGAGGCTTTAGGTTTGTGGATCAGGTGCTCTGTAGCAGATGTTCACTATGACATCACCCATGTTGGTCTGTCCTTGACCAGCTTGCTCTTTGCTCCAAGGTAAAGATCTATGCATGTTTACTGCTCCATTGCACTAAATTCAGCCCCTCCTGCTTGTCTTCCTGTCCCATCCCTGTCAAAGGGCCTATATCCATCTGTTGCACCACTCTATTCATGAGTCATACCCCATAACTTATCTGTGATCCTAATGAGATCACAGCTCTGGAACCATTCATTGGCAGTCTCTAATTTCTCCAACTTGTTTCCCATGCAGTGTGCAGACACCTGCAATGAGTTTCAAGCTTCCATATCAGTAATTAGAGTGCCTCCATCTACAGAGTTCTGAATTCTGCATAGGCTGATGGTTTCTGTCTTGCAGAAGCAAGATACTAGCTTAGTAGCCCTGCAAAGGAGCTTCTCTGTGTAAGAAAACTCAGCTATAACTCTGAGCTAAAAAACCCCATTCCTTGCTAGGGAAACTGAGTACCAAGTACTGTTGTCTCCTAAGAAGTTTAGAATTCACTAAATGCCATAGAACCCTTGGATAGTTCTTTAAAAGTCAGAAGCTCGTAAGCCACGCTGCTACGTCATGTCTTCTCTGCAGTGTTCAGTGACAGATCAAGATGCAAGATGTGCAAGTTGAAACACAGGAAATTCTACTTGAACATTAGAAAACATGTTTTTATTGTGAATGTGTTTAGATTCTGGAACAGCTTACCCAGAGAGGTTGCAAAGTTCCTGTGCCTGGTGCCATTCAAAGTCCAACTGTACATGGCCTTGGTCAACCTATTGTAGCCAACTTTGCTTTGAGCAGGTGGCTTGGAATAAACAATGACCCAGAGACCATTCCCTGTTTCAAAGACTCTGTGATAGTCATTACTATCAGCTCAAAAAATTGTATGTGTTCAAGATGGTGAACCTTTTTGAATTCTTGCAAGTATTCCAGCCTTTTGTCTTAAGAAGCTTTGTTATGATAATTTTAGAAAGCATAGATAAGTGAAATGTAGTGACACATCTCACTCCACTTAGAGCACTGTCTGTTAAGGAGATCTGTCTTGTCCTTCCATAAATCCACTGAAGAAACCACCAATCAGAATTTAAATACTCTTATCTGTTGGTTGCAGTTGAGTTCCCATTTATTTATTTATTTATTTATTTATTTCCTTTATCTGAGTTCTGGATTAAGGTCAAAAGTAGAAATGATTACTAGGCAGAATCATACTAGAGTGAGTCATCAATGATTTTATGATGTTGATGCCATTCTTAGTATTTTAGACATAAGCATCAGTTTCAATATTCAAATTTATTTCAGTTTTTAAGACAGAGATAAACATTTATTTTATGACATTTCCATAATGAAAATCCGATGGACCGTTTAAAAAATCAACATCATTATGCATACATTTTTCTTGACCCATATTTTCTTAAATCCCTGCTTTATCTAATGATTTTTGTTACTCTTTTCCAGCATTTCTGAGCAGAGCATTCTTATATAGGAGGAAAGAACACTCTTACTTTGGAGTATTGTTCCATTTCCCTTTTTCATCAGTCATGTTTACATTTTAAACACACATGTAATGGAAGGTAATAATTGAACAAATTGATTCTATTTTTTTAGTTCTTGCCTTTTTTTTTTTAATACTAACTACAATACCAATATTGCTTTTCTGCCTGAAGTCAATCCTTTTGGAGGCTTTGCATTACACAAGACTAGAACTTTTGTCATGTCCATTTACACTTACCTTTAGTCATCCTAGAATATTTGCCCTGTCTTTTTCATCATCATCATTATCTCTATTCAACCTATAGTCATTAATTATTACTAATATGCTTCACCTCCTCCTTCTCTTTTTGGATGTAAGGTATGTAGAAATAAAGACAAATTGAATAGACAGAATAAACAGTATGTCAAAGAGATATATAATACAACTGATAAGTATATTGATAGTTTGTTAGAGTTTTGGTAGCACCCTAATTTTCCTTCTCAATCCCCACTGAGTGTGTTGATGTGGTTGCTTAGTTTCTATTGCCTTTAAGAAAATCAAAAAGCCAACATAAATTCTTCTGAATAGGGAATTATTTCCTATGTGATGGTGGTGCTTTTGATAAAGGAATTAAGGAGAAGTAAGGAGATAAGCCTGATTACATCTGTAAAGTGGCTCAAGTGAAAATTACAAAAAAGGCCATGTGAGAGAGCTGAAGGTCAGTGACAAAAGGAGGAGAAAAAATGTTCAGAATTGTACTGCAGAAAGCAGTCTGACACGATCAATTGCTGATATTCCTGGCTGAAGCCACTTCTTGTTTTTGTTTCTGTAAGTCTGAGTTTCTTTTTGGCATTGATTCAGTACAAATAAAGTCAACAATAAGTCTGTTGAACCCTCAGTCTGTTTTTGTGAATTTTTTTTCTCTTCTCTTTGAGTGTTTTTCATCTCCTTTTCTATCTCTGTTGAAATGTGCTTCCTTCTAGTTTGCCAGAGCAGTTAGGTTATCACTGTATATTGTCTGTTGGCTTAGTGGGAAAGTAAATTTTGGCAAGTTAACATGGGAGTTCTGTTCAAAAACTCAGGAGTCATTTAATCATCTCACCAAAATCCACTGGCTCTGTTATAATGTTGAGTAACGCTGTAACTTTATGTAAACAGAAGTAAATGCTTATAAAAATGTTATCGCTTCAATGAATTAGAGGTGCCATCGAATACATCAGATTGCCTTTCCAATAGTATTTAAAACCAAAGAATATCTGCAGAAATTTTACTCATCTGCCTTTACAATGAGACAAGTGATCTGAAATTGGAAAAGGGTCTCCTGTGAAGCTGGTGCCTTTGAATTCTCAATCCTCTGAAGAAATTCAGTGCTATTTTTTAGATATATGTCTAGAAGACTTTATTCTACATTGTTAGACTACTGGCTTCTGAAACAAGTCACAAAGTCCACCAGGTCAGATCAAGCTTATAGTATGTACCTCTCAAAAAAATGTTATACATGAATTAAGCAGCCAACTTTAAATATTTCTTTTGACCAACATTCTGTTTAACAAAACCACAAGAAGTTCTCTATATACATTATTAATTTTGACACTGAAGTAATTGTTGTGGAAAGAACCCAAAGCTATCAGTACAAGATGTTTTCTTGTCATACAGTTCCCCAAGAACCAATCTAGCTGTAATAAATACATGGCATTGTGAAATCAATGTTTATTCATGGGGATAAAACCCCAAGGTGAGTTACACACTTACATTGAACAGACTGGAGAAATTCCCATTAAGGGCCTGAAATTCTCTAGGAAAATCGAGGCACAACATGCCTGCAGAAGCAGGATCTTGTCTCCGCAACACTTCTTTAAACTTAGGTGGGCAAAACTTGGTGGTGTTAAAAGTGCCCCATCCCTCCACATCCCAAAAGCAAGCTGGTGCTTTTGCCCTGAGTGCCTGATGCTGATGGTACTAGCTGGCTGACTAGGGCACTGAGAGCCGTGAGCCGCAGTGGTGACTGGAACTCGGCACAAAGCCGCCGCTGAACTGCCGGTAGAGTGCCGGGCTGTGCCACGCGGGATGGAACACCACGGCTCTTCTGCAAATGAGGCAGTTTGTTCAACTCGTCTTTATTGTTTATGAACAGCGTTTTCTGGCAGTCTTGGACAAGCCTCCAAGATTTTTATAATGGCCTGCTTTTATGTTCCTTCCTGTAATGGATAAACTGGCAAGGATATAAGCATCAGCAAAGGCATGTTGCTAAATGAGTATCAGTAGACATGGTCCTCAGCATATTATCCCTGTACTTCGTGAATATAATTCATCCTTATAATAAAATATTATCTCACAGCAAGTCATAGTGGGGGCTGGAACACCACACACTAATCAGTCTGCAGTGATTGCTTATATCAGCCTGAGCCTGCTTGTTCCACAGCAGAAACAACAAATCTTATATCATCTCTGGCAATTCTGGTTTATGAGTGCAATTATATGTACCAGGACGTAATGGTATTAATATAAATAAAAATAGTACATTTAAACAAATCTGTGCAATGGGAACTTTAATTACTCATCTGTACAAAAATTTGTTAACCTGTTAATAGTACTGTGAGCTGAGAACTACATAAATTACTCTTGGTATTTTCCCCCCAACCTTGATTTCTTAAGAATTAGCAAAATGTTTAAGTGATGTTATGCACATGACAACTTGTTAACACACAATTTATTTTGTCAGAAAATTTATAGATTTACTTATGCAAATTAGAGGCAATTTTAACAACAAATTCCTCCACTATGCAGAGTTCTCTAATAACAATGTTGAGGACTATAGCTTAATTAGCGACCTTTTAGTATTATAAGTATTTAATTTTAAATTAACCATTTTGTGAGGCACACTCATGTTATCCTGCAGTAGATTGACCCTGTCTGGCTGCCAAACACTCATATGCCACTCTCATTTCACCTCCTCAGCATGATGGCGGAAAGCATAAGATGAAAAAATTTGTGAATCAAGATAAGGACAGGGAGATCACTCATCAGTTACTTTCAGAAGCACAGAAAAACTTTGTCTTGGGGAAGATTAATCTATTGACAACTAAAACAATAGAATAGGATAGAAACAAAGACAGAACTAAAATTAAATCTGCCTTGTTTCTTCCCAAGCATAGTTTTAATTTTTCATTCATGACTCCTCTGCTTTCTCCCTCACCCAGGCAGTGCAGAGAGATGGGAAATAGGAGTTGCAGTCAGTTCATAATACTTCCTCTCTGTAACTCGTTGTTACTTACACTCTTCCTCTGCTCACCCTCCCACAGGCTGCATTTTTTCATGGACTGTTCCAGCATGATTTCCTCCCATGGGATGCAGTCCTTCAGGAACACACTGCTCTGGTGGGGGTTCCCCACAAGGTCACAAGGTCTACCAGAAAACCAACTCCAGCATGGGATCTGCTTCCCACAGGTCCACAGATGCTGTCAGGATCCTGCCTCAGTGCTCTCCATGGCATGCAGCTTCTTTCAGGGCATGTCCACCTGCCTGCCCACCTGCCCCACAGCTCTCCATAAGCTGTAGGTGGGTATCTGCTTTGTTGATCTCCTCCATGGGCTGCAAGGGGACAGCCTGCCTCACCGAGGTCTTGCCTCCATGGGCAGCAGGAGAATCTATTCCAGTGCCTGGAGCGCCTCCTCCCCCTCCTTCTTCACTGACCTTGCTGTCTGCAGTTGTCACTGATTGACTCAGCTTTGGACAGCCGTGGGCCCATCTTGGAGCCAGCTGGAACTGTCTCTGTCCAGTGTAGGGGCATTCCTTGGCCTCTTTGCACAGAAACCATCCCTGCAGTCTCCACTGCTTCTCATCAAAATCTTGCCACACAAATCCAAAACATATCCTTAAGAAACACTTTAAAGGATTGAAATATTTGTGGGTTACTGAAACAGCAGGTTACAAAGATGCACAATGTGAACATGTGAATCCTGTGTCAAATACATGGAGCAATAGTAAGCATGAGAACATGCATAAGGCACAGAGCATGTGGGTCTTTTTCTCTAGTGAAATACAGTGAGGATAAAGTGGAAAAAAGTCATCGACACTGACGTGCCTGTGGAGCACAGAGATCCTTGAGCTAATCTTCACTGAGCTGAAAAATCCATGTAGAAAAGCAAAGGGCCATGTGGCTGCACCAGCTGGTGTCCACAAATGTCTTATCTGCACATACACGCCCCACATCGAAACAACCAGGATTTGCCAGCTCTGCTGGCTTATGCTGGGCCAGTTTGCTGACAGCATCACAGGGTGCCTAACAGGCTGAGCACATCCAGTAGTGACTCAGAGTTGATGGTGCAACTGGGCAAGTGTGACATGTTTCATATCCTGCCTTTTGGAGGGAAAATCACACATAGAAAAATAGAAAAAAATCATTTGGAAAAGGCCTTTAATATCAAGTCCAGCTGCAAATCTAACACTTGCAAGTCAAGCACTAAAACCTGTCCCAAAGTGCCACATCTACACATCTTCTACATATTTCCAGGATTGGTGACTCAACCTCATCCCTGGACACTCTGTTCAAATACTTGACGAGCCTTTTGGTGTAGAAAATTTTCCCTAATATCCAATCTAAACCTCCCCTGCTTCTCAACCTTATTACTTCTGGTATTGACATTTGAAGCTGCAGTGTGCTGGACTTACCAGGCAGAATGATGTTTTTTAAGTTGTGGAGCCTGCTTCCAAAAACTGCTGGAATTGTGCAGCATATTCAGATGTTGGAATTAAAATATTGAATTGCATGAGAAAAAAATCAGCACTGTACCCTTGTTAAATTATTTTAATGAAGAACAAATTTATTCATTCAATGTTGTGAACATCCATAGCTTTGGTTCCCAGAGCAAGTTTTCACATCCAGTAATACCCTGGCCTACATCACATTGCCCATTTTCATTGATGGACTCTTTTCAGAGGATCAGCATGCTCGGCAGATATGCACATAATCTGTCTACTGTGTTACTTGTTTGCACCAGGATTTCAGAATTATCTCTGTGTGCCTCAAAGTATTTTAATGTGAGCATCTTGGAACAGAGATCTGTAACAAGAGGCAAATTTAGGCAAATTTAAAAGCAAATTCTAATATAGTAAATAAATTCTGTAAACAGCAAACTCACAAAATCTCCCTACAGAGCTCCAGAGCTCTGTGTAGAATATAGCAGAGATTTTATCTTTTTTTTTCTTTGGTAAGGTCACGTCTGGTGAAAGCCTCCTCATGCCTTTAACTGTACTTCCCACAGCATTAAAAACAGTGCTACTTCAGCCTTTTTAGTCAGATGCTTTCGGGAGTACATGGAGGCAAAAGATCTCAAAAAAAGATCCTCTGCAGCAACATATTAACTTTGTATTGGATAGATGTTCACAAGGAAGATGTTAAAAATAGATGAATTAGTCACACAGACATCTTTTCATTTCTTCATTATGATTTGGAATATTCCTACTTCCTTTAATAATCAGCTTTGGGGAGGATGAAAGCCTGCTTTAATGCAGCAGATGGGAGAACATCAGGGATGGCTTTAGTATACCTACTGTCTTTGTAAACATAATTCTTTGATCTAATTTTAAGTCACATCACATTCACAGGAAGTCCAATCCCAGTGTTTTCTTCTTTTTTCTTTCCATTAAATTACACTGTTTACAGATAAATCTATATGATCTACAGGATGTGAATAGACTGACAGAAAAAACCCATAATAATCTTTGTCTGCTACTTGCCTATCCTAAAATGTAGCTCAGAGACATGAGTTATAGACTACAAAATAGTTGTAGCTTCTTGTGGAACAGGAAGATTGTGCTAGTACGACCTCTGGAAAATGCATAATCATGGAAAAGAGAGTATTTCCTTTTCCTCCTGGACACGAGTGACACAGATTAGTTTAACTTAATCTTCAGACACCGGAAACATTTTTTAAAACATAGAACAATATACAGAGGATTTTTTTTTCATTTACAGTTTGAAGACTCATTCACTTTCACCTGTAGTTAGATCACTTCTCATTTGATGTTACTACCCCTTTGAAGAAAAGGCTGAGGAAGTTATGGTGTTCATTGTAGGAAAATTATCAATATTTTGTACTATTAAAATGATTCAAAAGATAAGCTTCTATCCAAGCCCTCAACTGAAAATACGTAAACTTTAGATTTCAATTGTTCAGCCAAAGCACCATTCAGCTTGTTGATGTGTCTCAGTTTTGAATCAAATTTAAGAGAAGACACTCTGCAATGAGTAGTCTCCTCTGAAGGGTTTCAGAAATCCCCCTCCAAAAATAGGAAAATGAATGCTAATAGAGGAAAGTGAAAAAAACACAAACCAACAGTTTATTAACAATAGAATCCCCATAAGGCTCACCCCCTGCCCCATGCAGACACACACACAGGAACAAAGACCCAAAAATACCCAGAGAATGGTGCAAATGTTGAAGAAATACCCCTTCCTGACAGGCAGTGCAAGATGGAGCCAGCTTTCCTGCTGAGGGAAGTGGAGTTTCCACAAAGGATTTCCAGCAGGAGGCAAAAACTGGTGTCTCTTTGGTGTCAACCTCTTCTCCATGGCAGATGAAGCAGCTGGGCTGGGGCTTCTTATGTGCTTTCTCTCCCTGGCTCAGTTCCTCAAGACTTGGGGCTGGAACAGGGTGACACCGCTCCTGCCAATTCCGCTTCTCCACTCTTGGATCAGCAGCTGTTCAGTTCACCTCAAGGCAGCTCAAAGATTGCTGCTGCAGCTCCTTCAAACCAGAGAAGGTAAAACCTTTTTTACCTGGGCCAACAAAACTAAGCTAAGCCAAGCAAAGTCAAACTGCACAGCCCTGCAAAAAGCCTGGGCAGGGAGGCTTCAAAAAATGCCCACAAAGGAGCCCAAAACTTCCCGCTCCCCAACCCCACACACCCCCAGTCCTGGGTTTTATAGAGACAGCAGTCATTTTTCGGGCATAAAGGGGAGGATCATGGAAGAGACTATCATCCTAAATCATTCCAAGACATGATGTCACTTCTGCAGGTGTGAACACGTTGAGGCAGTAAACAGATGAAGTTATTTGAGCAGCAGTTAAGGTGGAGGGCTACAAAGATGAGGACAACACTCCTTCTAAAAACACCTGTGGTGGGTAAACCTTGACTAGATGCCAGGTGCATGCCAAGCCACTGTATTATTGTTATCACTTCCCTCCACAGCTGGGCAGGGGAAGGAAATAAGATGGAAAACACAAAAACAAAACAAGCAAGCAAAAAATGATTATGGGTTAAAATACAGGCAGTTTACTGAAACAAAAGTGAAGGCTGTGTGCATGAAAGCAAAGGATGAAAAAAATCCCCAACAATTAATATTTTATTCCCCACTTCCCATCAACAGGTGATGTCCAGCCACTTCCTGGGAAGCAGAGCTTTGGCACACACAGCGCTTGCTTGGGAAGGCAAACATCATAAATAACAAATGCCTCCCTTCCTCCTCCTTTCTCTTAGCTTTTATATCTGAGCAGATGTAATATTTTATTGAATATCCTATGGTCAGCTTGGGTCAGTTGTCCTGGCTATGTGCCCTCCCAAGATTTTGCCCACCCCACCCTACTGGTGAGGGTGGAAGCCTGCTCATTGGAGAGACAGCGCTGAGGCTGTGCCAGCTCTGCTCAGCAGCAGCCAAAACTCTGGCGTGCTATAAACACCTTTTCAGCTACCAATGCAGAGCACAGCACTGCGAGGGCTGCTGTGGGAAAATGAACTCTTCTCACACAGACCAAATATAGCCCCTACACGTCCTCAGCCGTGGTGGTGACATAAGACATGATCCCCAGCAGCCAGTGGAGCGACTGTTCCTGCGATGTTCAAGGCCTTGACCCAGTTGAAGCTTCAGAAGGAGGATGTAGCCCTGCAAGGCTCAAGCTGCAGGAAGCTGTAGAGTCTCTCTCTGAGGCTAGGGAAGATTCATTTGCCTGCAGGGGGTTTGCAGCTGTTGAGGAGTTGTGCTACCTAGTGAAGGAACTCCAGGTGGAGATTCACAGACTGTGCCTCATCAGAGAAGATGAAAAGATCACCCAGTTCTTCTGAGATCCTGCTGTTTCAAGAACCCAAACTGCCCACTGTTGCAGAAGAGTCNTACAGATAAATCTATATGATCTACAGGATGTGAATAGACTGACAGAAAAAACCCATAATAATCTTTGTCTGCTACTTGCCTATCCTAAAATGTAGCTCAGAGACATGAGTTATAGACTACAAAATAGTTGTAGCTTCTTGTGGAACAGGAAGATTGTGCTAGTACGACCTCTGGAAAATGCATAATCATGGAAAAGAGAGTATTTCCTTTTCCTCCTGGACACGAGTGACACAGATTAGTTTAACTTAATCTTCAGACACCGGAAACATTTTTTAAAACATAGAACAATATACAGAGGATTTTTTTTTCATTTACAGTTTGAAGACTCATTCACTTTCACCTGTAGTTAGATCACTTCTCATTTGATGTTACTACCCCTTTGAAGAAAAGGCTGAGGAAGTTATGGTGTTCATTGTAGGAAAATTATCAATATTTTGTACTATTAAAATGATTCAAAAGATAAGCTTCTATCCAAGCCCTCAACTGAAAATACGTAAACTTTAGATTTCAATTGTTCAGCCAAAGCACCATTCAGCTTGTTGATGTGTCTCAGTTTTGAATCAAATTTAAGAGAAGACACTCTGCAATGAGTAGTCTCCTCTGAAGGGTTTCAGAAATCCCCCTCCAAAAATAGGAAAATGAATGCTAATAGAGGAAAGTGAAAAAAACACAAACCAACAGTTTATTAACAATAGAATCCCCATAAGGCTCACCCCCTGCCCCATGCAGACACACACACAGGAACAAAGACCCAAAAATACCCAGAGAATGGTGCAAATGTTGAAGAAATACCCCTTCCTGACAGGCAGTGCAAGATGGAGCCAGCTTTCCTGCTGAGGGAAGTGGAGTTTCCACAAAGGATTTCCAGCAGGAGGCAAAAACTGGTGTCTCTTTGGTGTCAACCTCTTCTCCATGGCAGATGAAGCAGCTGGGCTGGGGCTTCTTATGTGCTTTCTCTCCCTGGCTCAGTTCCTCAAGACTTGGGGCTGGAACAGGGTGACACCGCTCCTGCCAATTCCGCTTCTCCACTCTTGGATCAGCAGCTGTTCAGTTCACCTCAAGGCAGCTCAAAGATTGCTGCTGCAGCTCCTTCAAACCAGAGAAGGTAAAACCTTTTTTACCTGGGCCAACAAAACTAAGCTAAGCCAAGCAAAGTCAAACTGCACAGCCCTGCAAAAAGCCTGGGCAGGGAGGCTTCAAAAAATGCCCACAAAGGAGCCCAAAACTTCCCGCTCCCCAACCCCACACACCCCCAGTCCTGGGTTTTATAGAGACAGCAGTCATTTTTCGGGCATAAAGGGGAGGATCATGGAAGAGACTATCATCCTAAATCATTCCAAGACATGATGTCACTTCTGCAGGTGTGAACACGTTGAGGCAGTAAACAGATGAAGTTATTTGAGCAGCAGTTAAGGTGGAGGGCTACAAAGATGAGGACAACACTCCTTCTAAAAACACCTGTGGTGGGTAAACCTTGACTAGATGCCAGGTGCATGCCAAGCCACTGTATTATTGTTATCACTTCCCTCCACAGCTGGGCAGGGGAAGGAAATAAGATGGAAAACACAAAAACAAAACAAGCAAGCAAAAAATGATTATGGGTTAAAATACAGGCAGTTTACTGAAACAAAAGTGAAGGCTGTGTGCATGAAAGCAAAGGATGAAAAAAATCCCCAACAATTAATATTTTATTCCCCACTTCCCATCAACAGGTGATGTCCAGCCACTTCCTGGGAAGCAGAGCTTTGGCACACACAGCGCTTGCTTGGGAAGGCAAACATCATAAATAACAAATGCCTCCCTTCCTCCTCCTTTCTCTTAGCTTTTATATCTGAGCAGATGTAATATTTTATTGAATATCCTATGGTCAGCTTGGGTCAGTTGTCCTGGCTATGTGCCCTCCCAAGATTTTGCCCACCCCACCCTACTGGTGAGGGTGGAAGCCTGCTCATTGGAGAGACAGCGCTGAGGCTGTGCCAGCTCTGCTCAGCAGCAGCCAAAACTCTGGCGTGCTATAAACACCTTTTCAGCTACCAATGCAGAGCACAGCACTGCGAGGGCTGCTGTGGGAAAATGAACTCTTCTCACACAGACCAAATATAGCCCCTACACGTCCTCAGCCGTGGTGGTGACATAAGACATGATCCCCAGCAGCCAGTGGAGCGACTGTTCCTGCGATGTTCAAGGCCTTGACCCAGTTGAAGCTTCAGAAGGAGGATGTAGCCCTGCAAGGCTCAAGCTGCAGGAAGCTGTAGAGTCTCTCTCTGAGGCTAGGGAAGATTCATTTGCCTGCAGGGGGTTTGCAGCTGTTGAGGAGTTGTGCTACCTAGTGAAGGAACTCCAGGTGGAGATTCACAGACTGTGCCTCATCAGAGAAGATGAAAAGATCACCCAGTTCTTCTGAGATCCTGCTGTTTCAAGAACCCAAACTGCCCACTGTTGCAGAAGAGTCTGCCTGTCAGGCTGGAAAGAAGAAATTCCTTTGATGGCAAAGACTGAAAGCTGGTGACTTCAAACACCAGGAGGAAGACTCCTGCTACAGCCTAAAATTTGCAGTTACACAGTAGATTGACTGCTCTCTGAGCTAGTGAGGAGCAGGGAGTGTTGACCGCTGAAGCGTTCATGCTGGCTGGCCCTGAGCCTTGCAGCAGAACCAAGACAAAATGGTGAATGACAGCAGTGGGAGATTCCCTGGGGAGAACAGCAGAGGTCCCCATCTGCTGACCTAATCTGTCACCTAGGAAAGTTTACTGCTTTCCATATCCATCTTTCAGACAGATTTGGGGAGGTGCTGCCAAGGTTTGTCTGTCACTCAGACCTGCTGCCCTTTTTGTGTGGGCACTGACAGAACTGTCTGGGGAAACCTGGGTATTATGGAGCATGACTACGTGGCTCCAGAGAGGGTGATCAAGGACATTAGGGACCAGGTCTCCTTCAGCCTTTTAGTGGGGAAAAGGAACCCTCTCTGTGAGGACTGGCAACTGCTTAGAGGAGACCAACATACCAAGATCTTCACCTGGAAAGGAGTAATCCTACATTCCAGCATAGCCCAGGGGCTGGACCACACTGGATATAGCTTTTCCAAGACATTCTGTGGTTTGGTGACTAACAAGACGACCACATGACATCAAAGCACCCTTGCAGCAAAGTAGGTCAACAGCATTCTGGGAATACATCAGGAAGAGTGCCAGCAGGTCGAGGGACATGATCCTTCATCTCTGCTCAGCATTGGTGAACACACATCTGGAGTGTTGTGCTCAGTTCCAGGCTTCCTGAACTATAAAAAAAGATAAAAAGGAGCAATGCTAGTGAAAGGCAACAAAGATTATAAAGGAGCTGAAGCATCTGTCATATTGGGAGAGGCAGAGAGATCTTGACTGTTAAGCCTGGAGAATAGCTGAGTCAGAATGATTTTAGCAATGTGCATAAACCCTTGATGGAAGAATTTTTTTTTAAAAAAAGAAGAGATGGAATTTTCTCACTAATTCTCAAGAAAAGGATATGAGACAATGGAAACAACTTAAATGTGGGAAATTCCATCTAAGCACAAGAAAAAATATTTTCTATGAAAAAATGATTAAAATTATGAATTTGTTAGAGATGAATAAATAATATAAATTGTGATGAAATCTGATTCTAGTATAGAATGGACATATGAAGAGGCAGTTTAATAAAAAAGTCTTGTATCAGAAAAAATCCCCCTTTCAACAACTATATTGTGGTACTTTTCTCTTCCCAGTGAATATAGTGTAAATCTGTGTCGACGTTTTTTAGAGAAATGTTTTCCTCTTTAGAAATGCTAATTAATTGCTAAGTATTGACTTAAGGAGAACAATGGCTTGACCAGCGGCCAT